>ML792801.1:32890-45531 GCA_009831015.1 Picea engelmannii
TGTAGAGTCTGATCAATTCAATGTTTCTCTTCTTGAAAGAGAATTGAAATCAAGATTTCATAAAAAACCAGAACACCATTGCATCAGAACACCCGAATGATTTTCGCAACTGTAGAAAATGATTGTCGCAACTATAGAAAATTCGTCATAACTGAGATATATATAGGATTGATTTGTCGTAAATGACCGTTGATTCTCACACGTGCCATTGTTGGTCGCTATAGCGACTAACTGGGGGTTGGTCTCTCTACCGACCAACTTTTTTTGTTAAAACAACCAACTTGGAAGGTTGGTCCCTAGAGTGACCAACATTTTGAAGGTTGGTCGCTAGAGCGGCCAACATTTGGACCCCGAAAAAAAAAAGTATATTTAGTCCAAAAAAAGCAAAACAAAATACGACGAAATTTTAAACCGTCATAATATTTCGTTGTAATTTGCGCCCAATGTAGTAGTGTGAGAAATTGAGTTTCCATTTGTGTAAGAGTGATCCACCAACGTTGTGGGTGTAGACATATAAGATAAATACAAGTTGTGCATTAAATGTTTTGAATGGTGTGTTTCACTACAAGGAGAATACCTTCTAGTAGATGGTTTTGCAGAGGTTTTTAGTAATACAAAATTTGGAAAAATTATTAAAAAAACTCTACTAGAACCTCCTATATTGGTTGCAAAGGATTTATAAGAGGTTTTAATAGAGGTTCCATATAACTAAAAAAAATTGGCAGGCAATGGTTGTAGCCAAGTTTTTTTTTTCGGTGTTGCTATTGTCAAAACATATCAGTGCATGGTCTTGAAAATCCCGCCCTGATGCGTTAATATAATACAAACACCCTGATCCATTAATGTAATTATTGTGCACCTATTTCTCCTTTTTCTTCATATGCAGAGCACCAATGCTCTTATAATTTATACGCATCGATGCATTTACGTTATAGTGAGAACCTATGCAATTAAGTTATCTTGAGACCTAGTTTATTTAATATAGTGTGCACTCCAATTCTTGTATAATTAGTATGTATTGGAGTGTTTGTTTTACCATGTGCATTGAAGGGTAGTGAAATTTCAAATATTCAAGATGAGATATCGACACCATTATTTTTACTAAGCACCAGTGTGTATATTATATTAAAGGCACTGTTGTGCAAATTATATTTAGATGATATAATAAATGTAATGCATCAGTGTGTACATTATACTTGGTTCCCCATTGTATATTTTAAAAATGAGCACCGTGCAATTTTGAAATGATAAATATTTTTGTATGTTATATTGTTTACGAAACAATGTGTTTTCTCAATAGTTTGTATTGATGTGTTATTACAATTAATGTGCATCGCTGTGTATGACTCTTCAAAACAAACCACTTTCTATATTATGGCATGCACATTCTAGTGAGTTCAAAATAATAGAATGCAAGTTGATATGTATATATTTTAATTAATTGTTTATTTTACAAATTTTCAATTAATCATTTCAAAATCAAATATTTTTATAACGATATTGTTTTATATTTTTGTTATTGCATTTCGATATAATGATTTCATTAATATGTTATACAATGAATTACACAAATGTTATTTGTAATAATAACAATCATCCACATATTAATTATTGAACAACGTAACATTTTAAAACATTCAACCGTGCAATAAAATAATAAACCCATTTTATTATATATGAATAAGAGACCCATTGTCATACAAAAAGGGACAAGGTAAAGTTCGACACTAATAAAATTGAAACCAATATGTAATCATTACACTTATTGGTAACACGTTCTCATGTGTAACACCCTGATTCCCCTAGTTTGTAATTATAAAAATATTGGCCAAGGAACTATGGCAAACTTAAAGGTGTGAATGTTTGATTTAATGGACCTTTGTATAAAAGGTCAATGAATGTAAGTTCTATTATTTTAATAGAAAATGAATACGTGTTGCATGACTGCTAGAAATGGGATGTGTTAAGAAGAGATCATGAATGCTATGAAAAGGTGGTGGAGGGGACCAAGAATGGTTGCGTTAACCTCCAACGAACCAATACTTTGTTGGATTTAATTGCTCAGGATCAAAACAACCCTCTGACCTAGGAATGAATTACAGTCAGGTTGGTAGGTGGGAAGACCTCCTCAAGAGTTAATGAGGGGATGGGGCAGACCACCCATATGTAAGGCTTCCATACCTAACCACAGACTGGGAATTTGAGCCACACGCAATATTGTTGAGGAAGACAAGAAAGGAAGCATGGTGGGCAGGGGAGGACTTGCGAAGAGTGCAGAGAAGAGAGCCTAAGATCTCGGGTCCAAGGAAGGATGAAGAAGGGAAATTTAGTTCTGATTGTAGAAAATAGAGACTGAGTCGGGAGAAGGAGATTAACCTTCGTCCCTATCTATTTCTATACTGTGAGAAGGAGAGTAACCTTCGTCCCTAACTTCCGTTGAGATGGAAGAAAGAGATTGAATCTCAAAGCATAGTGGTCTAATCTTGGCGGTGGCCAGTGGTAAATCCATTAGAAGTGACTAAGCCTATGGTTAGGTGGAAACAAGCACCCCTTTCAGCAGTCACATCACGCCTTATGGTTATGATAAGTGTTTTCATGCCTTGTGCTTTGAATTGGAAATAATATATGCATGCATGTATTTATGTGTCGATAAATGGTTTCTGTATTGAAATGATTACGTTATGAGTATGCATGTGTTTCCTTGAGAACTTATGCTTCTGCTTGATTTTTCAAATGCGCTAGTTTAATTTCCTCGAAGGATTTTCCCCAGGGAATTACAACATAGTTCCAGAGTCAGAGAAAAACTCTTGGCACTACTACCGTTTTGGTAACCTCACGAGTTTACCTTGCCCTATTCCAGAGATTAAATTTTTGTGTGTTAGGGAGGCATTCCCTTTAGACCAGTAGTCTAAGAGACTTTGAAATCGCGCCTAAGTCCTTAACCAAAAACCTGACTAAGAGTAGGGTTAATGTCACAAGAGTCATCTGAAGGTCCATGTGACCTGGGTCTAGGAACCCTGCGCTAAAAGGAGTTAGCTCATGAAGGTTTAAGAACCTCGTGAGCTCGAAGCTCTAAGATGTCAAATTTCACGATAGTCAAGTTACTCGAACTACTAGAGTAACAAGAACCGTAGATGACTTAATAATATGACATCGAAGATGGATGCGAGTCGTTTAACGGGAGGAGAAGCCATCTAGGTCATAAGATCGACTCAAATACCCACTGGAGTTAACGAATCAAACATCATCCACTCGATTAAATCGATGGTTGGGAATCATTGCAGAGCCCGAAGGTGAAATTAGCGGACATGCTAGTTCACGGCCCGTAATCAACCAACGTCATTGATCTGATTGTGAATGGAGGATCAACAACTAGAGTCGGGTGAGCACTTCCCAAATTGCGGAGGTTGGACCCTGAAATCACTGTGAACCATCGATCTATGAACGAAGATCGATGGTGGGGAATCAATGCAAAGCATGAAGGTGAAATTAGCCGATGCGCTAGTTCGCGACCCATAATTCACCAATGCCATTGATCTCACTGAGTTGGAAGATCAACGACTCTAGTTAGACCGAGTTGGGTGAGTACTTTTCAGATTGCAGAGGTTGAGATATCTGATAAAGAGTGTGCAAGTTGGGGCCCCACAATCACTGTGAACCATCGGTTGGAAAACACATCGGTATTGGCCGGATCATGACCGTCAGACCTAGAAAAGTTGTTAGGTGGATAGTCATGATTTCCTTTGGAAATACACGGAGTAACAAAGGCCTTTTGTACCATTGATCTGAGAGAAAGGATATGTGTCGAAATATCGTTGACTTTAGGTGTAATCACTCTGAGAGAGAGAGAGAGTGTGGAGAGGTTTAACCTCTGAAAGCCTAAAGAAATTAAGTGATTTGTAGTCATCGATCTATGGGAGAAGACATGCTTCGATAGATCGTTGGCTTTGGGTGAAATCACTTTGGGAGAAAAGGGGATATGTTGAACAAGAACTCCCTAAGGTTGAAGAGTTGGAGTTCATCTGATTCATCCATTAGTTGAGAACAGGTGTCAGTAGATCTTCCATTTCAAGAGATAGCCACTTCGGAGGAAAGTGGAGTCACACGAGTAAGGACTCTCGAACGCTGAAGTCCCGAAGTAGATCACAGTCGTCGATTGGGAAAGATGCATGGTGCCCGATCTATAACTTCAAGTATGGAGTACTTCGAAGGAGAAAGGCATTAGATTATTCAAAACTCCTGAAGCCCGAATAACCAAAATGATTTGTAGTCATTGATTTGTGGGAGACACATGTCAATAGATCGTTAACTTCAAGTGAAAGAATTTTGGGAGAAAGTGGTTGTAGAGAGATAGAAACTCACGAACGCCGAAGTTCCAAAGAAAACCATGACCATTGATCGAGAAGGACCCATGGTGCATGATCCTTGACTCTAGAAGAAAAATCTCTAGGAGAAAAAGGTTGCAAAAACATTCAAATCTCCTGAATGTCGAAGTCCCAAAATGAAACTAAGTCGTCGATTTACAATGGACGCATTGCGCTTGATATAGAACTCTCGGTACACAGTATTTTAGGAGGAAAGGTTGTGTGAGCATCTGAGACTCCCGAATTTCGAAGTCCCGAGGTGAATCAGGACTGTTGAATTCCCCAAGGATATGCGTCGTCAGATTGTGAACTTCAAAGAATTTCCATTTCGGGGGAATTCATGCTGTGGTTCTTTTGGCGCATATTGTTTTGGTGTCTGGTCATAACTCATGGTCATATGAAAGTATAAGGGGAATGTAAGAACCCGAAGGACTTTGAAGAGGATATCTTCCAGTTTTGAGTTTGGTTCGTAGCATGGAGGTCGTGGATGGAAAGCCCTGGAAGAGAATAATGAAGTAGAATCCCTGAATGAGGACATCAGTTCTCTTAAGAAGTGTGAAATTTTTATGCTCTGTCATGGGAGTGTTACATCATGAAATTGGGGCAATATGTCAAGTACATTAAACAAAATACTTGATTTTCAAAGACAAATATTCCAAAACATACAACTTCCAGCAACATTTAATTATATTGATTAACATTCATTAGTTGAACTGTAGTCATCGTTCAAGCTACATGCATGCCTCATTTCTTCATCATTTTTAGGTGATATTGCACTTTGGTTTTTTAACCTAATGTTTTCTTGATAGGCTTGATTTTTATGTTCCACCCCTTCATCTTCCATCTACAAACATAGAAATAAAATATAATAACTATATCTACATTTATATACATAGTAGACTATACATAATTATGTAAATAAAAAAGCATACCTTACAACAAGGCTTTCATAAACAATACACATTCTTTTACATGCTTAATGTGGAAATACAAAGAACATACAATATAATCAATATAAATTTTTCTTGTTGTTTCATTAATTATAAAACAAGGGAAGTTAAAAAACATATCTACTTACAAATTGTTCAATTAAATTTTCATACTTCAACACATACTCACAACCCATACTTTGTTGAAATTATGTAACTGAAAAGTGTATTCTTATTATTATCTGATATATTATTCATTGGATCAATCCTCATTGTGGATTGATCATGTCGGCTATTGTAATAAGACCAAATCCCCTTTTGCGGATTGGTCAAATGATAATTATAATAGGCAGAATAAGAAGTCGGTCCTAGCAGATATTAAAGAGGCCCCATAATATATTAAAGGTGGTTATAACCACCCAGTTTGAGAATTTGGCCCTGCCAGTGAAGAGACACTTCACACATTCCAGTCTTGTATAAATAAAGAGGCCAACGCCTCACTTAGACACACAACTCACTTGCTCATTTGAGAGACAAGTTTTGGAATTGCAGTTGGAGAAGAAAGAGAGAGACTGGCGCATATTTTGGAGAGGATCTTCTATATTAGCTTGAGTTATCTCTTGGCATTGTATTGGCTATCTATAATAAGGAAGTTTTGCTGGGTTTTCTTCCCCTAGAGGGTTTCCCAGGATAAATGTTGTGTCTCTTGTGATTGTGTATTTCTTAGTGATCTTGTCTTTATGTTGATGTTATCTATTGAAATGAAAAGAACTATAATAATGGCATAAACATTAACATGGTATCAGAGCCAAGTTGAAGAGAGAATCTTTCGCAAGAGAAAAATGCCACTATTGACGTACATGCAAATTAGGGATTTTTTATGGTGAATATTTTCAACCCCAAAACCATCTAGAAAAGTGTGCCCTCCCTCAAGGATTACTTTGGCATCATCGTTGGTGGATCTCCCGAAAAGTGAAAAGCTAGTTTCACAAAAGTACCAGAAGTACCAGAAAACCAGTGAACCAGAAGTACCAGAAGTACCAGAGAGCCAGAGGTACCAGAAAACCAGTGAACCAGAAGTACCAGAAGTACCAGAGAACCAGAGGTACCAGAAAACCAGAAGCACCAGTCTAGAAATCTGCAGATCAAGTTTGGAAGGGTAAAAGTTGGATTTTCTCAGATCCAAGCACACCAAGATACTCACCTCAGCCAATCACATCACCTGGTAAGTTCAAAATTTGATTTTGAGCACTTTCAATTTTTTGGTCATTTTCCTAGCTCCAGGTAAAAGATGTTTGCAAGCATGAAGCTTGCTGACAAACTAGAAGGCGTGGAAAACTTCTGTGCATGGAAGTATAAGATCAGCCTGATCCTTGTAGAGAATGACCTAGCAATATTCATTAAAGAACAAGTGTCGGAACCCGAAGATGCCGCAGAGAAAGTAAAGAATAAAAAGGACACAATCAGGGCCCAAAGAATCATTGTAGATTCAATCAAAGACCACTTGATTCCTTATGTGTCATCAAAGAACACTCCAAAAGAAATGTTTGATGCCCTAAGCAGACTGTATGAAGGAAAGAACATAAACCGAAAGATGAATCTAAGAACTCATCTAAAGAATACGAGGATGCAGAAAGGAGAAACGATCCAAGAATATTTCTCTAGAATTTCATAATTCAAACAATAGTTAGAAGCAATTGGAGACACCATAGATGAAGGCGAGCTCATAATGACGGCCCTAAATGGTCTCACAAGACCTTGGGATGCATTCATCCAAACAATATGTGCTAGAATGGAGAAAATAAAGTTTGATAGTCTATGGGAAGAATGCATCCAAGAAGAAACAAGAGTAGCTAGCCGTGAAGCGCTACTAGCAAGAGATGATGATCAAGACCTAACTACTCACACCAAAAGAGGAAGGAAGAAACCCTACTTCCACAAGGATACTTATAAAGAGCCTCAACCGCCAAACAAATTCAATAATAAATAATCTCATCCAAGGAGATTTCATAAGAGAGGACAACGAAGGGAAAGATACTACTCATCTGTATAATGATATCATTGTGACAAGATGGGACACATTGTGAAATTATGTCCAGCCAGAAGAGAAGAATACAAGAGGAAACATAAGAGGCACCATGCCCATGCAGTCGAAGATGAAGAGCCACCTACAAAGATGATAAGAGAACATATCAAAGACTATGTCTTAATCTTGACCCTCTCAGGATTGGTAGCACATGGAGAGGACACATGGCTCATTGATAGTGGTGCCTCCAAGCACATGAAAATTCAAAAAAAAAATCTCTCTTGTGTTTCAGAAAATATTTTTTCTCAAAAAGTGACACTTGGAGATAGATACCAATATCCCATCAAGGGAGTGGGAGAATCAAACTACAAACTGAATTCAGGGAATTCATTAAAAATGAAGGACATACTATATGTTCCAGGTTTGAAAAAGAACCTACTCTCCATTTCAGCTTTAGAAAAGAAAGGCTACAGAGTTGCCTTTATAGATGGAGAAGTTGTTATGTGGGCTAAAGGAGAAACCATAAATGAAGCAACCATCATTGGAAGTGAAGAAAATGGCTTGTATAGACTAAAGGGTCACTCAGAAATTGCCATGGCCCACACCATTGAAAACTCATGTGAACTTTGGCATAGAATATTAGCTCACATCAACTACAAGGTGCTACCATACATATGCAAAGAGGTCACATGTTTACCATAATTTAAGGTCGACCATGAAGGCATATGCAATGGACGTGCACAAGGGAAGAACATCAAGAACCCTTTTCCGAAGAGAGACAACAAAGCAGAATGAGTCCTAGAACTCATTCATTTAGATGTGTGTGGCCCAATGCCATCGGCCTCCATTGGTGGGTATGCATACTATGTATCACTCATTGATGATTATTCTCGTAAGACCTGGGTGTATCTCTTGAAATATAAAGATGGAGTGTTCAACAAGTTCAAGGAATTCAAAGCCTTGATAGAGAATTTTTCTGAAAGAAAGATTAAGATACTTAGGTCAAATAATGGAGGAGAATACACCTCAAAAGAGTTCATGAACTTCTGCAGAGATGTTGGGATCAAGAGGGAACTCACTACTCCCTACAATCCCCAAAAAACAGTGTAGTTGAACAAAAGAACAAAACGATAATGGAAGCTGTGAAGACTATGATCCATGATCAAGATCTTCCTATGTGCTTATGGGCAAAAGCAACAATGATGGTTGTTTATGTGCAAAACCGATTATCCCATAGTGCACTTGGGTTCAAGACCCCAAAAGAGATGTTCATTGGAAAGAAGCCAGAGTTAAGCCATCTCAAAATATTTGGCTGCCCAGTATTTATTCATATATCGAAAGAGAAGAGAAACAAGATGGAACCTTCAGGAAAGAAGGGAATATTTATGGGATACTGTGAGGTCTCCAAGGCCTTTTGAATTTACATACCAGGTCACCACCACATTGAGATCAGTAGGGTTGTGACCTTTGATGAAGATGCAACGCTCAAGAAATCAAGAAGATGCCATCTTGAAGAAGTATATGAAGAGGAACCCATAATCCCCAGAACTACAGAGAGGGAGGTTCCCAGAGCCACAGAACCAGTGAGGGAAGATGTAATTTCCCTTGATGAGGAAATTTCAGAAGATCATGATATAGTGGAATTTCAAGAACCACATCAGATGATAATCCTCCATAAAATAAATCCAGCTTGGGCTAGAGAGATTATTCAAGATGGGGAGAAGTATAGTGTTCCCCAAAGAACCACGAGACAGGTGAAAATACCAAAGCCATTTTCCAGTTATATGGATTTGATGTGTGACCTCCGAGAGAAGGATCCTACCATCTTAGAAGAAGCTTTTCAGATGAAAGAATGGGCAGATGCCATGACAGAGGAATACAAATCCATAATCAAGAATGATGTATGGGAAATAGTTCCCAGACCGGAGAGTAAAGATGTGGTATCCTCCAAATGGATCTTCAAAATAAAACATGCTACTAACATAAGTATTAAAAAATATAAAGAAAGATTTGTCACTTGGGGCTTTTCTCAGAAAGAAGGCATTGACTATGAAGAGACATTCGCTCCTATGTCTAGATACACTTTGATCAGAACCATCATAGCCCTTGTAGCTTAGATGAAGTGGAAGTTACACTAGATGGACATAAAGACAACCTTTCTAAATGGTGTCATCGAAGAGCAAGTGTATATAGAGCAACCTCAAGGATTTGAAGATGAAGACAGGAAGTCTCATGTTTGTAAATTGAATAAAGCCTTATACGGATTGAAGCAAGCTCCCAGAGCTTGGTAAGTCCGTATAGACAGTTTCTTGATGAGATTAGGCTTTACCAAGAGTAAATCAGATTCTAACCTCTACATCAAGGTTATGAACGATGAGCCAGTAATATTATTTCTATATGTGGATGACTTATTCTTAATTGGAGAAGAAAATCTCATCACCAAATGTAAGAAGAGACTTGCCTCAGAATTTGAAATGAAAGACCTTGGCCTAATGCATTATTTCTTAGGTCTTGAGGTATGGCAGAGTCCTGAGAGGATATTCCTTAACCAAGGTAAGTATACAATCGAAATCCTGAAGAGATTTGACATGCTAGAGTGCAAGTCCATGAATACACCCATGGAAGCAAAGCTGAAGCTGTTGATCAACACTTCGTCAGAATTGATTGATGGCACACTGTACAGAAAGATTATTGGATCACTGATGTACCTGATGAACACTAGACCATACATTTGTTTTTCCGTGAACACCTTGAGTTAGTTTCTGGTAGAACCTAGACATGTTCACCTTGTGGCTGCAAAACATGTGATGAGGTACCTTAAGGTTACATTAGATTGTGGTCTCAGTTATGATGGAGATCATGATTTCACATTGAGTGGATACACTGATTCAGATTGGGCAGGAAGCGTTGCTGACAGGAAAAGAAATTATGGATGTTGTTTCAATTTGAGATTAGCCATGATCTCGTGGAAAAGTAGGAAGCAATCCAACATTTCTCTCAGCAAACAGGAAGAAAAATACATTGATGTGTGTTCTGCTAGATACAAATCTATATGGATTTGAAAGTTGTTGACCGGTCTATTTGACCTAGAGATGGAAGCAACCTTGATCCTATGTGACAACCAAAGCTTCATAAAGATGACATAGAATCTTGTATTTCATGATAAGTCGAAGGACATAGAGATCCGATATCATTACATCTGTGACATGGTGCAGAGAGGAGCCATAAAGCTCAAGTATATTAGCACAAATGAATAGGTTGTTGATGTGTTGACCAAGCTCCTATCTCATGTAAAGTTTGAGTACTTCCGAGATAAGCTTGGCATAGTCTGAAAGGAAATTCCTCAAAAGGGGGAGTAGTTGTTGTGATGAGATATTCCCTGCTTCCGACCTTATGGTTGTGACGTAAAGAAGGACGTATACCTTGCTTCTGACCCTATGGTTGTGACATAAAGCAAGATGATGTGATATGACTAGTACTATGCTTCTGGCTGTACAGCTGTGACATAAAGCAAGTCTAGTACCATGCTTCTGACCTGATGGTTTTGATGTAAAGAAGGACGTGTTCCTTGCTTCTGACCTTATGGTTGTGACGTAAATCAAGAAGATGTGATGAGACTAGTATTGAGCTTTTGGCTAGATAGTTGTGACGTAAAGCCAATCTAGTATCCTACTTCTGACCTTATGGTTGTGACATAAAGCAAGATGATGAGATGAGGCTAGCATTGTGCTTTCGGTTGGATAGCTGTGACATAAATCCATTCTAGCATCCTGCTTCCAACCTTATGGTTGTGATGTAAAGCAGGATGAGTATCTTGCTTCCAGCTTTATTGTTGTGACGTAAAGCAAGACTATGAGACGAGACTAGAACTGTTCTTCTGGCTTAATAGTTGTGATGTAAAGCCATTCTAGTATGATGATGATGAGCCAGCCTCGTGCTGTGATGATGATGATGATGTATTAGTTTTATACTAATCCGTATTGATGCAGATGATGATTGCATTCCTTTGAGAATGACGATGCCTCCCAATGAAGAAAACTTCTGATGATTTATAGATATGCCAATCAGTGCTCTAAGATGATATTAATGATGTTGCCCTCCTAATGTTGTTGATGATGTAGACCTCTCTCTCACCTGATGCTATTGAAGAATACCCTTCTTGTTAAGGGGGAGTGTTGAAATTATGTAACTGCAAAGTGTATTCTTATTATTATCTGATATATTATTCATTGGATCAATCCCCATTGTGGATTGATCATGTCGGCTATTGTAATAGGACCAAATCCCCTTTTGCGGATTGGTCAAATGATAATTATAAAAGGCAGAATAAGAAGTCGTCCCCAACAGATATTAAAGAGGCCCCAAAATAGATTAAAGTGGTTATAACCACCCAGTTTGAGAAGTCGGCCCTGCCAGTGAAGAGACACTTCACACGTGCCAGTCTTGTATAAATAAAGAGGCCAATGCCTCACTTAGACACAACTCACTTTCTCATTTGAGAGACAAGTTTCAGAATTGCAGTTGGAGAAGAAAGAGAGAGAGTGGCGCATCTTTTGGAGAGGATCTTTTGTATTAGATTGAGTTATCTCTTGGCATTGTATTGGCTATCTATAATAAGGAAGTTTTGTTGGGTTTTCTTCCCCTAGAGGGTTTCCCAGGATAAATGTTGTGTCTCTTGTGATTGTGTATTTCTCAGTGATCTTGTCTTTATGTTGCTGTTATCTATTGAAATGCAAAGAACTATAATAATGGCATAAACATTAGCATACTTAACCCAATGTTTATCAATTCATGGATTGGCTCCTCTTTGAATGTTAGCACCTATTAGAAGATATCCATGAAAAAATGTAAATTAGTTATTTAAATATAAAGACCACGACAAACATGAAATCTTAAGAAAGTTTGAAAACATAAATAATCACAAATTTTGGGGTCAACCCTTTTATTCCTCGTCATCTTGTATTTTGTGTTGAATGGGTTCTATATTTTTTATTTTCGGCAACAAAAAAATTGAAAATTAGTATTTCATGCTATAATTAAATTCGATGGTACATAAGAGAATAAATAAATGATTACATACCTCATATACACATTGTAGTTGGGATGGATCCTCTTGCAACACAATTATGCTAATGTATTTTATCATCTTCTTCTACATTTTTTTGGACATCCCTAGTGGCATGTCTTGGTTTTCCCCTTGGTTTTCCCTTGAAATTTTCAAAATCTCCCTAAAAAAAAAAACTAGGAATCATCAGGTATAAAAATTACATATGTTTTTTTTTAAATAAGATATCAGTGCATATAGTGACTTAATACACACAA
>ML792801.1:45762-99926 GCA_009831015.1 Picea engelmannii
TAGTTCCATTACGAAATTGAAAATGTTTTACACTTTTTTGTATTTGGTCATCTCTTTATGAATTAAGAAAAGCACGGCGTCCTAATTGTTTTTTATTACACACCATCGACCTGTGAAAAAATTTAAGACATGACGATTTCCATATAAAAAATAACATTATTTCCATTTTAATCTCAATGGTGTTCAATGTAAAAAAAAAAACATCGATGCTTATTTGTAATTTAAATTAAGTGGTGCTATTAACATACAAATACACATTAGTGCCCTCACTATGTACAGAGGACACCATTAATGGAGTGGGCATTTTTTTTAAAACCTACAATGATAGGATGATTTGGGATCCAATGCAATGAGTGGTTTCATTGCAACATATAGGAAACACCCATATATAAACAAAAAAACCCTATAAAAACAAATTTCTTAAAATAAATCTGTTTGTGAAATATAGAAAGAGAGAAAAAACAGTGAGGAATTAAGGGCTTCCAATACTAAAGGTAACTACTAAACCCTTTTTTGTTGTTTTAGAATGCACTAAAAATTGTTTTCATCAAATAGGGGAATGATTAATATGATTAATAGAATGAAATCAGATACCTAAAATTTCTTCTCTACAGATTTCTACATGATCTACAGTAATCCATCTTGAATTTGTCTCTTCAAAAAAAATACACCCACTCCGAAGTCTTTACTGATAAATCTCTGTTGCAAAAATATCCCTTCTAAATTTTTGCGAAGAAATAAAAATGGAATAGGGTTTTTCTTTATAAACACCAAAACTGAAATTATCACTCATTATGTAATTGTATATATTGGCACATTGATGATAAATACGTGTGTTTTTATTCTTTTCCAAACTTGCATATTTGGTGCACTATACAGTGAGTAGCACACTTGTGCAGTGTGTTCATATAACACATTGATTTATTTTCGTAATAAATTTAAATGAATTGATAGTAAACAGACGTTATTTTTCTAACTTTCTTTAGCCGGTGCACTACACAGTTAGAGACACATTGGTGTAGTGTGTAAGTAATAACAAACCATAAGAAAATTTAATTTGCAAAATGAAAACGAAAACATCTGCATTTAGATTTTGCAGAGGTTTTTCTTTGTAGATGCAATAAAAAAGGTCAACGTTTGGTGCTTCTCTCAATTAAATGCATCAATGCTTCTTTATATGATGAAGCACACCATTAAGTTATAAAAGTTATTTGAAATTAGTTATGATTTTAGATTTTTCTATGCTTCCCAAGATGACGATTTTAGCTCAAATGCAGAAAAAAAATGAATTATAATCTCAAATCGACAATTATTTAGATTACATCTCATTCCATATTGTTAGAAGTCCTTCAAGTTATGTCATGCCAATTGCAGTACATATATATTTGATTGGTAATTCATTTATCTCATTGGATTTATGTTATGCAATAAGGTGTAGTTGAATAATTGTTCCTTGAATTTTGCAGGATCAAGATTTAGGACCGAGTTCAAATGTTCAATATATTTGAGTAGCTGCAAAATTTCTCAAGCTATTCTTAGAATAAATATATCGCAAGCATATGTTTGATGAAAATGGAAAACTGCTTTACCCTACCAACCATAATATGTCATCTTCCAACAACCAGCCTGGGCCAACGATATTACACCATGAATTGGATCTCTTTTATGTAGACAACCTTGTAGGGAATAAGAAAAAGATGATTAAGTAATTGTATTTGTTATCCCTCGAGATGTTCCAGGATGTGAACAAAATGATTTCGAGTCACCCCAAGGGATAAAACTCATGGTGAGCCTTAAAGCCATGCTTTCACTTAAAGAAAATTATATAAAATTGGGTAAGTTTTTCTCTCTCTCTCTCTAATAATACTCTCGGCCCTAAGAAAATATTAGTCTATATATTAAAAAAAATTATCTCCAGGAGGCATTTGTCCACAAGTGTTTCAGAAAATTTAGTTTTAAGAGTGGGAATTGGTGAATTATAAGAAATGCACGATAAGAGTATAATACATTGCGGAGAATGGATCTTATATCTTATTGCAATAGAATAGCATGTTGAACAATTACGAATTCAACAATTCTAACACATATAACAAATCGTTAAAACATCCATCAAATAGTTAAACATATTCAAATCCATGGAGGTACCCTCTGCATATAACATATGAAGAAATGAAAAGAAGTTTTCATTTGTTGAGAGGAAATCACTTCAATATCATAAGAATACAACACACAATAACATTGAACATCTCATATAACTTGTTTCTTGAGCTTTTATTAATAAGGATCTGATACAAGAAGCTCAAATGAGAGGTGTGGATTTTACAAGAACACATGCACAAAAAGAGGAATGATAGACCAAAACATAGCGTAGGGGATGCATCTCATGAATCTTGAAGACTTAATTATATAATTGTGCCTAAGGATTGTGATCAAACAACTTTGGTTATAAGAAACTCTTGAATTCCCCAAAGTGTCGACCCTAAAAATGAGCTCCTTATCTTGCTTTATAGACATCTTCCTTCACGAGAAAACCATTCATTTAGACCAATATTGCTTCTTGAAAATGGATACAACTTGTTAGAATATTGATACTGCCTTTGGTTTTTGTAAATGTGTTGAGCCTCCACATAATAGATCTAGCTAGAAAATACCACACACATTTGCAGAGAGAAAATGAGAAAGAATAAGCAAGAGAGAAAGAATGGAAGAATTCTCATTAATCATATTCCACACTCAAAGAGTGAAATAATTTACAATAGATATAGGATACACGAGTAACTAATGTTCCATAGTGGTGGTCTAGAGTGACCTGGACACACACCCGTAGTTACGGGAGTGAATTTCCACCTAGTCTAGTCTCTCAGGTAGTTACGGGAGTGAACTGCCACCTAGTCTAAGTTAACTAATCTATCAATCTTCAGTTAAATGACTGAAACAAAGTGAAGTGAGGAGGAGATCAAGGAATTTTGGTTAATGCGCCAGTCTGGTGATGATACCTAGGATAATGCGCATTAGCTGGTGATGAAACCAATGTTGCATGGTGACAAAACCAATGCAGAATCTAGACTCCACTCAACTGGTCAAACTGAAGTGAAAACTAAAGGGAATATTCTCCTAGAGGAATATTCTTCCTAAAATAGAGGATACTAAATAATGACTAATAAACAAGGAAAAATAAATCATAGGTGTGTGTGAAGTAACTCCAACACCTCCCCTGAACATCACTATGGTGAAAATAAAGAATGGGTCCTGGAAATGAGGCCATGTTAGGTACCCAAATACAAAATATACACTGAAATAAATGAGGAAAGAGGGAAAACAGCATGGGAAAACCCCCCTCTCAAATTACAATGCATAAAAAAAATGAGAAGGAACAAAAAGCAATTGCTAAGCAACCATGTCCTTCACTCCAAGAAGACCTTGCAACTGTGCAAGTTTGTGCTCATTGAATATTTTGTTGAATATGTAGATGTCTACATGGATCTGATGAAGTAGATGCATTATTGAGATGTCCACACATATCCACTTTCTCTTCTTCTAATGAAGAAGATCCAAATAAATTTTGGATGAAACTTTGAAAACTTTGAAATTTTGTTGATTTTAAAAATATGATAACTTCACTTTTTGGACTTCATTTTAGACAATGTATTTTTGAAATTGGATATTTTCCCGAGGAATTGAAATATCCAAAAAAAATTCTGCAAATTTTGATAAAAAAAATATCAGAATTGAGTTTGATGTGCACGACTCCATTTTTGTCTCCTGAGATGTATGCATTGCACATGGAAAAGTGTCTAAATGTGACCCCTGAGATGCATGCCATATATATTCCACATGAAATTTAGAAAACAAATATGAAATGGAGTAGACATCATATTCAATTAATGGAATACAAATTTGTGCAAATACTTGTGTAGAAGACTCTTCAGAATAAAATGTTTGATCTTATGATGGCTTCTCTTTTGGCTCTATTTGTTCAAGATCTTGTAAGAAATATTCAAAATATTATTTATTCTTGAATAGAACCTCCAATCTGGTCCATAATTCATTTGGAGTTGAATCTTGTGATTCATCATATACTAGATGGAAAAGTTCAATAGAAATAGACATGCAAATACATCCTATGGCCATATCTTGTCTATTGAGAAAGTCATTTTTCTTAGCGACGGAATTAGGCTCTACTTCCATTGCCATAATTATTTGATACAAGCCTCTGCATCTGATCTGAAGCATAATTTTTGGCTTCCACTCTAAATAGTTATGAGGCGTGAGAAGTATTGTCGGTGAATAATCCATCTTTTCTGTATTCTTCAATCTTCAGTACCTGCAAAAATTATTTGGTGTAGATTTTTCTTAGCAGTCCATCGGCTTTGATACCATGTAAATGTGTTGAACCTGCACAAAATAGATCTATCTAGAAAATACCACACACATTTGCAAAGATAAATTGAGAAAGAAGAAGCAAGACAGAAAGAATGGAAGAATTCTCATTAACCATATTCCACACTCAAAGAGTGAAATAATTGACAATAGATATAGGATACATGAGTAACTAATGCGCCATAGTGGTAGTATAGAGTGACTTGGACACACACCAAAAGTTATGGGAGTAAACTTCCACCTAGTATAGTCTCTCAGGAATTTACGAGAGTGAACTTCTACCTAGTCTGAGTTAACTAGTCTATCAGTCTTCAGTTAACTGACTGAAATAGAGTGAAGTGAGGAGGAGATTAGGGAATTATGGGTAAATTTCTATTCTGGTGATGATACCAATGCTAATGCACATTAGCTAGTGATGATCCCAATGTTTCATGGTGACAAAACCAATGCAACATCTAGACTCCACTCAACTAGTCAAATTGAAGTGAAAACTGAAGGGTATATTCTCCTAGAGGAATATTCTTCCTAAAATATAGGAGACTAAATAATGACTAATAAACAAGGAAAAAACTTAGGAAAAAGAAATACTAGTTATGTGTGAAGTAACTCCAATAGTTTTCTAACTGATTTCTAACCGATTTTTACTGGGTAAAAATGACCTTTTACCACCAAAGTTGACCTGTTTATGTTATTGTGGGGTGTTTTCTCTTCATCCAATTGTGATTCTTCCTAGATTCCTCTAAGTGGTTCAATTGAACCTTTGTCTATTGTGATAGAACTACTTGACCTCTAGGAAGTTGAGCTCGTTGGTTGGTTGTAAGGACATCTAATTGTTTCCTCTCAGCCACCACGACTCATTAATGCAAAGTACCATTGATCAGCTCTTCGAATCCTATGTCTCAAGATTCTATAAAGAGATGGTCAATTGATACAACTGCACCTTAGGTTAGATTTTTGAATGTCTTTTGATTCTTAGATATGGGCTAATGATACCATAGAAGGACATTTTATCCTTCACGAAATGTACAACACACTCTTCTGACATCTGTAACCAAGATGGATGATCATCAGTGACACTTGGCATATGAGTAACTCACCTTTAGAAAGAAAATTTCTCACAGATTGGTTTCTTATGATCCTTTGGATTTCTCTTATAATAGCTCGACATGTGCTTGTGGAGACAGTTGATGGGGCAAGGTGATTCACTACACTCGATGTAATATTCTGAAATATGTGGCTTATGTGTGCGTGCATGTGTGGGAAATGATCATTATCCTCTATCAAATACAAATAATGATATGATGATATGTGAAAGGACCAAAACATGAGAAAAAATTTCATGTTATGTGTTGTATCATTTCTAAATGATTTGGTGGGTCATCAGTGTATCCTTCAATAGATTGAAATATTCTACCTTGTCCCTTTTTATAAACACGTGTCATCTTCCCAATGGCCTGATTCTTTTGAAAGTTTGGGCAAAGGAGAAAAAAATTGAGTGATGTCATGCTAACATCATCATGGTATTTTGAATACATGGCATATTCATACTAGTCCATGTCAATGCTAATGTGGCTCGGGGATCATCCTATGTGTAGCTAATTCTGATATACTAATTGGAGTCCCCAATGGGATTTCTATATATAGGTGGAAATCTCGGACTGGTTTCTATGAGTAGCATGTTGGCATGCTATTATGTCGTTGATCTTTCGGGCATGCTAGGTGGAATTTTGCATCATTTCCATGTGTCACTAAATAGGTGGATAAGTGTGTGTTGATTGGGTAGCTAGGTGGTTATGAAAAATTAGAATACCATTGTCACAACCCAAAAGGAGCAATTTTATCCTATGTTCTCTTGTCAACCGAAAAAACTCAAATCTCAACATGTGGATCCTAAAACCATCGTCACACCCCATATTCGTGTTATCTCCCGTGTCACTTTCTGATGTGACATCGATTGCTTGTCGCAGATAGAGATCGCTTGTAACCATTGCATGATTGGGCTCACATATTTTCTAGCACTTGATTCTTAGGGTATGGTCCCATGATGTATCATTTGTACAAAAATGTCTTAATCCTTTCAAGGGTGTACGCAACCCTGGTTTATCTCTAGATAAGTTCCTAGGTGCTTAAATATTACCCTTGGGCCCTTAGGGCATGTTTTTTCTGCTGATTTCTCTAGGGCGTTTGAGGTTCTACTAGCTCTTTCAGTCCATGATATTTGTAAGCTCTTCTTTTACCTCTATTTTTCCCAAGTTTGGCTTTACAACCTCGACCACTATACACATCAATGATAGGATCAAATCTAGTACTAACATTGACTACAACAGGGACAACATACCCTTGTGATTTGTTGAGAACTATATACCAAGTGCCTTCTTCTATTGGGTTATAGAGTCTCCTTTGAAACAATAAGCTCCCCACGTACCTGGAAAATTATCTGATAGGTGAAAAAAAATAGCTCAAGAACTTACAATTTTAGAATCCTAACTACTTTTTTGTGCTATTGGTGCTACGCGTAGTTGTAAGACCCTAGGTTCGAGTTATTTTGACCAATGAAACCATTCAGACACTGCTCCTTTCAACATCACCTACATGCAGATAAAGTCTCACCCGAGGTATCTATTGGGGTTGCGGGTACCAAGTTTCTGCAGTAGTGAGGGAACAAGATGTGATCATCTTTTTCATTCTTACTTATTTGTTTTGTGCGTTGTTTTGTATTTTCTCTCCTTAGTTTATTTAGTGAATTCAATTATTTATTATCATTATACTTCATATTACAATAGAATCCAATCACTGTAACATTCATACTATTGAGCAATGATCACACAGAAAATAAATCTAGTCTAATATGCATCAAGAACGTATCCATGATCAATCAATCACATAAAAGATAAATAAAAACTGTAGTTTAGCGTGGTTCACCCAAATTTGGACTACGTTCACAATGGTTGGCTTCCTTATTATTATTTTGGTAATTTTATTAGGCTTGCACACTGCACTTACAAGGATACATCATGTTATCTTTTCCTTCATCTAGCCTAGCCACTCTGCAGTGCAAGCCTCTCTCTCTGTCTACAACATCTCCTCAACACCCAGACATAGACTTAATAGTGAATTTTGCAACTCATTCTATCGGTCCCTTTCTCGAACAGAACATAAGAACTAAAAGAGAGGAACAACTAACAACGAGGAACCCCTATTCTCCCAGCCCTTTACATATTTATACATAAATTCTAGGTCTTAAAACCCTACTTTGTTCATCCAAAAACCCTATTATGATACATGATAACTCAATTTGACTTCTTGTTCATGATGCTTTCACCTACTCTTCCGTCTTCATGTTGCTTTTGCATTTTGAATGTTGTTCTTCCTTCGTTTTCATGTCCTTATATCTTCAGCACGTCGAGTTGTCATCCTTCCTTTTCACCCTCTTTCTTCTCCTTCTTTATTCTTTTCTTTATTCCTATATTTTGTTCCTCTAATTTTTATTTTCTCTATTCCTCTTCTTTATTCTTCTCTCTACACACTATACTCTTAGTTGTTCCTCAACTACATACTGCCAAGTCTTCCTTATTCTTCTCCACACATCTTCTATACTTAGTATTTTCATGAATATTATTTCCAAAATTCCTGTCCAGCATGCCCCCAATAGTCACATGTGGCTCATCCTGAGCCACTTAGGCATGTTGCGTGCTCCTCCATCTTTGGATGAACTTTTGGGAGGCTTCCTTAGTAGCCACAACTTCCTTTGTTATTTTTTTCTCAGTTTCCACAATTTCTTCACCCCCCTACATAGTCAAGGCTATAATTTTTTCTTTTGTTGCATGTGTTTCTTGTTTCACCTTTCCCTATGTAGTGGCCAATTCTCCTATCACCCTCAATGCTTCTTCTTGTAGCAGTCGTAAGCGCTGCTAGAGGATCTTCTATTGATCCCACAACTTTTCAACTTCCCCGTATGATTGCCTCTATGCCAAAATGGTCATCGTTTGTTTAGTCAGTGGAAGGGTGTTTATTCTCTCGAAATATTTCTGGTAATTTTCCTATGCTTCCATTAATTTTTCCTCCACATCCTTCATCTTTGGATCTTCTACCACGTCTATCCAGATTTGTGTGCTTTCCTCGCATAATTTTGTGCATTCTTCCTCCACTTTCTTAATATTGGCTACGAATGTCATTTTTATTTCTTTCTCTTCCTCCTCGTTCCTCCGGTGGTGTTCCCGACGTACTCCACAACTGCAAGTACTCAATTTTTTTATCAAAATCCTTTGATGAATTTGCCAATTTTCAATAATTTCTCTTCCATAGTAGCCTCTACTATCATCGATGCCTCTGGTATTTCTTTGTACAACTTTTAGAAAATAATTTGTATGTAATGTCTCGTTTTATCAATTTCATCCTTCTCTTTTATTGCTCTCTCGACATTTCCTTCAGACTCACTCTTTTCCTTCAAGATGATTTCAACTTTCTACTCGACTGCACTCTTTTCCTAGACAATGATTGCATATTCTTTCTGGAGTTATGTATTTTCCTCTGCAACTTTTATCCATTCTCGAGATGCAAAGTCATAATTCCTTCATGATACCCATTTGCAATCCTTGTAACACTATTGTGGGCATCTGTGAGATGACTAAGTCTAAGTGACTTAGTCATTGTACTTGTTCCTGCAGCTCGAGTGTGGGGAACATGATTGTATTTGCTGATATTTTTATCACTCTGTGTCCTTCTGTCATTTGTGAGAAGTGATAATTGGTATCTTCTACTACCCCCATCGTGCCTATTGGTTTTCCTTTTGTGGATCTCCTTTCTGATGCGAGACTTACTATCTCCACCCGTTGTTGTAATTCAGTTAACATCTCTAACATCTTCTTGTTGATTTCTTACTGTTGATGGGTCATTCACTAAACTACCTCCGCAGTGGCATCATTTACTTCGTGCCTTATTTTTTCCATATCTTCATTGGTAATTGTATACAAGAATTTTTCCTTGTGCTCTTTCTCCTTCTTGCGTAGACCTCCTATTTATAAGGCCTTCTATTTTAGGGCCTAAAAAATAAATACCCCATACTATAATGATTGAAATTTAGTTCATGATTTCCTTTTTACAATGAATAAACTGGTAATTAGAAATCATAATAACAACAACATAATAACAACAGATCAACTAGTAAATATATATACCACGACCTGGAGGTTGGTTGATTTAGCCCCTTTCTCATTTGTTCTTATTCTTGACCAAACTACCCAAAAATGAATATTTACCTCCCAACCAACTAGGAACAACCTCTCTGGCTCCCTAGCTCCAGGAATCCTTGCGGTTTCCTAACCCCCAAGCCCAAAGTTCCCAGCAACAACACTGCCCCTATAAAAGTTCCCCAAAACAATCTTTGTCCTCCAATCTCCTCCTTCTTCCCCCTCCCTTCCAGAACTTCCTCCTTGCCTCCTTCTTCTATAATTTTACCCAACATAAATACCCCCTTCCAAGTCCTCTCCCCTCTTCCTTATCCTCCTCTCTCAAATCCCCCTCCCTAATTCAATTCCCCAACTGCCTTATCCCCTCATTAATTCTCTCACCTACCATAAATAATAAAATAGTAAAAATATTCATTGTATTTATTTTAATAATTAATTAATTTAACTTAACAAACCATAATCAATAAAATATCAATTGGGTTGTTACATACACTCACCCTTCAAGAAAATCCATCCTGAAGTTAGATTAATTTACAATAGAAGGGTAATGATACATGATCCATACACCCATATCAGATAAACAACATCATCTATTTAAAACACTTATACATACTAGTGTACATGTACAAGGCATGCATGTGTAGCTAACACATGCATGACTCACACATATACTAATGACAATAATTATCACACCTAAAGTAATTGTTGTATGCATCCAATCCAATCAACAGTACCATTCATTTCATAAAGGATAGTAAACCACCTAAAATGTTCACAAAATCCATCAATTATAATAATTCAGCACAAGCAACATTCACTTCGATAATTGTAGTTCAGTTATATATATATATATATATATATATATATATATATATATATATATATATATATATATATCAACAAGAGGATATCAAGAAATTATACTATAAGGTGAAAAATCCACACACTCTCAACTACTTCTAGTCATCCTTCCTCCCTATCCTGCTTCCATATTCCATCCCTATCCTTCCTCTGTTGGACTATATTTGAGCGTCAACTATATTGACCTAAATCTACATAGAAATCATAAGTGGAAGTGTCAACTCTCTTTACCAAGATTCCCCAGCAAGAAACTGACAGTCATCATCACACGTCTAGGGGAGCGTGAGCTAACACCTTCATCCCATGACTCTAGGTTTCAGAGGATACATAGTGAGCAATTCCTCCACCCCTCCTAATAGAACTATGGTCAACACCTTACCATGGACCATATAGTGGCACTATGTTGATGGGAATTTTGTCATCGTATATTCAGTTTCAGGGAGTCTCGCCACTTGAAAAACCTACACTTTTCCACATATCATAGGAATGCATATGAACCAACATAATTTAACATAAAAATATTCATACCATATTGTTTCTCGGTTGATGTTCACGGCATCAACCTTTTATTATCATTATCCTTTGGCTATTTCATAGCCCATTGACCTGCAGATTAGTCTATAACACAAACTCATACATATCCATGCATTATCATCATGTAAATGCATTTAATCATATTCTCAATTCAGTATCCATGTACCAACAACTTTAAATGTCAAAATTCTCAAGTTAGAAATAGATTGCATAATATCCATCATAATTCAAATAACGATAAACATTCATAGAATTGACATTCACATAGGTCCATATGTCTTAAAATTTCAAGTGTATCATTAATAGTTTCACAGTGAATAGAAAATAAAATATGATTAGGCCTTAAGTAATTCTAGTTATCTAAGTCAAAAGGTGGCATTACATACACCCAACCTTTGGAAAACATATTCTCGAGGTGGTCAAAAAATTGAGGGATGAGTTCATCGTAAGGTCTCTGCATCCTCCCAAGTAGAAGATCATGGGCTATACTTGTCCCACTGGACCTTAACTTGGTCTACCAAATGATTCCTAAACTGTCGGACCCTACGATCCAATACATGTAGTGATTCGACCATGAGGGTTCCCCCATCTGATATCTGCAATTCCTTCCAATTCATTTTATGATATTCGTCAACAACATAATGATGTAGAGCAGATACATGAAAAAAATTATGAGTTTTATGCAAGTGCGGTGGAAGTACGAGACAATAGGAAAAGAGTCCAATTCTCTCTTGGATTTTGAATGATCCTATAAATTGAGGCGACAAATGTTTCCTCTTCCCAAACCGAATGGTACTCTTATTAGGCCTGATACGAATGAAAACTTGATCTCCCACTTTATAAATTTAGTGAGTCCTATGTGCATCGACATAACTTTTATGTGTATCCTGTGCTTCCTTTAGTCACTTCCTAATCTAAATCCTTTGTTTCTCCATCTCTTGAATCAATTCTGGCCAAACTGTCACTCGGTCTTCTAACCTTTCCCAACTCAACATTGTCCTGCATGGCTTTTCATACAAAGCTTCATAGGGTGGAATTCCAATGGAGCTATGGAAACTTTTATTGTAGGCGAACTCTACCAAAGGTAGGTACTTCTCCCAATGGGTTTGATTATCCATAACATACATATTAAGAATGTATTCCATAACCTGATTTACTCTCACAGTTTTCCCATATGTTTCAGGATGATATGTTGTGCTTAAGTTCAATTGAGTTCCCAATGCTAACTGCAAACTTGTCCAAAACCTAGATGTGAATTGAGAGTCGTTATCTAAAATGATATTCTTGGGTAACCCATCTAGACGAATGACCTCACTTATAAAGACATGTGCCACATCAGTGACATCATAAGTGCCTATAACCAGAATAAAATGAGCACTCTTGGTCAACTTATCAACTATCACAAGAATGCCATTGTGTCTATGCGATGTGAGTAGAAATCCATCTACTTACAGGCTATATCCTTCATACTTTGGATCTAATTGCCTCCCATTATGGAGGGTTGAAGTAACCTTTAAATACAAACTATCTCCAAGAAGTTTCCCCAACACTTGCTCACTCAGATTAACCTTTAAGGGCACCAAGGAGAAGAAATGTGGTCTCCTGCTCAGGGCATCCATGACCACATTCTCCTTTCTCTTGATGTACAAAATTCCAAAATCATACTCACTAATAATCTCACTCCATCACCTTTTCCTAGCATTGATATCTCTTTGAGTGAAGAGATGCTTTAAGATTTCATGGTCTGTTTTGAGCTCAAAGATTCGCCCCACTAAAAAATGCCTCCAAAGTTTCAGAGCTAGTTTAACAACTTCCAACTCTAAATCATGAGTAGAATAAATCTCCTCATGTTTCTTCAACTTTATTAATGTATATGATATCACTCCCCCATCCTACATTAACACAATCCCTAATCATTTCTTCAAGGCATCCTTGCAGACTGTGAAGTCTTTTTCCATATCTGGCACTCGTAGAATTGGCGTACTGGTTAGTAACCTCTTAACCTAGATGAATGCAATATCACATTCCTTTGTCCATTCATACCTGACCCCCTTGTGTTACAAGGTGGTGATGGGTTTCTCTATCTTAGAGAAACCTTCCACAAAACTTCGATAATAACTAGCTATCACCATGAAGCTTCTCACCTCATGAGAATTTTTCGGCACTGGATATTCCATAATGGCCTTCACCTTTTCTAGGTTCACAGATATTCCTTCACTGGAAATTATATGACCTAAATAGTGAATCTCTTTCTGGAAGAAAGAACACTTTGACAAATTGTCATACAATTTTTTTTCTTTAAGGCATGACAACACCACTCACAAGTGTTCCTCATGTTCTCTTTTGTTCTTGGAATAGATGAAGATATCATCTTGAAAAACCTGTACAAATCGGTCTAAGTACTTTCAGAATACACCATTCATGAGGCTCATGAATACTATTGGCGCATTGGTCAAATCAAAAGGTACTACAACAAAATCATAATTCCCAAACCGATTTCAAAATGAAGTTTTAGGAATATCTCCTTCCTTAATCCTTAACTGGTGATACCCTGATCGCAGATCAATTTTTGAGAAAATTGTTGCTCCTTTCATCTTATCAAAGAGATCATCTATCTGTGGAATTGGATACCTATTTTTCACTGTAGAACAATTCAAGTACCTGCAATATAGACACAATCATAAAAAACCATCCTTTTTCTTGACAAAAATTACTCGTCCACCCCAAGGTGAGAGACTAGGCCTTATTATCCCTAAGTCAAGTAGTTCCTTCAACTTCATCTGCAACTCACAAAGTTCTAGCGCCATCATCCAATACAGTGTCTTGGAAATTAGATCCTCATTGGGTTTTATATCAATGATAAAATAAAGATCCCTCTTAGGAGGTAACCCAGGAAACTCTTTCAGAAAAACATTCTCAAACTTCGACAATACTAGATACTGATCCATGGAGGGTCCTTTCCCTTCATTGACTGCTTCCACTACATATAATTGAAAACCTTTCCTCATGCAACATTTAACCTTCATGGTCAAGATAAATCATAGAGATACCTTCCTCTGTGCACCTTGAATGTCTACTGACCTTCCTTCATCATCAACACAAATCACCTTTTTCGTGAAACAATCTACCATAGATCGATGTGATTCTAACCAGTCCATTCCAATGATTAAGTTATATGTCCCTAGAGAAGTGACATACAACTTAAACCTAGTAGTACACACTCCCAGGTCTAATAGACAATTATCTATGCTAGGTCCTACCACTTGTTTTCCCCCAGAAGTCATCTCAACTTGTTTAAAGTCATTGTGCTCGTAGGCTGCCAACCCACATTTTTCTAATGAACAAGGTGAAATGAAACAATATGTAGCACCATAATCAATTAAAATATTAACATTGACATGATTTAGGGTACCTGATGACTCCACCACATTGGATTTATGCTCTTCTTGGTGGTTATTAACCGCTGCATAAATCTGGTGGCTATTACTTACTCTTCCCATTAGGGCCTTTTCTTCTCTATGCACGAATCCTGATTGTAAATCTGGATAGTCACGCTGGTAATGGGGTCCTCCAAACCCCCAACAAGTAGCATGAGATGGAACCTGCACAATTCTTTGTGACTGTCTGTGAAATGAATTCCTTCCCGTGGAACCCATGCCCCTACTTGATGCTCAATGAGAAGGTAGTGGACCTTCCTGCGTCGTTAGCGATGAGTGGGATGTTTCACTCACTGCCATTGAAATACCTGTTGTAATTTCTCTAGGAGCGACTCTATTTACATAAGGAGGTGGCATAGATCTTCCTCCCCTAGAGAAATTCCTAGGGGGCTTCCCCACAAATCTAGGATGTTGTGGAATGGTTGACCTCATACCTTCATTTAAGCTCATATGCTCCTCCGTGTAATGAGCATTTTAAACTTCTTCAACTACTGATGATGGTTTCCACATATATACCATGTCCCTTATCTTAGGGTTTAACCCGTACACAAAATGTTTTGATTTTCATTGATTGGTATCCATGTATGAGACATATTTTACTAACTCCATGAGCCCTATCTTGTAGTATTCCATGGTCTCATTTCCATGAACTAGAGAATGAAATGCTCCTACCTATTGTTCCTTGCAGTACCTAGAAAAATATTTCCTCTAGAACCTTTCCTCAAAAATATTCCATGAGACGGTGTCTAGGGTAAGGTGCAACTGCCTCTCCAGGTTACCCCACTAGTTCAAGGCATTGCCCCTCAATTGAAATATCTTTATCTTCGCCTTTTATGTGGAATCATAGTCTCTTAAGGCGAAACATCACATCATTCCTTCCAACCATGCCTTTGCATGTTCACTTGCACAACCCCCAACAAACTATGGGAGTTTGATCTTCTATAGTTCTCTGATGATGTCCCCTAGTGGAGGCTCTCCATCTGAGTCCCTCAATGCTTCAAGGTTACCCACTTCGGATGGTGGGGGTTCCACTTCGAGATCTGTTGACTGGAATCCCTTTAACATCTCATTAATAGCCTCAAAGGAGTGCAAAATGAGAGCTAATTCAAGCGATGGTGGTCCTTGCGACGATTCCCCTCGGCCTTGATTTCCCCGAGTCCTAACTTTCTCGAATAATTGTTCTTGATTAAACCAAATGCTTATCAGGAAAGAGTGTAATACATTCACCATTATGCTCAAACTTATACTTACAAACATAGGGTTAGGCATAAGTTTCTTATACTTGTCTGTAAACATACATTACTCCTATAAGGTGAGTGGCTAAAGGCCAGGGTCAAAATCCTATAATCTTGGTAAATTGTTCAGGTAAGTTGCTAACCCTCTTTCCTTTCTAGGTAAGCTAGCGTTGTAGGGAACTCGTTAATTAGTCTAACTTACCTATTTAACCATTCGTCTAACCCTTCTTTAAATGATTAATAATTCTAATAAACCAAAGAAATTTGAAAATACCAAACTCCTTTCATCACATAATCATTCATCCATGTTATATTTCACCCATGTTACAGTTTGCACTATTCTGACATTCCTTAACCTCATATAAAAATTCATGGAAACAATAGAAATTGCATTGTATTTATACCTAAGTAGAAAAACAAATGAAAATTATAATTTCATTGCAATGACCTTTATCTTATCAACATTTTAGACATTTTTCACAAGGTTATATTGAGTAAAGATTGTTTAACTAACAAGTGTTGAACTAGCAATCCCCAACCATATCAATATTTTAAATATGTTTAATTCTATAATCAAAATCTCAAAGATAACAAGAAACCAATCCTATCAAAAGACTGTTGACTTGGTGGTCAGCACCTCCTTCAGGACTTGTGACATGGTCTAACAGCCTCCTGTGGATCCATTAACTCTGGCAGTGATGAGTTACCAATCACCCATAGGTTTTGGTCTAACGACAACCATATTCCCTCTAAAATGGTATCAGAGTGGAAGGTTATGGGTTCGAGTCCGCTCGATTGGTGTCAAGTACCTCAGTTGGTGTTGAGGGACCTCAGTTGGTACTGAAGGGGATATTGTTGACTTGGTGTTTGGGACTTGCAACATGGTCTAACAGCCTCCCGTGGATCCATTAACTCTGGCGATGATGAGTTTACCAATCACCTGTGGGTTTTTGTCTAACGATAGCCGTACTCCCTCTAAATTGTTGGCATGTTTTCAGATAGAGGTAGAGTATGCATGTTTTGTCATTGATGGCAAAGATCAGGATGTTCAGTAGAGCGATGATGGCATGGAAATGGCAAGATCAACAGTGAGGAGAAACAGTGATCATTGGATCACCCATCCCAAATTCTCGATGACCGTCAGATCTGAATACACATAGGAGGAATGCATGGCATAGAAATGGCAAGACCAACATTGAGGAACAACAATGATCATTGGATCACCCATCCAAAATTCTTGATGACCGTCATATCTGAATACAAATAGGAGGAATGCGCAAAATAGGAGAACAAATCTCAAATGTTGGATCTGATCGCGAGGACTGACCATCGTTGGATCTAGAATAAGGAGAACAATCTTTAAGTACAAGATTAAGTGGGCTTACAAAGTCCCGAAAGAAGGAGGGTCGTCCATCATCGAGGAGTACATGTGGCGAGGGATTAACATTTCGCTGACTGGAAAGTCAAAGGAAGGCAGTGCTCTAACCTTCCAACTCACGATATGCGAAATCACGATAAGATCTGGATCATTGATCCAAGAGGGACACGTGGAGATAGATCAGAGCACGACAAAGGCTCCATTTCAAAGTTTCGAATACCGAGAGTTGGAGGAGTCAAGGAAGAAACTCACGACAGTAACTAGTGATATGCGAGATCCCGAAAAGATCTGCACCGTCGAATCATCAAGATTGTGGACCATTGATCTAACTCCATTTTGGAGTTTCAGATACTGGGAGTTTGAGGTGTCAAGGACACTCACAGAAAGAATTTTGAAATGCAAAATCATGAAGCACCTTTTGGCATAGCCTGTGGTCACGTAAGGGGAAGGAGCTAGCGAAGCTAAGATCCATTTAAGTGATCACAACATGAAGAGTCAAGACTCTTCACTACAGGATTCTCGAGTTTTCGAACTACGAAGCACTTTGTGGATAAGCGCCAGGTCACCGCCAGTGGTCATGTGAAAGGGAGGAGCTAGTAGAGCTAAGCACCTTTTCGGAGATCACAACATGAAGAGTCAAGACTCTTCACCTCTAGATTGCCGAAATGCGAAATGCGAAAATGCCTTTGTGTGTATGATGTGGTCTTCGTCGGTGATCATATGAGAAGCTGGAGCTAGCGGAGCTAAGCTCTTTTTCGGCAATCACAACTTGGAGTGTCGAGACCCTTCGACACAGGATTGACGAAATGCAAAAGGCATTTTGATTAGGCTCGTGGTCACATCCAGTGGGAATATGGAGTAGGCGCGAGATCGATCATTGGTAATCCAACGGTGTAGGTTAATCAGGAATATGATCGGAGGGATACTGTTGTAGTTCACAAATTAGTTGATCAGTTACAATTCAGTTAGCAAAATCGAATCATGGTTCTTGATCGGTTGGCAATTCAATTGCTGAGACGTTTTTGTCTTTTCCCAAGGAGATTCGAGGTGTAACTAATGAGGCTATTGATTATAAAAGGAGAGATGCAATGACTATGTAAGGTGGGATGTTTTAACCGAAACAATGAGGTGAATTGTAAGAAGGGTAAAATGAAAGAATGCAAAGCATGAGATAAAACTCAGAGATGAGTAACATTCGTCAAATAGACAAAAGCAAGAGAAGAATAGCAAAATATCATGTAGCATAGCAGAACTGCAGAACAGTTTTTGAACCAGAGAAGAATTGCAGAACAGTGAAGAAGGGGTAAGAATTGAAATACCTGTATTGTTTGTTTGTCAATCAATTATGCATAATCAGGGAGGAAGGGTGGTTCTAGGGAGGACTTTGGTCCTCTAATATTCAAGTTGGTGCTTGAATATTGGAAGTTGTATCTTCCATCTATTTGTGCCTAGAAAAACAGGGTGGCAGGGTGGTGTTCGGGAAAACACAGAGTTTTCTGTATACAAGTTGGTGCTTGTATAAATCTAGTTGGTGCTGGAATATTTAGGGAGTTGGTGCTTCCTTCTAGTGGGTGCTAGAGAAACTAGACAGTTGGTGCTCTCAAAAAGTTGGAGCTTGTAAAACAGAGGTAGTAGCCTCACTTTGAGTTGGTGCTCAAACATAGATGATGTACAAAACTTAAAATTTTGCTTATCATTTCGAAGAAGAAGAGGTTTTCTCCCTTTATGGGTTTCCTCGTGAAAATTTGTCTCTGTGTATATCTTATGTGTGATTGATGCTCATTATTTATGTTGTTCATATGATGTATAGTATTGATGGTCACTTGATGAAATATTAAAAATGGTTTAATAGACTTAAAATTGTTTAATCACAGTAACAACTAATTCACCCCCCCTCTCAATTGTGTTAGTAATTTCAAAAATTGGTATCATAGCGGGTTCCTTTTATTTAAAGGTAGATCTGTAAGCTTAAACATGACAATTCATGAAGGGACTTCAGCTAGTAAGCCTCCTCTGTTTGATGGAACATTTTTTTCCTTTTGGAAGGTTAGAATGAGAACATACCTAATGGCCTTAGGTGTTGATGTTTGGGATGTAGTAGAGACTGGATATACAAAGCCTATTGTGCTGGCTTCCAAGGATGATAAGTTAGAATTTAGCTTTAATGCTAAGGGAAAGAATTCTATGTTGAATGGACTTGTTGAAGTTGAGTTTGTAAAGGTGATGCATCTTGAAACAACGAAAGCTATGTGGGATAAACTTATTAACAGTTATGAAGGAAATGAGAAAGTAAAAGATGCCAAACTCCAAACATATAGGTTGAAGTTTGAACAACTAAAGATGAATGAAGATGAAACAATTAGCAAGTATTTTTTAAGAGTTGAAGAACTTGTGAATGCCATGAAGGGTCTTGGTGAGAAGATTGAAGAATCATTTTTAGTTCAAAAGATTCTAAGATCTCTGCTTGATAAATTTAATCCAAAAGTCTCTGCAATAGAAGAACTAAATGATCTTAAAACTCTGTCCATTGATCAACTCCTAGGAACTCTAACTATATATGAAATGAGAATCAACAAAGACAAATCCATTACTAGAGAAGCATCTTTTAAAGCAGACAAGAATACTGATTCAGATTTAGATGATATTGAGGCAAAATTTGTGAGAAGGTTAAAGAAAGGATCAGGAAAATATCAAGGCAATATTCCCTTCAAATGTTTTAACTATGGTAATATAGGTCGTTTTTCATCTAAGTGTCCCCACCAGAAAAAGGACCAGAACTCTAATGATGAAAAGAAGTACAAATTCAAGAACAATTCCTTAGAAGACATAGATAGTGATTCATCATGTGAAAACAAAGTGAATGACTTTATGCTTATGGCTATGGGAGATCTTGATGATGAACACATAGGAGGTGAAATGGATTATGAAGAAGCTGTGGTGGATATGGAAGGTGAATTAATCAGTTCTTTGGAAGAAATTGACAGAATTAGATGTAAGAAGAGAAAACAAAAATAGTTGTTGATGCAGTTTAAAATGAATGGTGAAAAACTTGATGAAAACTTTTCTCGACTAAAAGTGGAGTTAGAAGAGGCAAAGAAAATAGAAGACATACCGAAACAACAGTTGTCAGAGAAGAAAGCGAGGTGTGAAGCCTTAAAAGAAGATATAATAAAAACCATAAAAGAAATGGAGAATTTTAAGGCATTGTATCACCAAAATCTGCCAAGTATTAAAGCCTTAGAAGAATTAACTTCCATTCTAAATTAGAAAAGGAATCCAAAGTTGAAAGTTGGCTTGGGATATGAATAAGGATCAAGTAGTGATCATCCAAGTAATACAGAACCCATCAAGTTTTTCAAAACTACAATCATTGATAACAACCACTCTGCAGAAACAAAGAATGAAAACCAGCCACCAAGAAGGAATGAAAGAAAAAGTACCAGAACCGAATCTATAGATCAAAGAAATAACACAAACACATTTTCTGATCAAAGAAATCATCAGCATGGAAGAAATCGACTACAGCCTTTTTCCAGGTACAAAGGTTTTTTCTATGGTTATTATTTTTTCTGTTCTAACTTTGGTCACAAAGCTGTAAACTGTTCTTTAAGATCTAGATATTTGAAATCAATATACTCAAGGAATAATTATCTTCCACAACAAATATTGAGATAGCCAAGAAACAAACGACGACATACTATATATCATGTGATGGATGGAAGAAGGACGCAGGTGAAACATAACAACAGTTATGAGCATAACAATCGTTATGATTTGTTATTCAGTGAACCAGAATGTTACATCTGTCATAACTATGGACATAAAGCTTCAAATTGTCGCTTAAGGAATTTTAAGCCAGATTCGAATCCTACTGCTCAAAATTTCAAGATTTGGAAGAAGAAAGAAGATGACAAGTTTAGACAAGTGTTATCAGCCCAAATACAAAAGAATCCCTAGTATATTGACAGTGGATGTTCCAAACATATGACTAGAGACAAAAGTAAGTTTCTAACTCTAAGTGAAAGCAAATAACGGAATGTAACTATTGGAAATGATGCACCAAGAAAAATAAAAGGTAAAGGAATCATAATTTTGAGTAATGGCAAAGGGAAAGATCAAGATGTGTTGTTTGTAGAAGGTCTAAAACATAATCTTCTTAGTGTCAGTCAAGTTTGTGACCAAGGATGTGAATTCATTTTTACTTCTAAAGATTGTAGAATAAAATCTGTGAATTTAGGACAGCTAGTTGCAAAAGGGATAAAAACAGAAAACAATGTCTATGAGTTAAAAGAAGAAAAAGAAGAATTCCACTTAAGCAAGTATAATGAAAGTTGGCTATGGCATAGGAGACTTGGACACTTAAATTTTGATCATATAATCAAGTTCAAAAATAGTGGGGCGGTAAAGGATCTTCCAAAGATATCAAAGCCATATGATTATGTTTGTAAACCATGCCAGATAGGAAAGCTTACTCGGACATAGTTCAAATCTAAAAACTTTCCTTCAACAAAAAGACATCTCCAGTTAGTACATATAGATTTATGTGGACCATCAAGGAAAGAAGGTACAGGAAAAGAAAATTATTTTATGTTGATTATTTATGATTATTCTAGACTAACATGGGTTGCCTTTTAGAATGAGAAATATGAAGAATTTGAAAAATTCAAAGTGTTTAAGGCTCTAACTGAGACTCAATCCAGAAAAAGATTGAAAGCAGTAAGGTTCGATAGAGGAGGAGAGCTTAGTTGATGGAACTTCAAAGAGTTCTGTGATAAACATGGAATCAAAAGAGAGTACACAATTCCAAGGAATCCACAGAAAAATGCAGTTGTTGAGAGGCAGAATAGATCAGTACAACAAATGGCAATATCAATGATGAATGAAAGGAACATACCTCAGACATATTGGGTGGAAGCAATTCATACAATTGTTCACATTCTTAACAAAGCTCATCTCAAACCACACAGTGACAAGACTCCTTATGAACTATGGTTTGGAAGACCTACCTCAATCCAGCATTTTAAAGTCTTTGGGGGTAAATGTTATATCAAGAATAATGATGAAAATATTGGAAAATATGATGACAGGGCTAATGAAGGTATATTCTTAGGTTATGCTACAAACAGTAAAGGTTACAGATGATACAATAAGAGGCTGCATAAATTGGTTGATTGTATTGACATAAAAGTTGATGAAGAAATCCCAATAGGAAATGTAAGCAGTGTTGAACCAAGAACATAAGATATAATTGAAAACAAAGATGAATAGGTCCAAGGATCAGAAAGAGAAGAATCTGAATCAGATGAAGTTACAAATACTCCAACTGACACAAATCAGCAGAAGAAGCAAAATCACCTCTCAGAATTGTTAGAAAGAATCATCCTAAAAATCATATAATTGGAGATATAAATAAAGGAGTTCAGACAAGAAGGAAATTGATTAAAGACTCAGAACAATCCCATGTTGTTTTTTATCTATGGCTGAACCTAAAAAATTTTATGAAGCCAACCAACATGATGATTGGATTAGAGCTATGAATGAAGAGATTGATCAGACTGAGAAGAACAATACTTGGGAGCTTGTTCCTAGACCTGAAGACAAGAATGTAATAGGTTCCAAATGGGTGTTCAAAAATAAAATGAATGAAAAAGGACAAGTTGTTAGAAATAAAGCCAGATTGGTCTGTAAAGGGCATGTACAAGTTGAAGGTCAGTATTTTGATGAAACTTTTGCACCAATTGCAAGATTGGAAGCCATCATAATGTTTCTTGCATATTCATGTCATAAGAACTTTAAAGTTTATCAGATGGATGTTAAGTCAACATTTCTTAATGGAGATCTAGAGGAATAAGTATATATGGAGAAACCTGAAGGATTCTCATTGACAGATAACCCTTATTATGTCTGCAAGCTGAAGAAGGCTTTATATGGACTGAAACAAGCACCCTGAGCTTGGTGTTATAGACTAGACAAATTTTCACAAGACAAAGGATTCAAGAAAGGTATTGTTGATAGAAATCTATACATAAAAACTGAAAGTGATGATTTACTAATTGTTTTGATTTATGTAGATGACATTATTTTTGGTTGTAATAATGATTCCTCTGTTCAGTGGTTTGCTAAATCTATGAAAACAGAGTTTGAGATGTCCATGATAGGAGAATTGTCATATTTTATTTTCTTACAAGTAAAACAAAGTACTGCAAGAATTTTTATCTCTCAAAAAAAATATTTGAAAAAGATGTTGAAGAAATTTCAGATGGAGGATTCCTCTCCTGTTAGTACACCTATGGTGGTTGGTTGCAAGCTTATTAAAGATGATATTTCACCTAATGTTGATCAAAGGACATATCTCTCTATGATAGGTAGTCTTTTGTACATCACAACATCCCAAAAATTAATCTCCTCGACGATACCTTTCCAACTAACTATCGTGTGCCTCAAGCAGATATCGTATGCCAAAGTTATGCCCTTGAGAAGTTGATACACCAAACCACCCAAAACGAGGTCCAAAATACTATTGGATTTTCATCTTTTAGGGTTAGAGTTTTGTATTTTCTTTCTGATAAAAAGGCCTTTGGAGCCTCATTGTAAAATCATCTTCTTGTGAATGCAAGTAGCTGTCACATCTCTTCTCAGAGATAAGTTGCCGCCATTCTAGCGAGTCGTTCACTCTGTATTCTACAGTATTTGTACATGTTTTGCTCATTAATAGAAAATTGTGTATTACTGTATTATTTTTTTTATGGTTTCATATCTGATACATTTCTGTTATAATATTGGATATTCGAGATATATTTGTACATTTCTTTATTATATCTTCACTCTCATTTCGTGCTGAAAATAATCTGGATCAGTGGTATCAGAGCAGGCTACTCTTGATCATTTTTTTTAGTGCATGTCACTGATGAGGTCAAAGTATATCAATTTGGGTCTTGATCTTGTATCTCTTGAAAAATATCGCTCTTGCATGCCCAAGAAACACTCCATGGCAGAAGAAAAGAAAAACTATGGAGCAAACACTTCTATCAATCTGTTGCTTGAGCAAGATCTCATGCGACATAGGGACAAAATGATGGAGAATTTTTCCCACATCCTTCAATGCCTGCCAATAGCAATAGGGGCATATTCATCAAACAAAAACTTTGGAAGAACCTCTCCTTTCAAGGTACAGGTTAATTTTGATATTCTCGTATTTGAAGGTAAGATAGATGTAGATGCCCTAGAAAAATGGTTAAATCTGTTACAAGGTTATGTCTATGTTCACAATTTTTCAGACAAGGAAAAGATCACCTTCACACTCCTTAAAGATCTCCCAAATGTCAAATGTTGGTGGGAAACTTACTGGGAGAAAAGTTCCACATGAGAGTTTGGAATATATGGGGTCGATCCCACTTGGGATTTTTTTGTGGATGCAGTAAAGAAACAATATTACTTTGTTGGAAACTATGAGCACCAGTGTATGAGATGGACCACATTGCGACAAGAGAGAGGCCAAGAAGTTCCGAAGTTCACCAATACCTTCCATAGCTTACGCACCAAGTTGGGTATCAAAGACTCCAAACAAAATTTGGTTCTGAAATACCGTGGGGCTCTACACAGATACATCCAAACTGAAATGGATTTTCTGGACATCTCATCACTCAGTGCTTCTTACCGATATGTTGTTAAAATCGAGCAGAAATTTGAGCACCAGAACAAATGGGAGTTCGGTTCTGCAAATCCGCAAAATCCAAAGTATGATAAATACGACCCTAAAAAATAGCTTCCTAAAAACCAGTCTAAGCCATAGGAATAGAAGGGTCACAGGAAGACAAAGAAGGACACCAGAAAATGGTGCGATTTCCACAAACGCCCCTGGCACAACACCGATGAATGTCACTAAAAACATTCATTGGTGGCCAAGATCAAATACAAGGAGTCGAACCTTGATTCAGAATATCATTATGAAAATACTGGTAAAAGATAGATCATCGATGTAGACCCCACTGCTATTGTCGTGATCCCAACAATTCAACCAGAAGAATCAATAGATCTTGAAGAGGGGAAGCACCTTTTTCATTCACAGATGTGGGTGAAAGGGATCCCGCTACATTTTATTGTTGATAGCAGAAGCTAGAAGAACCTCATCTTAGCAAATGTCGTCAAACAATTGGGATTGTCGACAACACCACACTCGCAACCATACAACATTAGGTGGCTTCGCTAGGGATGATATCTTCATGTTAGCCAATAGTGTCGATTGTCATACAATATCCAACCCTTCAAGGATGAAGTATTATGTGATGTTTCCCCACTGGATGTATGTGATGTTCTCTTGGTCCAACCATATATGTGGAAGCACCATGTTGTTTAAGATTTTTGATCCCGTAGTGTCATTGTTACTTTGGGGGGTCATCTCTAAAGAATATCGGAGGTAATTATGACTATTGTCCACCTAAAAAGTGTTGCAAGGTAGTATCTCATACTACAAAAGTCATCTTCTTCACAGTCTATTCAAAGCGTGAACAAAAGGACACCATTGTAGCCTCAGTCCAAGCACCTTCTATCCAACAGAAGCAGGTTGACAAGATTGCAACAAAGTGTAAAGATTCCTTCTGCACACATGCATCTCATGTATCTAGATTGGTTAAAATGTTCCAACCCTTCCAGCGACAGGTTTGTGACAACCTTCAACAAGCTAAGCAGTGTAACATCTCCAACAAGGAAAGCATCTCATCAAGATGAAAATTCAGCAAACACTTTTCCCTCTCCCCCGACCACTCAACACAATGGTGACCATTTCTTCCTAAGGAGGGAGGATTGATCCAGGTGGATATCGGTGGCTACCCACCTTTTCCAACTGGCTCAAAACTGTTTTCTGGCAATTTTGGTAATTTACTATTTTTAGTAGTTTTTAACTTCCAGGGCCATTTTGAGGGCCTAAATGAAGGTTTTTCGGTATCAAGGTTCTCAATGATAGCCAAAGACTCTTATTGAGCCCCAAAAATGAGATACCTTTCCAACGAGCTATCGTTTGCCCCAAATGAAGATCGTATGCCAAAGTTATGCCCCCGAGAAGTTGATACACCAAACTACCCAAAACAGGGTCTACAAAACTTTTGTCTTTTCATCTTCCAGGGTTAGGGTTTTGGATTTTATTTATGATGAAAAGGCCTTTGGAGCCTTGTTGTAAAACAATCTTCTTGTGAATGTGAGTATACGTAACATCTCTTCTAAAAGATAAGTTTCCACCATTCTAGCGAGTCTTTCACTCTGTATTTTTATAGTCTTTGTACATTTTCGCTCATTAACAGAAAATTGTGTATTAATGTATCTTTGTGTTTATGGTTGCATATTTGATACATTTCTATTATATTATTGGATATCTGAGATATCTTTGTACATTTCTTTATTATATCTCCACTCTCATTTCATGCTAGCTGCCAAGGTTTTCTCTGCAGTGGTATTGCTAGTTCGTTGGTGAGGGCATGAATTGCCTTAGCATATGACATAACTTTGACCCTTGGCACTTGGTAAATGTGTTGTGGCTTAGTGTCAAATGGTGCTCAGACATAGATATTGGGCTTAGATAATTATAACATACTCACGAGCTCCCTTCTAGCTTCTCTTTGGTGGCTTGGCGCTTGGTCTCGGGCTCTATCCCAACACATACTGCAAAGTACATGCCCTTTGTGGGCTTCCTCCTCATGGTTTGGCATTGGTGGAGGTGTGGGGGTGTTGGTGGAGGTGTTGGTGCGTAGTGAAATTTGGTCACCCCTTGTGGGATTCCTTCATGATCTCTCCTCCTCTTGCCTTGTGGTTTGGTTGGGAGGTGTTGGTGCGTAGTGCAATGTGGTCGCCCCTTGTGGGATTCCTTCGTGAGCTCTCCTCCTCTTGGCTCATGGTTTGGCAGTTGGTCTTGAGCTCAAGATTTGGTGCTTGGTGCTACCTCTTGACTCAGTCTCAGTGATGCTTGACATTGGAGATTGGTTTCAACTTGGGGTTTGGTTATTTTATATAATTTAGGGTTGGACCATTTTCATCAATACCAACCACAACCACAACATATGCCAATTAAGGAGAAGCAATGCTAAGGCGCCAACAAGGAGTCATAAGGATCCATAGCTCGTACAATTGGAACTTTTGATATTTGGTCATGGTTGTATGGTTACTTGGAGGTTTAAGTGCACTTGGGGTTTGGATACAAAGACCATAATTTGTTTTTTAATATTTATATATACACCTATTTTCTATACTTTTTTTGTTTGTTTTTTTTGCATCTAAACCTTATAATTATTTCCTCTTGTTATTTTGTAGGTGAGGATGTTTACATGTATAGGGGTTGGAATAGTGGAACAAGGAACATGTGGACATGGGACTAGAAGAGGTGTGGTAGGGTATTTTCTCTGCTACACTCACCCTCTTCTCCAATACTTTTATGGGTAGTTTGCTTAGGGTTCCTGGGTCATTTGTGGGTTATTTCTGGTTTATTTAAGGGATGTAAATAAAGGGTAGCCTCATGCCCAAGGGTTTAGGTTGTTTTTTCTAGGGTTGTAGGTGGGTAAGCCCTAGGTTTCAGTTTTGAAACCAGACTATGATACCATTTGTAAGGCCTTCTATTTCAGGGCCTCAGAAATAAATACCACCTACTATAATGACTGCAATTTAGTTCATGATTTCCTTTTTACAAGGAATAAAATGGTATTAGACAATATAATAACAAAAACAAAATAATAACAACATATCAACTAGTAAAATTCATACCTCGACCTGTAGGTCGGTTGATTTAGCCCCTTTTTCGTTTGTTCTTGTTCTTTCCCAAATTGCCAAAAACTGAATATTTACCTCCCAGCCAACTGGGAAAAACCTCTCTAGATCCCTAGCTCTAGGTATCCTTACGGTTTCTTGTCCCCCGAGCCCAAATTCCCAGCAATATCAATGCCCCTATAAAAGTTCCCCAAAACAATCTATGCCCTCCAATCTCCTCCTTTTCCCTCCTCCCTTCCAGAATTCCCTCCTTGCCTTCTTCTTCCAGAATTTTCCCCAAAAGAAAGACCCCCTTCCAAGTCCTCTCCTCTCTTCCTTATCATCCTCTCTCGAATCCCCCTCCCTCATTCAATTCCCCAACTACCTTATCCCCTCATTAATTCCCTCACCTACCATAAATAATAAAATAGTAAAAATATTCATTGTATTTATTTTAATAATTAATTAATTTAACTTAACAAACTATGATCAATAAAAAATCAAATGGGTTGTTAGACTGTTGGACCCTTTTCCTTATCCTTTATTGTCTTTCTTGTCTCGGGTGGTATTTGTTGTGTTGGTTTTGTCACTGGTGTAGGCTCTGGTGCATCTCATGCACCATTTCCTTGACCATGTTCTTGATCATCACCTGTACTGTTGCGCGATTCTGCCCCTTCATTACCAAGTTGTGCTACCTCAATGTCACCTGCAGCGATATTCCAATATGGGTCCCAATCCTGCATGATTAATTAGATATCTTCATTAGTGACTTTGTATTCCGTCTTTAACCACTCCTCTCTTGGTTCCTTCTTTGTCTAGAGATATATGTGATTCCAGTCTACTCGAAACTGCATGAATGGTGTGTATGCTTCCACTTTTTGCGGTGGTATGCAATATTTGTTACTAATGCAATGTCGAATCATTTCAGCATAGAGAAAAAACTCAATGTTATTGTTTGTTTTTTGTATACCATAAGTTTTGGTATTTTGTTTCTAAGCATGGCTTCCCTCTTAGGCCTAGAAACTGCATGTCCTCTGGCTCTTCCCATGCTGTGAATGCTAGAAAAATTAGAATCCATGGATAATGGAACTCCATACCTCTATCCTATGCGTCGACATAATCAATAAAAAACTAGTTTAACAGGAAGGGCACCCAACTCATTAAATTAGCTTCCACACACTTTTATGTCATTGTTATCACCCCTACTAGCACTTGGTCCTTCTTGCATTTCTGTAGCAGCTTGCACACTAATGATTGTGTTGCAAATATGATAGTTCAGTCACATAATCTTGGCACATATAGGCTACACACCCCTCTAACTGTGTGAAATTTGTGTTTCATGACCTTTGAAAAGGCCATGTCTGCATTTCTGTTGACAAACATCGAAGTGGGGTCTTCCCCCTTTGTTGTTAAGCCTGTGATTATTGCAATTAAGTATTTTTCTATCGATATTGTCCTATCCAACCAAATATATCCTCCATGCATGCAATATAGGAGAAACTTAACGCATCTATTTACTTCATTGCTCCATACGAAGTGTGGGATGTCAAACAGGTTGAGAAATCCTGCTCGCTCCAATCCTCTGGCCCATACTTGAGGCACATGTACGCTTTTGTTTTTGGTTGGGACTACTTTCAGCTCCAGATACTAGGGGGGCATTGTCTTTTCTTGGAGGAATGTAATCCTAGGGGAACCTTGGCTCCAAGGATGATGCTTCTCCCAGAAGCTCCTCAACTTCCATTACCTTTGGCTCTAGTGGTACTTCCTTTTTGCGTGCCTTCTTCAGTATGTGAACATGTTCTTTCGCTGGTGTCATTTTTGTAAAAACAAAACCTTTAACTCTTGATAACTACTTTAGCTATGAGTTATCTTTGGTTCGATCTTACTTGCATGAAGCTCATAGTAATATTGATTCCTACTTGGAGACCCTCAACTGATTTTTTGCCTCCTTTCCAAATGTGTATGTCTCTTCACGCAAAGTAACTACCTTGTTCAATCCACCAACGAGGTTGATGAATGGTTAAATAAATGTGGCTTTATTTCCAAATTTGTCATGTCATTATTTCCTCGTATTGCCAATCTGTTGAGATTTATGACGCCTTTTACCATTTAAAATTATATCATGTCTTTATGACCTGCCATTACCACTTTATAGTTGTTGTTTCCTTACTTTAATGCCTTTTAACAGTCCTGTCAGTACCATACTTCACAATTGTTCTTTCTTATGTGGTCTCTTCTTCGCGATATTTTTGTTCTGTGTATTAATGTCTTAATTGGTGAAGTTTCATCCCAATAGCATGATAATCATTCCTTTTGTGAAATTTCGTATGTCTTTGTACTATATAATCTTTTTTTTTTCTATATCTACTTTTTATTCGTTTTTATTCGTTTTTCTACTTTTTATATATTTTTCTATGTTTTACCTTCCTACTATAGCACAATTACTATGATACATGTGTTCTAGCACATCCCATATTACTGCGTAGACTATCGGTCATCTCTATAGAATTCAAATGACTTCCATTTACTACACCACCAAGGAATTCTCCATTCAAGGTTTCCAACTGCGCAACAAATACCTTTGTCACATGTTGAATCACATAGGGTACTAACCAATGCATTCAAAACTTCCCTAGATGTTCCATAAACTTATTTTCATAGATTAATACTAAGTTTCCTATTTGAAACTTTTTTGTTTAATGTGTCTATCTTTCCATGCCTTCTCTCTTGCCTTTTGAACTTACTGATGGAAACCTGTGACAAATAAATCTTCCTCAAGTTGTACCAACTGTGAAAACCTCTCCTATATTATGTGTGAGTCCAAAAGATCAATGATTGTTGCAACACGTAGCGTAGGTAAAATAAACTCCATTGACATCACTGCTTCTTGCCCATAGACCAACCTGAAAGGTGTCTTCCCTGTCAACTTTTTACTTGTAGTCATGTAAGCCCATAAAACTGTAGGAACTCTTAAGTCCCAATCATCTCTCCCTACATTGCATATCTTTGTCAAATCATTCTCCAGTATTTTTTTCAAATCTTTCACTATTCCATTGGCCTCAGGATGATATGGGTTACACTTCTGATGATGAATTTGAAACTCCTTAGTCACTATTGCAGTTGTCTTATTTAGGAAGTGTGTTCCTTGATCAATGAGTAATGAGTGCAGACATCCAAATCATGTGACTACATTATCAAATAGAAATCACGTAGAAGTTTTCGTAGTTCAATCTAGAACTGGTGTTGCTTCTACCCATCTTGTTAAGTACTCCATCACAATGATTATGTACATTTCCCCTGATCTTATTTCTTGTGGTTTAATTGGTCCCACAATGTCTATGGCCCATTTAAGTAGCATGGATAAAAAAAATAGGAACATTAATGCTCGAATCCTTCTTATTGCATCAAAAAAAAATGGGTGAATGTGAATATAGCAGGAATCACCAAGATGATGAGTCTTGCAAGACACCTCAGCATGTTGGGAGTGCAAATAATGGGGCCGATAATCCATTTCCACATGTTATTGTAAGGAAATCCAAGTGGGTTAAAGAATCTCTGCCAAGTGGCCCCATAGAATGTCTTCCATGGTGTCTATTGACTTAGTCCAGCCTATTACGTGGAACAATTAAGAGCTTCCAAGTGGCCACATAGACAAGTTGCAATTAAGGCCCAGCAAATGACTTAGAGTCTCCCATGTGGCACAATCAAGGCCAACCAAGTGGGCCCATAGAGAGCCACCACTACAAGTGGGCTATAATATAATATAAGATAATTCTATTAATGTCCGACTAATGACCACAAAATTAGGTAAAAGGGACTATTGAGTATAATGATGTCAATAGAATGAAAGAGTACCAAAAGGTCTCCTATAAAAGGAGAAATGAAGAAATTAAAGTGTAATAAGGTAGAGAGTGAGATCAACTTCGAGGCGTGAAGAACCCTCAACCCCGAGATCAGATACATTCTCTGATGATGAAATGTACTATAGATAAAGATCTAAGGACAAGAGGATCCAAAAGAAGAATAAGGAAGGAAGAAAGGAGAATAAAGGAGAAGAAAGGTATCCATGTGGCACCGTAAGGGCCTTCCAAGTATCCTATATATCTATGATCTTAAAAATTTTATCATTGGAAGGAGTGATTTGGGGAAAAATCCCCTATTTAGGGTCTAATGGATATCTAGAGTGATGACTCCTTAAAATATAGAAACTAACCTATTCTTACCCAATCTCACAAACCCTAATGATTGCTTTTAAACATGGTAAATAGGAAAAAGATGAAGCTTGAGTCCTTTCATTTGTAGTAGATCCCCTTTTGATCTAGATTATTTTTGGCATGAAATGAGAGTGGAGATATAATAAATAAAAGTATAGAGATATCTCAGATATCCAATAATATAACAAAAATGTATCATAGATGCAACCATAAATACAGAGATACAATAATACACAATTTTCTATTAATAAGCGAAAATGTACAAAGACTGTAAAAATATAGAGTGAAAGACTCACTAGAATGGTGGCAGCTTATCTCTAAGAAGAGATGTGTCCAGTAATCGCATTAAAAAGAAGATGATTTTACAATGAGGCTCTAAAGGAATTTTTAACATAAATACAATACAAAACCATAACCTTGGAAGATGAAAAGTGAAAAAATTTGTGCACCTCGTTTTGGGTAGTTTGGTGTATCAACTTCACGAGGGCATAACTTCGGCATATGATCTACGTTTTGGGTGCACGATAGCTCATTGGAAAGGTGTATCTGAGGAATACACATGGTATCGTCATAATTTGAATCTGTCTATAGTATAACTGTGGCGAGCCCTAAAAACATTGTTTAGGGGCTCAAAATGGCCCTCACAGTTTGGGACTCGAAAACTAGAAACAAAAATGCCAAACTGAAACTGCCAAAATGAGCCAATTGGAATAGGTGGGTGGCCATCAATATCCACCTGGATCAATCCTCCCTCCTTATGAAGAAATGGTCTCCATTACATTGAGTTCTTGGGGTGCTTCTTGCCCCTATTGGAGATGTTGCGTTGTCGAAGGTTGTCATGAACCTATTGCTAGCGAGGTTGAATTTTTTCAACCAATCGAGCTACATGAGATGTCTATGTGTAGAAGGAATATTTTCACTTTGTTGTAGTCTTGTCGACCTGCTTCTGTTGGATAGAAGGTGCTTTTTGGCCCTCGACCAAGTTTTGAGAAAACCTTGGTCAGGATTGGACCACTTTTGGACTTTGACAGACTGGTCGAAGATGGAGTGCCCAGGAGGAGCTGATATTGTGGATCTCACTTATTTTGTGGGATATGTAGACCCAAGAAGGGGTTATCTAGGGTTTTTTTAATGGGTTGTGGGATGTCGTCCCATGGGTTTACCCATGATTAGGCCTTATTGTAAGGGATTGTAAAAGTATAAATAAGTAATAATGTATGGTAGAAGCATCTAAGTGAAGCAAAGTTGTGGTGGCTAGGTGCAAGTAGTTTTGGGTTGCTTTGTGCAACAAAATGTGTATGTGGTAAGGATTTTTGCTTGATAGAAAAGTTGTATCTGTGCCTAGACCTACTTTTTAAAGGAGGATTTGGTGCTCAGTGCGCAGATCTCCTGTCCTATGAAAAGCTCAGCTCTGTGGCTTAGTGCACAAGAGCAGATGAATGTAATATTTAGAAGAATAATAAAGAAGACAAAGTAGTTTGTGGACATAGACCCACACTAGGGTGAACCACGCATATATTGTGTCCTTGGTTTGCTTTTTGTTGTGTTGTTTATGTTACAAATTTGCTCAGTTCCTTTATGTATGATAGATAGATCTATTGATGCTTAGTGCTTTATGTATGTTAAAGATGAATGAATGTTAGATCTAACTCAGTGCTATGTGCTAAATGATTGAAGTGCTTAATATGTATTGTTACTGCGTCGATCTATCTTTGGGTATGTTCTGTGATGCTAATGAAGCTAATGAACTAATGCATCTCATCTCCTAAGTTTTAATAGACGATTGTGCAAAGTGTTATTATCACAGATCTATGTCCCAGCTTGGTTGTAGACACCTGCGTCCTGTAACCCCCCCTTCTTCTACCTCGGGTGAGTCTTCGTCTACTTCGCAGGTGTTGTCGAAAGGGCCGGTAGTTAGGGTGTTTTTGGTGCATTGTTGAACATTGAACCTTGGGTCTTCCCCTGTCTCAAAAAATGGTTATGTTGCCGGAACCTGAAACTGTGATTGTTGGGAACTGAAGTAAAGAAAAGAGAAGCTCTGTGCATAGATCTGTTGTTGTAGTGCGCAGTACTCTACTTGACTTGTGAAGCTCTGTGCTAATAAATCAATCCAATCTGAAGAAAAGAGGTAAGCTTTGTTCTTTGACAAGAGAAAGATAAGTGAAAATTTTTGTTTTGAAAGCATGAATTTAAGTATGTTTAATAGATTATGTCCTAGTCCGAGAGTTAGGGCACAGTTGCAAGAAAGAGTTGATCTAAATAAATTTAATAGAAATGAAGAAAGATATGTTATTCCTATGCATAGAAATAATTTTGGACTAATAAGTGGATGCAAGAACCTAGAAAGAATTTTTGCATATTATAGTTCCAGCACTGTGATCCTAGTGCGCAGTACAGAAGAAGTTGGGGAACATACAAGAGAAAAAGAGGATTAAATTTGTGTTATAATTTTAGAATACTGGGAAATCTTGCTAAGGAATTCCCTGATGTAGGTTCTATTTGTCTTTGTTGTAAGATTGTTGGTCATGAGGTTGAGGATTGTCCAAGGATGATTGCTAAAGTTGAAAGGATGAACATGAGACAAGAAAAATATGGAGGAAGTCAAGATAATAAGAGCATGTTACAAAGTCATAAAGAAAAATAACCAGAGAAATCTCAGATTACATTAGTACAGTTAAAAGAAATGATGGATGTTCATAAAGATGTCAGTTTACCAGAGATCCTGAAAGTAAAACAACACATAAATACAAGAATAGAAGACTTTGACATAGACTGTATATTAGATGAAGAAACACAAGTGAATGTTATGACAAAAGAAACTTGGGAAATTTTTGGAAAGCCTATTGTGGTACCTTCATTGGGAAGAATAGGCTTATTTAAAGGAAAGATGATCACCCTATGTGGAAGAGTTACTAATGTACCTATTATTGTTCATGGAACATCAACTGAAGAGGAATTTGAAGTCACTAAGTTTGTTGAGAATAATGCCCCTTTCCCACTTTTGCTAGGTAAGACTTGGATTGAGAAGGATCATATCAGAAGGAAGGCATAGGAAGAATCTACAGAAAAGAAAAAGAAAGAACTAAGGGATTTCATATCTAGAAAAATAGATCGACTAATAGAAGAGCGAGAGGATAAGTCGAAGCAACAGAAGGCAAGAGAATTAGCTGTCAAGGTTGAAAGAATGCAAGAAGGTTTGGAGTACCTATATATTCAAGAAAGAAGTATATCCACCCAGGAAATATTAAGAGAAGGGATATTAACTTCAAACCCTTTGAGGGCACATCAGCAGTGCAAATTCACCACGCCAGGAGAAGATAAGAATAAGAATGGAAAGAAGATTCCATAAACTATTAGAGAGACTTAGATCACAGGGAAGAAGGAAAGGAATATCAATAAGAATAAATCCAAGTTAGAAAAACTGCAAGAAGCTACAGAGAACAGATGGAAGACTTCACAGACTGGAACCTCTCAGGAGGTAGGTTCGTAGGAGTTGAACATCGTCAAAACAACAAGATCGCGTAGAATGGGACTTCGGCCTGGAAAATCTATGTGACCATTGGAGGTGCCCCGATCGTTAGAACGATGCTCCAGAATGACTATAAAACACATTTATGGATGGATGGACCTCTTTTTGGATGTTAAGACTGTGCCATAACAGACAGATTCACATTAATGGAAGCATTCCTGGCCGTTGGAAGAATCCATTATGCTGCCCTACTTATTTAACCCATTGGTCATTGCGTCGGGACTACTTTTTTCTACACGTGATTATCTGAGCCAATAAGAGAATTGATCATGCATTGAGTTGTGTTATCTGAAGCTAGACCTTTCCATCCGTTGTTTACCCCTCTTGTCCATTCGTCTACCCCGACCTATTTGTTTAAAAGTGAGAATGTCAGGCGAACCTAGTGCATTAGAGAAGTATTTTGAGGAAGTCCTCAAGAAGTTGATGGCTGATAAACCATTATCTGAAGGTGTACATGCGTCTTCGACTAGGGGACTTCAAGATTCCCCTTCGAATAGATGTCATTCTGGCCGTGTCAACCTTGCGACTGAGCAGTGAAGTAAGCATCGCGACGATCTGTCTAATGTGAAGCAGATCCCATCGATCCTACAAGAGTACATCCCACCTTTATCTGGAAAAATCAACTGCGAAAGAATCCCATGATATTATTAGTACACCCTGATCACTACGTACATTCAGAAAGGCATACGCACAGTTGGAAGTCAGTTAGGATAGATCCCACTACTGAAGAACAATGACTTCAATCTAGAAGACAGGAAGAACTATGCTATGCTAGTGCCCCACTCCTACTTGATGAAGTCAACTGGAAAGAAGCCTTGCCTCGTCTCCCTGCCATGGATTAAGGGATTGGAGCAATCCACTGTGCTAAACGTGATGAAGATTCACGATTTTTGGCCGTCACTAGGAGGTTAACGCTTGTGTTAAAATCCTCTTGTCATGATATATAGGTGGATACCTTTAGCTCGACCGAAGGATTACTGTGGATCCGGTGTTGATCCACTAGATTACAGTATTAATCATGAAAGGACCTGACCCTCAACAATTTTACCCAGGGAAGGCCTCAGACCACTCCCTGGAAAAACGCATGAAGGAGGCTTATGAGGAAGTTGAAAAAGGAAAGAGAGGTTACAAGGTAGCCTCTTTACAGGATGGAACAATGCGCCTCACTTGCCAACTCATAGCTGGCAAGATCATAAGAAAGAATCGCCCCACACAGGTCACCAGGTTCGTGGTGGACCTCATAGCAAAATGTGTGGAGGGCATGCAGATGAACTGGGCAAGCTACCTCGTCAATGAACTCGAGAAGGATTTCCGCAAAGCTCAAGATTTGGGATACGAATTTCACTTTAGTTGTTTCATTGCTTTGATCACATTTGTCGCTTTGCAAATGCCTGAAGGAGCCACCTTTCCCGAGATAGAACCATCGGAGCCGTTGGCCTCTAGGTTTTCTACCTTGTGGTACATGTTGAAGCAATGGTAGTAAAACGATGTGTTTCATGCCTACTATCAGCAACTGAAGGTTTCCATCGATTCATTTTTGCACAGGACACTGTGCACCTTGCACGAGTACACACCGATAGCCAATTTCCATGTAGATATGCATTTCATCTATATCACTGCACACAGAGACGAGAACAAGGAAGAGTTACAGTCATACTACAAGCTAATAGATGAAGACATGGAGCATATCATGAAGGAGTGTCCGGAGGAATTTCTGGCACCTATTGCTGATGCAGAACTCTCCGACACTAACACCATAGGAATCCCCCTAGTCACCCAGGTTGAGCATGTCGGACAGTCCAGTGGGATGAAGAAAAAGAAAAAGAGGGAAGAAATACAGGATATAGAGACCGATGAGGAGGACAACGCCTCTGAAGATAATGGGTCTGACTCAACAGGAGGAGGAGGAGATGAAGTAGATGGAAAAGGAGAAGGGGATGAAGGAGAAAATAAAGGAGAAGGCGAAGCTACACCACCTCAAGATCCCCCTACTGAAACAATAATACCTTAGAAGAGGAAGGCTTCTCCAAAGAAACCCTCAGCAAGAAAGAAGATGCACGCTAGTAAACCCTAGTTGGAGGCCACGCTCATAGAGGATGATATCAGTCTAGTCCACAGAGATATGGAGGACGCTTCCGAGGACATATTGCAGAGATAAAGATATTGAGCTATAACAGTGTATGCTTGTGTTTTGAGATCTTCAGTTGGGTGCGAAGATCAACCCTGTAGCTGGGTGCGCAGGGAGAGGGAATAAAGAGAAAGAGAGAGAAGGATCTACAACTAAATGCGCATATAGAACTATATGTTTTCATCTAATATATTAAGAATCATAGTTCTATGGATGTATCCCTAGGGAGACGCTGAACCACGTAAATATTGTTCTTTGTGGTTGATGTTGTGTTATTTTCTATCTGTTATATTGTTATTACATTGTGGTATTCCCTGTTAAATATAAGAGTTACAACTAACTCCGCGAAGTAAGCATAGGACTGTTAAAGAACCTCTAGGATATGTTGGGTTGTTGTTCTGGAATCACTTTTCATTTCCTCTAGTTGTAGACACCTATGTATTGCAACCCCCCTATTGCTACTTCGAGTGAGACTTCATCTGCTTCGCAGGTGTTGCCGAAAGGGCCAGTAGTTAGGGTGTGTTGGTGCACCATTAGAGTTGAACCCTGGGTCTAACCCTATGCCAATAGTGCTTAGCTGAGGATGCTATGGTTGTAGTGTCCTTCTATTCACCCTTTGAACAGATTGTGAAGAAGCTGAATTTTGTAGTATGTGATACTACCTTGTGACACAGTTTAGATGGGACAGTAGTCAGAATTACCTCTGGTATTCTGTAGAGATGACCCCCCAGAGTAACAATGACACTACAAGGTCGAGACTCATAGATAGCATGGAACTTACACATATATGTCTAGCCCAAGAGAACATCATAGACATCCAGTGAGGAAACATCATATAATACCTCATCCTTGAAGGGATGGATATCGTATGAAAATCGATACTTTTGGCTGATACAAAGATCTCTTCCCTAACGAAGCCACCCGATGTTGTATGGATGTGGATGTGGTGTTGTTGACAATACCAACTATTTAACGATGTCTTCTGAGACAAGGTTCTTCTAGCTTCCACTATCAACAATAAAATGTAGCGGGGTCCCCTTCACCCACATCTGTGAATGAAAAAGGCGCTCCCCCTCTTCAACATCAGTTGGTTCTTCTGGCTGAATTATTGTGGTTGCGACAATAGTAGTGGGGTCTGCATCAATTATCTATCTTCTACAAGTATTTTCTGAATCAGATTCCCAATCAAGGTATGACTCCTTGTCTTTGTTATTGGCTACCAATGACTATTTTAAACGACATTCATCGGTGTTTTGTCATGGGATTTTGTGGAAATCACACCATTTTCTGGTGTCCTTCTTCATCTTCATGTGACCCTTCTTTTCCTATGGCTTGGACTGGTTTTTGGGAGGCTGTTTGTTAGGGTTTTCTTTATCATACTTTTGTTGTTGCAGATTTGTAGACCCAAAATCCTGCTTGTTCCGGTGCTTAAATTTATGCTCAATTTTAACAACATATCGATAAGCAACATCGAGTGATGAGATGTCCAGAAAATCTATTTCAGTTTGGATGTATCTGTTTAGAGCCCCATGGTATTTCATAACCAAATGTCGTTCAGAGTCTTTGATACCCATCTTGGTGTGCAAGGTATGGAAGGTATTTGTGAACTCCAAAACTGCTTGGCCCCTCTCTTGTCATAGTGTGGTCCATCTCATGTACGATTCCTTGTAGTTTCCAATAGGGTAACACTATTCCTTTACCACAACCATAAAAAAATCCCAAGTGGGCTCAGCCCCATATATTCCAAACTCCTCTGTGGAATTTCTCTCCCAGTAAGTTTCCCACTAATGTTTGACATGGGGGAGATCCTTAAGGAGTTTGAAGGTGATATTTTCCGTGTCAAAGAAATTATGAGCATAGAAATAACCTTCTAGAAGATTTAACCATTTTTCTAGGGAATCCGCATATATCTGTCCTTCAAATATGCGAATATCAAAATTAACTTGTACCTTGAAAGGAGAGGTTCCTCCAAAGTGGTTTCTTGATGAAGATGCACCTATTTTTATCGACATGCATTGAAGGATGTGGGAAAAAATCTCCATCATTTCGTCCCTCTGTCATGTGAGAGATTTCTCAAGCAATAGATTAATAGAAGCGCATGCTCTGTCACTTTTATTTTCTTCCGCCATGGAGGGTTTCTTGGGCATGCAAGAGAGATTTTACTCAAGAGAGACAATATTGAGACCCAACTTGATATACTTGGACCTCGTCGGGGACATGCACTGAAGAACAATCAAGAGAATCCTTCTCTCATGCCACTGATTCAGATTATTTTCGGCACAAAAAGAGAGTGGAGATATAATAAAGAAATGTATAGAAATATCTCAGATATCCAATAATATAATAGAAATGTATTAGAGATGTAACCATAACCATAGAGATACAATAATACACAATTTTCTATTAATGAGTGAAAATGTACAAAGACTATAAATTTACAAAGTGAAAGACTCGCTACAATGGTGGCATATTATCTCAGAGAAGAGATGTGTCTGCTACTCTCATTCGCAAGAATATGATTTTACAATGAGGATCTAAAGGCATTTTTAACATAAATAAAATCCAAAACCCCAACCCTGGAAGATGAAAAGCCAACAATTTTGTGGACCTCGTTTTGGGTAGTTTGGAGTATCAACTTCCCAGGGGCATAATTTTGGTGTACAATCTCTGTTTGGGGCACAGGATAGCTCATTGGAAAGGTCTATCTGAGGACTACACATGTCGGAATCTATAGTCTAGCCCTGATGAGCCCTCAAAATGTTGTTTAGGGCCTCAAAATGGCCTCGGAAGTTTGGGACTCGAAAACTAGAAACAAAACTGCCAAACTAAAACTGCTAAAATAAGCCAATTGGAATAGGTGGGTGGCCACCAATATCCACCTAGATCACCTTCGTTCACTATTTTCTCTCAGTTTGCAGTGCTCCTCCCAAAGATGAACTGAAACAACTCAGAAAGCAATCTACAACAGCATATGTGCAATCATTGTTAACATAAACATGTACTAATTCTCATGAAATAAGCTATCAACATTCAAAATTATTCACAAGAACATAGGCAAATGAATTGGGAAGTGAAAGCTCTCTTTTATTACGAACATATAAGGACCGTTACAACCAGAATCTTTAATGCTGACACCGCTCTACGAACCTCTCTTGCGTTCCTCCAATAAGACTCCAAGTGCATTAATCCGACAATCACTAGCAAATCCTCGCAATCAACATAAAAAACTAAGGGGTTTGATGGATTGTATAAAGAGGATGAGAGAATGATATTGCTAAGGATGGATACTTATAATTGGATGCATAAGCTCAGAGAGAAAGAAGGACAAATTTGGGAATAGTTTCTTTGCTTATTCAAAAGTATATCAAATGACCTCCCTTAGGGACCCTTTTATATGGACATTAGATGGTTATTCATCTTTGAGAAGGGCTACAAGAGGTAAGAATGGTTATGCAACCCAAAATAGACCATAAACCCTTTCGAGAAGTGCAAATTTTTTATTTTTTTTCAACTTTTGTGGGTATACATGGGTTGTATATGTATCGACTAGAGTATGTACGCATGATGCATGTATATCAGGGGACGTACACCTTGAAAAATGGATTTTTTAAGAAGGAAAATCAACAAAAGTGATTTGCAAGTGTGTATATGGATGGGCCATGATAAAAAATGCATAGTGGTGGAATTTTGGACTATAACAAGGAGTGGAAAAATAATAAGAATAATTAGTGTCCTCGAGAGCATGAGGGCCTTTACACAGTATCACATATTTGTTATTCCTAATACTCATCATCACTTATAAACCGTCATGTTTCCTCATCAACAACTGCTAGTTGCCCCATCACTAGTAGCCAATTGGCCCCTTCGCTAGTCGCCAAGTGGTCAAGACAAAGCATATGGCACAATTTGCGGGTGTGTTAAGAAGAAGATATTTTACCTATTTCATTAATTTTATAGAAAGAGGTAAGATAAATAAATACGATATTAAGAAAGGATTTTTATAATTCTTTAAAACCCAAGATGTCAAGCATTTTGCGTTACAAAAACTCAAGGATATCAAACAAATTCCAGGTGAGTCAGTCATAGATTATGATGCAATATTTGAGGATTTGCTTAGCGAAATCACCTACAAAATTGAGAATCAATTTCTTGTGTAATGGTTCGTCGTTAGCTTGCTCCAAATAATTATAGCACCATTGAGGATGCACAAGATCAAATTTGTGAAGATGCACTAAAGAAAGTGCAACAAATCGAGTCTTATGACAACTAGGTTACTTTGTCGATTGATAAATGGTTGGAGAAAAAACTAGAAATGATGCAAAGATAAATTTGATACCTTGCAATAAGAAGAGAAGACCTATGGTGCACAATCTATATGAATGAGGGTCATACAAAAGATAATTGCAAATATAGAGAGTCAACCGACAGATAACATGATGTCATAATAGTACACACTGAATATTTTTGTGACATTTGTGAATGCATGACGAACCACTCTACACAAGATTTCCCACAAAATATGAAGAATGATAGACATCAATGGTGCACCATTAGTGAATAACCCATGCATAGTAAATCTGAATGCCAACACAATGGTAGAAACAAACTGAAATACAAGACTATATACCATGCCCAAAATGAAGATCCAAATTAGGCCCCACATAGAGGAGGCTATCAAGGAAGAGGTGATGGAAACTACTGCATAAGAGGTTGTTATGGAGGTCGAGGGTTCAACATGGTGGTCAAGGAGGATATGTCGAGAAGTATTTCTTTGTTTTCTACAAGGAAGATCATTTAATTCCATATCATCCTCTACAGGATAGAATTGATCTGAAATTTTGCACTAGGTGTGGTGTAAGAGACCATTATTTGGAAGATTTCCCAATAATTCTATAGAGAAATTGTGTACACAAATAATGTTAACTTTGTACAAAGCATACCAAAACATCAAGCATGAAACTATGAGAATTTACATGTGGTTACCAGGATTGGAGCAAAGAAGGGGCAAGATCCATTCCTGCAGAGAACCCCTATAAAAAACCTAGGAGGAAATACAAAGGTATGTTCTCTAATCCACAAAGACAAAGATAAATTGTTAATGAATCCATGAGGATTTTTTAGGCACTGGCCCAAGAAGAGGATTTACGAGGACCCAAACACAAGAAGCAACAAAAAGAGCAAAATGTTGCAATGGAAGAGTTCCTAGACATTTTAAGCGAAGAAGAATCAATAGCACAATATGTATAGATCTATATAGTTCTCAGAATCTTCCTAACCATCCCTTATTGCAGCACCCAAGTCTTTAGCTAGATCAATATTTAACTATATCAATCTAGTAAAATAAATCTTTAGCTATATAAATATTTAGCTAGATCTACTAGTAAAATACGTACCTTGACCTGCAGATTGGTTGATTTAGCCATTTTCTCGTTTGTTCTTGTTCTTGCCCAAACTTCCCAAAAGTGAATATTTACCTCCCAACCAACTAGGAACAACCTCTCTAGCTCCCTAGATTTAGGAATCCTTACGGTTTCTTAGCCCCCGAGCCCAAAGTCCCAGCAACATCAGTGCCCCTGTAAAAGCTCCCCAAAACAATATATGTCCTCTAATATCCTCCTTCTTCCCCCTCCCTTCTAAAATTTCTTCCTTGCCTTCTTCTTCCATAATTTTCCCCAAAAGAAAGAACCCCTTGCAAGTCCTCTCCCCTCTTCCTTATCCTCCTCTCTCAAATCCCCCTCCCTCATTCAATTTACCAACTACCTTATCCCCTCATTAATTCTCTCACCTACCATAAATAATAAAATAGTAAAAATATTCATTGTATTTATTTTAATAATTAATTAATTTAACTTAACAAACTATGATTAATAAAAAATCAATTGGGATGTTACACTATTGGACCGTTTTCCTTATCCTTTCTTTTCTTTCCTGTCTCGGGTGTTATTTGTTGTGTTAATTTTTTCACTAGTGTATTCTCTAGTGCATCTCCTACACCATTTCCTTGACCATGTTCTTGATCATCAGTTGTATTGTTGCACGGTTCTGCCTCTTCCTTACGAGGTTGCACTGTCTCAGTGTCACCTGTAGGGATGTTCAAATATGGGTCCCAATCCTACATGATTAACTAGATATCTTCATCGGTGAGTTTTCATTTCATCTTGACCCACTCCTCTCTCGAGTCCTTCTTTGTCTAGACATATATGTGATGCCAGTCTACTCGAAACTGCGTGAATGGTGTGTATGCTTCCACTATTTGTGGTGGTATGTGAAATTTGTTTCTAATACAATGTCGAATCCTTTTAGCATAGAGAAAAAACTCCATGTTATTGTCTGTTTTGCGTTGTTTGTTTGTTGTATACCAGAATCTCTGGTATTTTGTTTCTAAGTGATCCGGATTATTTTCGGCACGAAATGAGAGCGGACATATAATAAAGAAATGCAGAGAGATATTGCATATATTCAATAATATAACACAAGTGTATCAGAGATGCAACCATAAACACGAATATACAGTAATACACGATTTCTATTAATGAAAGAAATGTACAGAGGTTGTAAAAATACAGAGTGAAAGACTCGCTAGAATGGTGGCAGCTTATCTCTGAGAAGAGATGTGATGGCTACTCGCATTCACCAGAAGATGATTACAATGAGGCTCTAAAGGCCTTTTTACAATAATAAGGAATGCCAAAAACCCTAGACATCCAAAAACCTAACCCTAGGAGATGAAGCGCCAAAAGTCATGTGGGCCCCGTTTGGGTAAGTGAGTACATCAACTTCCCGGGGTCGTAACTTTTGCATACGATCTCTGTTTTAGGCGTGTGATAGCTCGTTGAAAAGGTATTTTCGAGGAGATTCATTTTGGGGGCTCAATATTCCTTCAAATATCATTGATAACCTTGATCTCAAAAAACCTTCATTTGGACCCTCAAAATGGCCTCGGAAGTTAAAACCTGCTAAAAATAGTAAATTGCCAAAATTGCCAGAAAACTGTTTTGAGCCATTTGGAAAAGGTGGGTGGCCATCGATATCCACATGGATCAATCCTCCCTCCTTAGGAAGAAATGGTCTCCATTGCGTTGAGTTCCAGGGGGAGAGGGAAAATCATTTGCTGGATCTGCATCTTGGTGAGCTGCTTGTATTGTTGGAGATGTTGCGTTGCTTAGTTTGTGGAAGTCTGCCATGAACCTGTTGAAGCTGAGGCTATTCAAAAAGTAGAGCTACATGAGAGGAAGGTGTGTAGAAGGAATCTTTGTTCTTTTTTGCAACCTTGTCGACCTTCTTCTGTTGGATATAAGGTGCAGGGGTTGAGGTTGTTGTGGTTGCAGTGTCCTTTTGTTCCCCTTTTGAACAGCTTGTGAAGAAGCTGAATTTTGCAGTATGAGATACTACCTTGCGACACTTTTTAGGTGGAACAATAGTTGGAACTACCTCTGGTATTCTGTATAGATGACCCCCCAAAGTAACAATGACACTACGGGGTCGAGACTCATAAATAGCATGGCGTCTCCACATATATGGTTGGCCCAAGAGAACATCATAGACATCCAGTGGGGCAACATCACATAATACCTCATCCTTGAAGGGTTGGATTTCGTATGACAATCGACACTGTTGGTTGACATGGAGATCTCGTCCTTGCCGAAGCCACCCGATGTTGTATGGTTGTGGGTGTGGTGTTGTCAACAATCCCAACTGTTTGACAACCTCTGCCGAGATGAGGTTTTTCTGGCTTCCGCTATCAACAATAAAATGTAGCAGGGTCCCTTTCACCCACATCTGTGAATGAAAAAGGCGCTCCCCCTCTTCAGGATCTGTTGGATCTTCTGGTTGAATTGTTGTGGTCGTGACAATAGCAGTGGGGTCTACGTCAATGATCTATCCTTTACCAGTATTTTTAGAATCATCTTCTAAATCAGGGTCCGGTTCCTTGTCTTTGATCTTGACCACCAATGACTATTTTGAGTGACAGTCATCGGTGTTGTGCCAGGGGATTTTGTGGAAATCACACCATTTTCCAGTGTCTTTCTTTGTCTTCCCATGACCCTTCTTTTCATGTGGCTCAGACTAGTTTTCGGGAGACTATTTGGTAGGGACGTATTTGTCATACTTTGGTTGTTGCATATTTGCAGAACCAAAATCCCATTTGTTCTGGTGCTTAAATTTCTGCTCGATTTTAACAACATATCGATAAGTAGCACCGAGTGATGAGATGTCCAGAAAATCCATTTCAGTATGGATGTATCTATGTAGAGCCCCATGGTATTTCAGAACCAAATGTCACTCAGAGTCTTTGATACCCATCTTGGTGTGAAAATTATGGAAGGTATTGGTGAACTCTAGAACTGATTGGCCCCTCTCTTTCCGCATTGTGGTCCATCTCATGTACTAGTCCTCATAGTTGCCAACATGGTAATATTGTTCTTTTACCGCATCCACAAAAAATCCCAAGTGGGATCGGCCCCATATATTCCAGACTCCTCTGTGGAACTTTTCTCCCAGTAAGTTTCCCACTAATGTTTGACATGAGGGAGAGCTTTAAGGAGTGCGAAGGTGATCTTTTCTTTGTCGAAAAAATTGTGAACAGAGAAATAACCTTCTAGCAGAGTTAACCATTTTTCTAGGGCTTTTGCATCTATTTGTCCTTCAAATACAAGAATTTCAAAATTAAATTGTACCTTGAAAGGCGAGGTGCCTCCAAAGTGCTTGCTTGATGAATATGCACCTGCTTCTATCAGCAGGCATTGAAGGATGTGGGAAAAATTCTCCATCATTTCGTCCCTCTGTCGCGTGAGAGCTTGCTCAAGCAACAGATTGATAGGATCGTCTACTCCGTCGTTTTTCTTTTCTTCCACCATTGAGGGTTTCTTGGGTGTGCGAGAGCGATTGTCTTCAAGAGAGATAATCTCAAGACCCAACTTGCTATACTCGGACCTTGTCGGGGACATGCACTAAAAAAATGATCAAGAGCAGCCTGCTCTGATACCACTGATCCAGATTATTTTCGGCACGAAATGAGAGCGGAGATATAATAAAGAAATGTAGAGATATATCACGTATATTAAATAATATAACATAAGTGTATCATATATGCAACCATAAACATAGATATACAATAATACATGATTTCTATTAATGAAATAAATGTACAGAGACTATAAAAATACAGAGTGAAAGACTCGCTAGAATGGTGGCAGCTTATCTCTAAGAAGAGATGTGACGGTTACTCGCATTCGCCAGAAGATGATTACAATGAGGCTTTGAAGGCCTTTTTACAATAATTAGGAATTCCAAAAAACCCTAGACATCCAAAAACCTAACCCTAGGATATGAAGCGCCAAAAGTCATGTGGGCCCCGTTTGGGTAAGTGAGTACATCAACTTCCCGGGGTCGTAACTTTTGCATACGATCTCCATTTTAGGCGTCTGATAGCTCGTTGGAAAGGTATCATTGAGGAGATTCATTTTGGGGGATCAATCATTCCTTTGGCTATCATTGAGAACCTAGATATCAAAAAACCTTCATTTGGACCCTCAAAATGGCCCCGAAAGTTAAAACCTGCTAAAAATAGTAAATTGCCAAAATTACTAGAAAACTGTTTTGAGCCATTTGGAAAAGGTGGGTGGCCACAAATATCCACCTGGATCACTAAGCATGGCTTCCCTCTTAGGACTAGAAACTGCACATCCTTCGGCTCTTCCCATGCTATGAATCCTAGAAAAATTAGAAGCCATAGATAATGGAACTCCATACATCTACCCTATGCGTCAACACAATCAATAAGAAACTAGTTTAAAAGGAAGGCACCCAACTCATTAAATTCCCTTCCACACACTTTTATGTCGTTGCTATCACCCTTGCTAGCACTTGGTCCTTCCCGCATTTCCGTAGCAGTTTTCACACTAATGATTGTGTCACAAATACGATAGTTTGGTCACATGAGCTTGACACATATAGGCCACGCACCCCTCTAACTGTGTGAAATTTGTGTTTCATGACCACTCAAAAGGCCATGTCTGCCTTTCTGTCGACAAACATCAAAGTGGGGTCTTCCCCCTATGTTGGTAATCCTGTGATTATTGCAATTAAGTATTTTTCTATTGATATTGTACTATCCAACCACATATATCCTCCATTCATGCAATATAGAATAAACTTAACGCATGCATTTACTTCATTACTTCATCCGAAGTGTGGGATGTCGAACAGGTTGAGAAATCATGCTCGCTCCAATCCTCTGGCCCATACATGAGGCACATGTATGCTTTTTTTTGTGGATGGGTCTACTTTCAGCTCCAGATACTAGGGGGGGTGCCATATTTTCTTGGAGGAATGTAATTCCAGGGGAACCTTGGCTTCAAGGATGATGCTTCTTCCGGAATCTCCTCAACTTCTAGTATCTCTGGTTCTAGTGGTGCTCCCTTTTTGTGGGTCTTCTTCGATATGGGAACAAGTGATTTTGGTGGTGTCATTGCTATAAAAAAAAACATGCAACTCTTGATAACTACTTCAGCTGTGAGTTATATTTGGTTCTCTCTCACTTGTATGAATCTCGTAGTCATATTGATTCCCGCTTGGAGACCCTCAAATGATTTTTTCCCTCCTTGCCAACTATGCATGTCTCTTCATGCCAAGTAACTACCTTGTCCAATCCACCAACAAGGTTGATGAATGGTTAAATAAATGTGGCTTTATTACCAAATTCGTCGTGTGATTTTTGCCTCGTATTTCCAATCTATTGAGATTTCTGGCAAATTTTACCATTTAAAATTATATGGTGTCTTTATGACCTGCCATTACCACTTTATAACTGTTATTTCCTTGCTTTAATTCCTTTTAACGGTCCTATCAGTACCATACTACACAATTGTTCTTTCTTATTTGGTTGCTTCTTCGTGGTATTTTTCTTCTGTGTATTAATGTCTTAATGGGAAAAGTTTCATCCCGATAGCATGATAATCATTCCTTTTGTGCAATTTCTTATGTATTTGTACTATATAATCTTTTTATTTTTTCTATATCTACTTTTTATTCGTTTTTCTTCCTTTTTCTACTTTTTATATGTTTTTATGTGTTTTACCTTCCTACTATAGTAAAATTACTATGAAACATGTGTTCTAGCACATCCCATATTACTATGCAAATTGTCGGTCATCTCTATAGAGTTTCAAACAACTTCCATTCACCATTCCACCCAGTAATTCTCCATTCAAGGTTTCCAATTGTGCAACAACTACCTATGTCACATGTTGAATCACATAGGGTCCTAACAAATGCATTTGAAACTTCCCTGGATGCTCCATAAACTTATTTTCATAGATTAATACCAAGTCTTCTATTTGAAACTTTTTTTGTTTAATGTGTTTGTCTTGTCATGCCTTCTCTCTTGCCTTTTAAACTTAATGATGGAAACCTGTGACAAATCAATATTCCTCAAGTTGTACCAACTATGACAACCTCTCCTCTATTGCGCATGAGTCCAAAAGATCAGTGATCGCTGCAATACTTAGGCTAGGTAAAATAAACTCCGTTGGCATCACTGCTTCTTGCCCATAGACCAACCTGAAAGGTGTCTTCCCTGTCAACTTTTTACTTGTAGTCATGTAAGCCCATAAAATTGTAGGAACTCTTAAGTCTCAATCACCTCTCCCTACATTGCAGATCTTTGTCAAAGAATTCTCCAGTATTTTTTTGAAATCTTCCACTATTCCATTGGCCTGAGGATGATACAGGGTACTCTTTTGGTGATGAATTTGAATCTCCTCAGTCAGTGTTGCAGTTGTCTTATTTAGGAAGAGTGTTCCTTGATCACTGAGTAATATGTGCAGACGTCCAAATCCTGTGACTACATTCTCAAATAGAAATCATACAACAACTTTCGTAGTGCTATCTAGAACTAGTGTTTCTTATACCCATCTTGTTAAGTACTCCATCATAGTGATTATGTACATTTTCCCTGATCTTCTTGCTTGTGGGTTAATTGGCCCCACAAAGTCTATGGCCCATTTATCAAATGATTGCAAGGTAACCTACAGATTTAAATAAATTTCATCCCTCCTAGATGGCTTTCCCACTCTTTGACATACATCACATGGAGATGACAGATTTCAAAAGATTTGATTTTCCTGTGTGGAATTTGTAACCACTATTGAAGTAGCACGGATAAAAACAATAGGAACATTAATGAAAAAATCCTTCTTATTGCATAAAAAAAAATGGGTGAATGTTGATGCAAACCCCCCTTTCTCCTTGGGGCTGTGTGAGATCCCAGTCAAGGATCTTCAATTCTTAGAGTTGAATTAGCTCTCTGAAATCTTAATGGTCTCGCTTGTAAATAAACACAATATTTTTCTGTCTCTCGATGCAAGTTCTGTAACACTCATAATATCTTCTTCTCACTACTGAGCGATCACGACTCAGGTGCTAGATCCTCCTCTGTTAACTCCTTCCTGCATGTGACCTCGGGCTATGTCCACACATGATTTTGGGCATGGTCGAAAGTGGTTTGGGATCAACCCACTTTTCTCCCCGCAATTCACTACCAATCACCACGCGTGTTTTTTTCAATACCGCGGTTTCAATTGCGGCCCGCTATCAAATTTTTAACATCTGAGTACTTTCCGTCCCTGCAATCCTTCATGACCGTCTATCTCAAGATATCAACGGCACTTCTGAACCTGACGGTTCAGATCTATCCTTTCCCAATCTATGGATCAGAACTAACCCTTCTAAATCGACCGTTGTGATTTATTCTATGATTCGGGCTTCGAGAATTTCAAATATCAACTCCTGCATTCTCCACAATGGATACCTCGTAAAATAAAAGATCTGTTGACATTTTTCCTCCTCAAATCAATGGTTATAATTTACTTTGGACCTTCAGGGTTCAGAGATTTCAATTCTCAACTTCCCAGAGTATTATTATCCGAAGTTCGCGATCTGTCGCCACACATCCCTTTGGATCTGATGGTCTAGATTTACTTCAGGTCTTCTTGGATAGATATTAACCCTTTATCTTGTCCAACTTCTGCAAATTATTCTTCTAAAGGATTTCTTCGACACTTAGTCGATTTCTAGTCATGTTCACTCCTTGCAACTAACCTCTGCACTTTCTTATGAGACAAACCTGAGTTATTTCTCCAAGTCAAAGAGTTCGCATATGCATTCCTTGTGATTAATATGCACACTCTGCATAAAAAAATTCTACGCTATCTCTTATGATCTTAGAGTCGAACAAGACTCTCTCACACACACTCCTTGCGTTCAATATGCACTCCTTCCATAACTTATAGAAGATAAACAATTGAAACTTATTCAATTATTCATAAGTTCATCCATTCACCACGAACATCATACACCCACAAAATTCATAACAACAGTAAACGTGTAAACAATATCGACACTATACAATTAGATGGACTTCCTCTATTCTATTCATTCCAGAAAAAACATGATTACACCTTTATCTCTTATAGTCATCATAATTAGAAAACTTATCTAAGGACCTAGATATTTCTCTCTCTTCTTCCTCCTATCTAAATTCTATCATCTTCTACTCTAGCAGTTACCTACTCATCTTAATTAATGCAATCTAATGACTCATATGGGATAATATCCTACACCTGTAATATATTACAATCGTGTAAGGATTTTGTTGGTTGTGGAGCCTAATTATCTTCCTGATTCAGAGGTATTTTACTTTTAGCCATGTTTACGCCCCATGAAGTATTTACAACCCAAAAGTATGTACACTCTTCCATGTGGGGGAGTGCAGAGGGGGGGAACCCCCTCTGCGAGGTTCGGGGGGGCTATCCTCCTGGCTGGGGGGTTTGGGGGAAAGCGGGCCCCCGGCGGGGGTTCAGGGGTGAAGCCCCCAAAGCAAAAATTGCCTTGTAAATGTATATTGTAATTTCATTGTAATTCTGGACTGTTCATTATAAGGTCACAGATCTAATGGTAGAAATTATGTTAGGGTTTTTTTCCCTAGAAGGCAACCCTCTTTTATGAGGGAAATGTATTGCGGCTATGATTGATGGTGAATATTGTATTCTGAGATAGGAGACTGTGAGAGAAAGAAGAGGAAGTTACAACGGGTTTTTTGTAGGTTGTATCCCTTCATATGCTGGATAATAATAAAGGAAGGACCTAGAAATTTCTCTGGTGGACGTAGCCCACACTAGGTGAACCATGTAAATTTGTGTCTCTATTGTATTGTGTATCTTCTGTGTTTTTTTTCCACATTTGTTTTATTTTATTGCTCCACGGTCTTGTTTTGCTAACAAATGATATCAGAGAGAAAGGTAACTCGTAGGAAAAGAGGGTTCTTGGTTCGAGTGGGAGCAATCTCGGAAGATGGGAAGTTTAGGGTCGAGAAATTTAACGACCAAAACTACCAGTTATGGAATATGCAGATGGAAGACTATTTATATCAGAAGGATATATTCCTACCATTGGGTAGACTAGAAAAGAAGTCGGCAGCTACGAAGGATGAATAATGGGAGATTCTTGACAGAAAGGCTCTAGGAACGATACGGTTGAGACTGGCAACGTCGGTGGCTTTCAATATTTCCAAAGAAAATACAACAAAGGGTTTGATGGATGCATTGGACAAATTGTATGAAAAACCCTCGGCATCCAATAAGGTATTTCTAATGAAGAGATTATTTAATATGAAGATGTTACTAATGAAGAGATTATTATTTTAATACGGTTACTAATCAACTAAGTTCTGTAAAAGTGGACTTTGATGATGAGGTCATGGCTCTTCTAATCTTGTGCTCATTGCCAGAAAGCTGGAACGGCTTGGTCATGGCTGTAAGTAACTATGTCTCTGGTTCAAATACTTTAAAATTTGATGATGTTGTTGGTGTTATCCTTAGTGAGGAAATGTGACGGAAAGGCACAGGTGAGACATTAGGAAATGCATTGAACATGGAGAACAGGGGAAGACAAAAGGATAGAGGAAAGGGTTTCAGGAACCATGGGAATTCTAGGAAGGGAAGATCCAAATCCAGACTTTGAAAGATAGAGTGTTGGAATTGTGGGAAGAAAGGACATATGAAGAAAGACTGCAGAGCTCCAAAGAAACAAAGAGATGGACAGCAAGAAAGAAATCAGGAAGCAAATGTAACAAGTGATTTGTTACAAGATGCTTTGATTCTTTCTGTAGATAATATTTCTGAGTCTTGGGTAGTAGATTCAGGGGATTCATTTCATGCCACACCCCATAGGAAACATTTTCTATATTATGTTCAATGTGATTTTGGACAGGTTCATTTGGGTGATGATGCACCATGCAAAATTGTTGGAATGGGAAAGGTAAAAATAAAGCAACGCAATGGAAACCAATGGTTGTTGAAAGAGGTAAGACATGTTCCAGATTTAAGGGAAAATCTAATTTCAATAGGGAAGCTGGCAAGTGAAGGTTGTATATCCATATTTATAGATAAGTCGTGGAAGGTCATCAAAGGATCATTGGTGATAGAGAAAGGAGAGAAGGTAGGTACGTTGTATTTATGTACTGGTAATACTGTCTCTACTATCTCTTTAGCTTCTACAGGAGTGGATACATCACTGTGGCATCATAGGCTTGGACACATGAGTGAGAAGGGGATGCAGATACTTCACAAAAGAAATTTGTTCCCAGATCTTAAACAAATTGATTTGGACTTCTGTGAGCATTGTGTTTAAGGAAAACATAAGAGAGTCATATTTCTTAGAGTCGAAAAAGAAAAGAAGAGTGAAAGGTTAGAGCTTGTGCATATAGATGTATGGGGACCAACTAAGGTATCATATCTTGGTGACTCTCATTATTATATTACTTTTATTGATTATGCAACTAGAAAAACTTGGGTTTATTTCATTCGACAAAAAATTGATGTTTTTGATACTTTTAAGAAATGGAAAGCTTTAGTTGAGAATGAGACAGGAAAAAAGTTGAAGTGTCTCAGATCAGATAAAGGAGGTGAATATTGCAGTAAGGAGTTTGATGATTATTGTTCATACCATGGGATTCGTAGAGAGAATACAGCTCCAAGAACACCACAAGAAAATGGTGTGTCAGAAAGGATGAATAGGACAATCATGGAGCGTGCAAGGAGTATGAGATTGCATGCTGGTTTGCCCTTACAGTTTTGGGCATATGCTGTAGATACTGTTGTTTACTTAATAAACAGAGGACCTTCAAGATCTTTGGATGGTAGAATTCCAGAGGACGAATGGATAGGAAAAAAGGTAAACTATTCTTTTTTGAAAACTTTTGGTTGTGAAGCATTTGTCCATATTGATAAAGAAAATAGAACAAAGAATGAGGCAAAATCCAAGAAGTGTACCTTTATTGGATATGGTGTTAATGATTTTGGTTATCGCTTATGGGATTATGAAAATAAAAAAATCATTAGGAGTAGAGATGTCATATTCAATGAGAAGGTCATGTACAAAGATCAGTTGCAGGGAAAGAAACAGGAAAAAGAAAAACAAGAATACACAGTGCTTGATGAGATCACTGAAAAACAAATTCCAAAGGAACCAGAAAATCAAAATGTACAACAA
>ML792801.1:100842-116605 GCA_009831015.1 Picea engelmannii
TTTGTGATGAAGGATTTGGGTGCTGCAAAGAAAATCCTTGGTATGAGAATAACAAGAGACAGGAAAAATCGCAAACTGACATTGTCTCAGGGTGAGTACATAGAGAAGGTGTTGGAGAGGTTTAGAATGCAGAATGAAAAACCTGTTAGTACACCTTTGGCCAACCATTTCAAATTAACTAAGGAAATGTGTCCCAAGACACAGGAGGAGATAGAATACATGTCCAGGGTTCCATATTCATTAGCAGTTGGCAGCTTGATGTATGCAACGGTTTGCACAAGACCAGATATTGCACATGCAGTGGGATTTGTGAGAAGGTATATGAACAATCTAGGTAAAGAACATTCGGAGGCAATAAAGTGGATTCTCAGGTATTTGAGAGGTACTACTACTCATGCATTATGTTTTGGAAGTTCAGACACTTTTCTACAGGGATATGTTGATTCAGATATGGCAGGTGATAAAGATAGCAGGAGGAGTACCACAGGGTATGTTTTTACTATAGGTGGAACAACAGTAAGTTGGATTTCAAAACTGAGAAAGGTTGTTGCACTTTCAACAACAGAGGCAGAGTATGTCGCTGCTACAAAGGCTAGTAAAGAGATGATTTGGTTACAGAGGTTTATGGAGGAATTGGGAAAGAAGCAAGAGAATAGCAGGTTGTATTGTGATAGTGAGAGTGCCATTCATCTTGAAAATAAATCAGCCTTCCATTCAAAGACTAAGCATATACAGTTGAGGTACCACTTCATATGATCCGCCTTGGAAGATGGAAATTTGAAGTTGGAAAAGATACACACTAGCCAAAATCCTGCAGACATGTTAACAAAGGGAGTAACCAGGGAGAAACTAAGTTCCTGCTCAGTTTCAATTGGTTTTCAAGAATGAAGATGAAGATGAGAAATTTTCTAGGTCCAAGAAGGTTCAGAGTCCAGCATATACAACAACGATGGAGTTGTTGAGATCAGTCTCCAAGTGGGAGATTGTTGGTTGTGGAGCCTAATTATCTTCCTGATTCAGAGGTCTTTTACTTTCAACCGTATTTATACCCCATGGAGTATTTACACCCCAGAAGTATGTACACTCTTCCATGCGGGGGAGTGCAGAGGGGGCGTACCCCCTCTGCAGGGTCCGGGGAGGCTATCCCCCCGACTGGCAGGTCTGGGGGCAAGCAAGCCCCCAACGGGGGTTCGGGGATAAAGCCCCCGAAGCAAAAATTGCCTTGTAAATGTATATTGTAATTTCATTGTAAATCTGGACCGTTCATTATAAGGTTGTAGATCTAATGGTAGAAATTATGTTAGGGTTTTTTTCCCTAGAAGACAACCCTCTTTTATGAGGGAAATGTATTGCGACTATGGTTGATGACGAATATTGTATTCTAAGATAGGAGATTGTGAGAGAAAGAAGAGGAAGTTATAGCGGGTTTGTTGTAGGTTGTATCCCTTCATATGTTGGATAATAATAAAGGAAGGACTTGGAAATTTCTCTGGTGGACGTAGCCCACACTAGGTGAACCACGTAAATATGTGTCTTTATTGTATTGTGTATCTTCTGTGTTTTGTTTCCATATTTGTTTTATTTTATTGCTCCACGGTCCTGTTTTTCTAACAGATTTACAATAATACATCAATTCAAAATGGTGGCCCGACCTTAGATACAACTAATTAATTAATGAGAGATTCAAAAATATCTCCACACCACTACCAAGCTAGTTAAGATTTGGTTTGGCTCTTTCAATGCGTTGAAGTGTCAACTTCACTTCCACGTCCACTTTTCTTTGATTTTATAGCGATGCTCCTGCATCATACTCCTATGAATAAAATATTCATTGACTCGTGTCTATGAGATCTCGCACTGTTTTGACATGCTTCAAAATATCAAGTTCAGTTACCCAACTTGAATCTTCCATAGGGTGATCCTTCCACTTTACCAAATATTCAGGATGCATCTTTCTTCTGGTTTTCCTTCCAACTCTTTGTTCTAATATTTTCTCCATCTGAGGTTTTTATACTATGGGCATATGTTCTTCCCATTGAATCTCTTCCTGATCATCTAATTATTCTACGTCATCTCTGTTATAAGGATACAAATATGCAACGTTGAATATCGATGATATCCCAACATTGTCCGACAACTCAATCTCATAAGCATTTGCTATGAATTTTATAAAGATCTTGCATGGTCCTATCTTCTTCATCTTCAACTTATTATATGTTCCTCTGGGAAACCTCTCCTTTCTCAAATGAGCTAAACTTCACCTCCCACTTCAAATTGAACTTCCCTTCTTTTTTGAACAACTTTGTCCTTATACTTATGATTACTATCCTGTATCTGCCTCCTAACTTGATCGTGAAGTCTTTGCATTTATGTAGAAAAATATTCTTCTCCAGTGCTCCTGAATTCATCTTGTTTCAACTCTCTCAACTCTTCAATCCCTCTTGGTTGTCTTCCATATACTATCTCAAATGGACCTTTTCCAGTGCTTCTATTAACTGAATTGTTAAATGCAAATTCTGCTTGTGCCAGAATCTGATCCCACTGACGACTTTGTTCAATGACTAAAATCATTATCAAATTTCCTAGACTCATGTTCACCACTTCAGTATGTCCGTCTGTCTGAGGGTGATATGATGAACTAAAAGATAAATTAGTTCCTATCCTCTTCCATAGAGTCCTCCAAAAGTGTCCTACAAACTTAGTGTCCCTATTTGAAACTATACTTCTGGGCAATCCATGTAATCTCACAATTTATCTGAAAAAAACATTGGCTATGTTTGTAGCATCATTTGTCTTCTGGCATGGTATGAAATGTGCCATCTTAGAGAATCTATCGACCACAACGAATATGGAATCACTTCTTTTTTGGGTTCTAGGTAATCCCAATAAAAAATCCATACTAATTGCATCCCAAGGCCTTTCTGGAATAGGAAATAACTAATACAAACCAATGTTTTGTCTCTTCCCTTTTGTATGTTGACAAATCTTACATCGATCTAAAAATTCTTCACATCTCCCCTCATACCTGGCCAATAATACAAACTATTCAGCTGTGCAAATGTTTTGTCATGACCAAAATGTCCAGCTAGGCCTCCACTATGTTTTTCTTTCAACAAATTATTTCTCATTGAGCATCTTGGTATGAACAATTGGTTTCCTTTAAACAACAACCCAACCTAGATCAAATATTCTTCCCATGAGTTTTTATCCCTCAACAAAGGATTTCCATATGCTTCATAAGCCTCCTTAAAATATGGATCTTCCTGATACATTTCCTTAAGGTGCTCAAACCCTAAGGTCTTCACTTGGAATTCCTGTACAACCAAACTCATCCTGCTCAAAGCATATGCAACTTTATTACCACTTCCCGAAATATTTTTAATGACAAAAGTAAAATTCTACATGAATTCTACCCACTTAGCATGCCTCTGATTCAACTTCTCTTTCTTAGTAATAAATTGCAAAGCTTGATTATCACTATACACGACAAACCCTTTTGGAATTAAATAATGTCTCCATTTCTTCAAAGCTTGAATCACTGCATAAAACACCTTGTCATATGTAGAATATTTCTCCTTAGTGTCATTCAATTTTTCACTAAAATAATCAACTAACCTATTATCTTGACTCAAAACTGCTCCAATGGCTATTCCACTTGCATCACACCTCAACTGAAATGTTTTTCCAAAATCGGGTAAAACCAAAATTGGTTGTTCTCTTATCTTCTTTTTCAACACTTTGAAGATTTTCTCAACCTCCTCTGTCCAATTAAAAGACATGTGTTTCTTCTTAACAATATACATCATGGGTGCACATATACCACTAAAATTTCTGATAAAATTTCTATAAAAACTTGCTAACCCATGGAAACTTCTCACCTCAAATATGCTCCTTGGTGAAGGCCATTATTTGATTTCTCTCACCTTCTCTAGATCCATCTTCAATTCATTTGAAAAGATCACAAAACACAATTATCTGAGTTCTGTCTTTATAAAAGAACTTTTCTTCAAGTTTATTAACAACTTTTCTTGCTGCAATCTCCTCATCATTAATGTCAAGTGCTTTAAATATTTTTCCTCTATTTTGCTGAAAAATAATATATTATCCAAATATACAATGACAAATTTACCTATGAAGTCTTTCAGTACTTCATTCATCAACCTCATAAATGTGCTTGGATCATTTTTCAATCCAAATGGCATGACTAGCCATTCAGTAAAACCTTCATTTTTCTTGAATGATGTCTTCCATTTATATCCCTCTCTCATTCTTATATGATGATATCCACTCTTCAAGTCTATTTTTGAAAAATAGCTTGCTCCACTCAAACAATCCATCAACTCATCCATCTTGGGTAAAGGAAATCTATACATGATGGTTATCTTGTCGATGGATTTGGAATATGTACACATTCTCCATCCTCCATCCTTCTTCGGACTTAATACAGTTGGCACTGCACATGGGATTAGACTTTCCCTGACTAAACCTTTATGAAACAAATCCTACACTTGCTTATTAACCTCTTCATTCTCTCAAGGTGTCAACCTATACACTGCTTTATTTGGTAAGCTGGCTCCTGGAATCAAGTCAATATGATGGCTAATACTCCTAATGGGTGGTAATGAGTGAGGTAACTCATCCACTACTATGTCATCAAAATTTTCTAACAATTCCTGGATTTCTTCAGGTAAATCATCCATAGAAGTATTGGTAAGGATAACTCTCGACTTCCTCAATACAACAAATTGCATTTCTTGTTCTTTCTTGATTTGCTTCAAGAGTTCCTTCCCACTCATGAGAAGCATTTTTGTGCTAGCCTATTCCTTTTCTTTCTTCTCTTCTATTGGTAGTAACATGTGGATTCTACCATTTTTTTCCAGAGGATAAGTATTTTTCCTCGCATCATGAATGAAATTCCTATTGAACTGCCATGGTTTCCCCAACAAAATATGGAAAACATCCATAGGAATTACATCACATAGAATATCATCTTTATAACCTCCTATTTTAAATTCAACCTTACATTGTTGTCTTACCATTACTTGATGTACTTTCTGCAACTACGATACTTTATACAGGCTTGGGTGTGTCATTGTCTCTAGCTCCATCTTCTCCACCATTTCTGTAGATACTAAATTATCATTACTCCCACTGTCTATAATCATCTTGCAAACTTTGTCCTTTGTTTTACAAGCAGTCCTAAGCAACCTCATTCGCTAAACTGAGCCTTCTATTTCCTTCTCTGGCTTTAGAAGAACTTTCCTCATCATAAGGTTCTGTCCTCCTTCTACCGCCTTTTCTTCCACATTATTCTGGGCTTCAAAAATGTGTGCTTCTCCTCCTCCTTCTTTATTCTTCTCGAGGCATTCCCAATACATGTTTCATGTCTTTCCACATGCATAACATTTAACTCCACCTCCTCTACCTCTTTCTCTTCCTCGAGGAAAAGAGTTTCTCCCACCAAATGGTCTTCTTTGGGAACTTCCTCCTCTTTCAAAGTGACCATATGATTTCTCACTCTCTTCCTTGGGTTTCAGTGCCTTATCATAGATAATTCCCTTACCTCTATTTGAGCCTCTGCTTATGTTTCACTGACTCTGGTTTCTGGCCAACTTTTCTTCTGCCTTTAGTGCAATCTGATAATCATATTCCACTATCCTTATAGTCATCATGTTGATCTCATATCGGATTTCATATGTCAAGGCATTTATATACCTGGTAACTTTTTCATCATCCTCCTCTCTTTTCCCATCCCTAATATTCAGCCTATATAATTCTTCTGTATACTCTTTCACTATCATACCCCTCTGTCTCAAGTTCTGCATTTTTTTTAAAAGATTTATCTGGTAATCCTTAGGTATGAATTTAGCCTTCAGTTTGTCTACCATTCTATCCCAATTCTTTATCTTTTGTTTACCTTTTCTCCTCCTCTCTTCCTGCAATTCATCCCACCATAGTGTTGCATGTCCCTTTAATCTGGTAACAACATGTCTCACCTTCCTTCCTTCATCAACATCTTCATAGTCGAAATACTTGTCCATGAACCCTATCCAGTCCAATAGCTCTTCAACATCCAAATTACCTTCATACATTGGGACGTCCATCTTTTCTCTAGCTCCCAACTTCACAACAACTTTCAATAAGCGTTCTTTAGCCACATCTTCGCCCGTAGCTTATTCAACTTCTATTTCTTCGCTTTCTGCATCACTGACATATTCAATAGCAGGTGTTCTTCTTTGCATTGCTTCCGTCACTTCCAACCTTGCATGAATATCTCTCATTTCTCTTCCTACATCATGGTTTTCCATAGGTGGATCTACATGAATCCTTGGCGGCATTATTTCAACTATTTCTAATACACAGAATACAACTTCGAACTTTTTCAGGCTCTAATACCACTTGATGTAACCCCCCGTTTCTCCTTGGGACTGCGCAACCTCCCGGTGAATGATCTTCAATTCTCGAAGCTGAATTATCCCTCTCAAACCTTAATGGTCTCACTTGTAAATAAACACATGACTTTTTTGTCTCTCAATGCAAGTTATGTAACACTCGCGATCTCTTCTTCTCACTACTAAATGATTACGACTCGGGCTCTAGCTCCTCCTCCATTAACTCCTTCTCGCATGTGACCTCATCCTATGTCCACACACAATTTTGGGCATAGTCGAAAGTGGTTTGGGATCAACCCACTTTTCTCCCCGCAATTCACTACCAATCGCCACACGTCTTTTTTGCAATATTGTGGTTTCAATTGCGGCCCACTATCAAATTTTTAACATATGAGTACTTTCCATCCCCGCAATCCTTCGTGATCGTCGATATCAAGATATTGATGGCGCTTCTGAACCTGACGGTTTAGATCTGTCCTTGCCCAATCTACGGATCATAACTAACCCTTCTAAATCAACAATTGTGATTTGTTCCATGATTCAAGCTTTGGGAGTTTCAAATATCAACTCTTTCTTTCTCCACAATGGCTATCTCTCGAAATAAAATATCTGTTGACGTTTGTCCTCCTCAAATCGACAGTTATAATTTACTTCAAACCTTCAGGGTTCAGAGATTTCAATTCTCAACTTCCCAGAGTATTATTATCCAAAGTTCACGATATGTCGCCATGCGTCCCTCTGTATTTGATGGTCCAAATTTACTTCGGGTCTTCTTGGATAGATCTTAAGCCTTTATCTTGTCCAACTTCCGCAAATTCTTCTTTTGAAGGATTTCTTTGACACTTAGTCGATTTCTGGTCCTCCGCACTCCTTGCAACTGAACTATTCACTTTCTTATGAGAAAAACCTGAGTTATTTCTCCAAGTCAAAGACTTTGCATACACATTCCTTGCGCTTAATATGCACACTTTGCATACAAACGTTCCACGCTATCTATTCTGAGCTTCGAGTCGAACAAGACTCTCCCAGACGCACTCCTTGCATTCAATACGCACTCCTTGCATAAATTACAGAAGATAAACAATTGAAACTTATTCAATTCTTCATAATTTCATCTATTCACCACGAACATCATACACCCACAAAATTCATAATAACAGTAAACTTGTAAACATTATCAAAACTGTACAATTTGATCAACTTCCTCTGTTCTATTCATTCCAGAAAAAACATGATTACACCTCTATCTCTTACAGTCATCATAATTAGAAAACTTGTCTAAGGACCCATATCTTTCTCTCTCTTCTTCCTCCTATCTAAATTCTATTACCTTCTAGTCTAGTGGTTACCTACTCAGCTTAATTAATGCAACCTAATGACTCATATGGGATAATATCCTACACCTGTAATATATTACAGTTGTGTAAGGATTTACAATAATCTGCCAATTCAAAATGGTGGACCGACTTTACATACAACTAATTAATTAAAGAGAGATTCAAAATGATATCCACACTGCTACCAAGCTGGTTAAGAGTCAGTTTGGATCTTTCAATGCGTTGAAGTGTCCACTTCGCTTACACGTCCTCTTTTCTTTGATTTGATAGTGATTCTCTTGCATCAAATGTGAATATAGCAAGAATCAACAAGATGACGAGTCTTGTAGGACACCTCACATACTAGGAGTGTAATAATTGGGCCAACAAGCCATTTCCACGTGATCTTGTAACGAAAGCGAAGTGGGTTAAAGAATATTTTCCAAGTTGCCCCATAGAATGTCTTCCATGGTGTCTATTGACTTAGGTCAGCTTGTTATGTGGAACAATTAAGAGCTTCCAAGTGGCCACATATACAAGCCACTATTAAGGCCCACCAAATGACTTAGAGTTTCCCATGTGGCACAATCAAGGCCAGCGAAGTGGACCCATAGAGAGCCACCACTCCAAGTGGGCTATAAGATAAGATAAGACAAGATAAGATGATTTTATTAATGTCCGACTAATGACCACAAAAGTAGGTCAAAGGGATTGTTGAGTATAATGATGTCAATAGAATGCGGGAGTACCAAAAGGTCTCCTATAAAAGGAAAAATGCTTAAATTTGGTGCTTGTTATGGTGCTTAAATTTATGCTTGATTTTAACAGCATATCGATAAGCAGCATCGAGTGATGAGATGTCCAGAAAATCCATTTCAGTTTAGATGTATCTGTGTAGAGCCCCACGATATTTCAAACCAAATGTCATTTGGAGTCTTTGATACCCATCTTGGTGCGCAAGGTATGGAAGGTATTGGTGAAATCTCAAACTTCTTGGCCCCTCTCTTGTTGCATTGTGGTCCATCTCATGTACTGGTCCTCATAATTTCCAACAGGATAATACTATTCCTTTACCGCATCCACAAAAAAATCCTAACTATGCTCGACCCCATATATTCCAGACTCCTCTCTGGAATTTTGCTCCTAGTGAGTTTCCCACAAATGTTTGACATGGGGGAGAGCCTTAAGGAGTGCGAAGGTGATCTTTTCCCTGTTGGAGAAATTATGAACAAAGAAATAACCTTCTAGCAGATTTAACCATTTTTCTAGGGCATCTACATATATCTGTCCTTCAAATATGGGAACGACAAAATTAACTTGTACCTTGAAATGAGAGGTGCCTCCAAAGTTGCTTCTTGATGAAGACATAACTGTTGTTATTGGCATGCATTGAAGGATGTGGGAAAAATTCTCCATCATTTCGTCCCTCTGTCGCGTGAGAGCTTGCTCAAGAAATAGATTAATAGAATCATTTGCTCTATCATTTTTCTTTTCTTCTTCCATGGAGGGTTTCTTGGGCATGCAAGAACGATTTTCCTCAAGAGAGACAAGCTTGAGACCTGACTTGATATACTTGGACCTCGTCAGGGACATGCACTGAAAAACAATCAAGAGAAACCTGCTCTTATACCACTGATCTAGATTATTTTCGGCATGAAATGAGAGAGGAGATATAATAAATAAACGTACAGAGATATCTCGGATATCCAATAATATAACAAAAATGTATTAGAGATGCAACCATAACCACATAGATACAATAATACACAATTTTCTATTAATGAGCAAAAATGTACAAAGATTGTAAACATATAGAGTGAAAGACTCGTTAGAATGGTGGCAGCTTATCTCATAGAAGAGATGTGTCCACTACTCGCATTCACAAGAAGATGATTTTACAATGAGGCTCTAAAGGTTTTTTTAACATAAAGAAAATCCAAAACCCTAACCCCAAAAGATGAAAAGCCAACAATTTTGTGGACCTTGTTTTGGGTAGTTTGGTGTATCAACTTACTGGGGGTGTAAGTTTGGTGTACAATCTCCATTTGGGGCGCACGATAGCTCATTGGGAAGGTCTATCTGAGGACTAGACATGTCACCATCTATAATTTAGCTCCGACGAGCCCTAAAAATGTTGTTTAGGGCATGAAAACAACCTCGGAAGTTTGGGACTCGAAAACTAGAAACAAAATTGCCAAACTAAAGCTGCCAAAATGAGTCAGTTGGAATAGGTGGGTGGCCATTGATATCCACCTGGATCACCTTTGTTTTCCATTTGGTCCCAGATTGCAAGTCTCCTCCCAAAGCTGACTTGAAACAACTTAGAAAATAATCTACAACAACATATATGCAATCATTATTAAATAAACATGTACTAATTCTCATGAAATAAGCTATAGACATTCAAAATTATTCATAAGAACATAGACAGATGAATTGGGAAATGAAAACTCTCTTTTATTGATAACATATAAGGAAGGTTACAACCATAATATTTAATGTCGACACCGCTCTACGAACCTCTCTTGGGTTCCTCTAATAAGACTACAAGTGCATTAATCCCATAATCACTAGCAAATCCTCGCAATGAACATGCAAAACTAAGGGGTTTGATGGATTGCATAAAGAGGATGAGAGAATGAGATTGTTGAGGATGGATACTTAGAACTAGATGCATAAGCTTAGAGAGAAAGAAGGAGAAATTCGGTAATAGTTTCTTTGCTTGTTCAAAAGTATATCAAATGACCTCCCTTAGGGCCATTTTTATATGGACATTAGATGGTTATTCAATTGTGAGAAGGAATACACAAGGTAAGAATGGTTATGCAACCAAAAATAGCCCGTAAACCCTTCCGAGAAGTGCAATTTTTTTATTTTTTTGCGACTTTTGTGAATATACATGGGTTGTATATGTATTAGCTAGCATATGTACACATGTTGCATGTATATCATGGCACGTACACCTTGAAAAAAGGATTTTTTAAGAAGGAAACTCGGAAAAAGTGATTTGCAAGTGTTTATTTGGATGGGCCATGATAAAAAATGCACAATGGTGGAATTTGGGACTATAACAAGGAGTAAAAAAATAAAAAGAATAATTAGCATCCTCGACAGCATGAGGGGTTGTACACAATATCACATATTCGTTACGCCTATTAGTCGTCATCCCTTATAGAACTTCATGTGTCCTCATCAACAACTGCTAGTTGCCCCATCACTAGTAGCCAACTGACCCCCTTCACTAGTCGCCAAGTGGTCAAGACAAAGCATATGGCACAATTTGCGAGTGTGTTAAGAAGAAGAGATTTTGCCTAGTTCATTAATTTTATAGAAAGACATACTAGAAATAAATATGATATTAAGCAAGTACTTTTATAATTCGTTAAAACCCAAGATGTCAATCATTTTGCGTTACAAAAACTCAAGGAGATCAAACAAATTCCAAGTGAATCAGTCATAGATTATGATGCAATATTTGAAGATCTGCTTAGCCAAATCACCTACAAAATTGAGAATCAATTTCTTGTGTAATGGTTCATTGTCAGATTGCTCCAAATAATTAGAGCACCATTGAGGATGCACAAGATCAAATTTTTGAAGATGCACTAAAGAAAGCGCAATAAATCGAGTCTAATGACAACTGGGTTACTTTGTTGACTGATAAATGGTTGGAGAAAAAACTAGAAATGATGCAAAGATCAATTCGAGACCTTGCAATAAGAAGATCAGACCTATGGTGCACAATCTATATGAATGAGGGTCATACAAAAGACAAGTGAAAATATAGAGATTCGATCGACAAATAGAAGGATGTCAGAATAATACACACTTAATATTTTTGTGACATTTGTGAATGCATGAAGAACATAAGATTTCCCACAGAATATGAAGAATGTTAGACATCAATGGTGCACCATTAGTGAATAACCCATGCATAGTAAATTTGAATGCCAACACAATGGTAGGAACAAACTGAACTACAAGACTATATACCATGCCCAAAATGCAGATCCAAATTAGGCCCCACATGGAGGAGGCTATCAAGGAAGAGGTGATGGAGGTTATTGCAGAAGAGGTTGTTATGGAGGTCGAGGGTTCGACATGGTGGTCAAGGAGGATATGTCGGGAAGTATATCTTTGCTTGCTACAAGGAAGATCATTTAAGTCCATATCATCCTCTAAAGGATAGAACTGATCTGAAATTTTACACTAAGTGTGGTGTAAGAGACCATTCTTTGGAGGATTTCCCAATAATGCTAGAGAGGAATCATATACAAAAATAATGTTAACTTTCTACAAAGCATACAAAAGCATCAAGCATGAAACTCTGAGAATTTACATGTGGTTACCAGGATTGGAGCAAAGAAGGGGGAAGATGCATTCCTACAGAAAACCCCTATCAAAAACCTAGGAGGAAAGACAAACGTATGTACCCTGATCCACAAAGACAAAGATAAATTGGTAATAAAATCATGGGGATTTTTGAGCCTCTAGCCTAAGAAGAAGATTTACGAGAACCCAAACACAAGAAGCAACAAAAAGAGCAAAATGTTGCAATGGAAGAGTTCCTAGATAGTTTAAGTGATGAAGATCTATATAGTTGTCAAAATCTTCCTAACCATCCCTCGTTGCAACGCCTTAATATATTAAAAAATATAAACTCTTTTTTTAAACTATATTTTATTAACACTGTAAAATTTAAATTTAGATACAATATATTTTCCAATCCACAATGTCATACAACATATATAACAAGTAAATTATCTTTAGCTAAATTTTAATGAGTGAGTAATTTAAAATGTTAAGTGCAATAAAAGGGGTGTACTAAAAATATTATTTGGCTCATCGTAATATTTCGATGAAAGGGGTGTACTAAAAATATTATTTGGCTCATCGTAATATTTCGATGGACTAGTGATATTTAAAATAAATATTATTTTCAATCATTAAGCAATTACTTTTTAGACCAAATCTTAATATATATCGAATTATTTTTAATCATTACGCTCAACAAACCTATATACAATCAATTACCTTTTAGACGAAATCTTAATATATATCGAATTATTAGTTATTTTTTAGACCAAATCTTAATATAATTATCTTAATTATATTATTAACTTAAAATTAAAATTATTTAATTTTTAGTTTTTAATTATAATATTTTATAATTAATTTTTAATATAAATTTTAATTTTAATTAAAGATAATATTTAGTTTTTAATGATTATATTTATAATCAATAATCAATATTATTAGATATTTAATTAATTTAGTAAAAACATTAAAAATTAATAATAAAAAATCCAAGAAAGATATTTCCAGATCGAACATCCATAAAACTAATTTACTTAAAGTTATAATCAATATTATTAGATACTAATTTGAGAGGCCCCGACAATCCCCTTCTCCCCATGCATAAACTCCACTCGCTGATCTCGCCTTCGGAGATGGCTTCCCTCGCGTTTAAAGCCGATTCGGCTCTTCTCAAGTCGACTTCAAATTCCATGAGCCTGGCCAGAATCCTTCCTGTGTTGTGTGACTTGTGCCCGTGTTCGCCTGACAGAAGCTTGGACGCTCATGATCTAAGTGAAGAGATTGAGCTCGCCAAGTGGCTGCATGAGAGGCCGCCAACTGGCTGCTTTGGGTTCTGCCAAGTGTCCCGATGAGGCTTGCCAAGTGACCCATAGGCAGCCTTCCAAGTGGCCACCTGGGCCTGCCATGTGGGCTATGCCAAGTGGCACGTTCAGGGACGACCAACTGGCACATTAAAAGCCCGCCAAGTTCCTTCAGTCCACAAGTGTCACATTGTCGGCCGGACAAGTGTCACACCTGCCAAGTATCCTTTGGCAGCCAAGTGTCAAACCCTTCATGTGTCCGCTTGCTAGCCCGCCATGTGTCCCTTGTCGTCCACCAGGGGTCAAGGCCACCACGTGTCCCCTATCGACCCGCCAGGTGTCACGGATGCCATGTGTTTCCCTGTCGGACCGCCAGGTGTCACGGTTGCCATGTGTCGGCCCGCCAGGTGTCATGGCTGCCATATGTTGGCCGCCAGGTGTCACGGCTGCCATGTGTCAGCCCACCAGGTGTCAAGGCTGCCATGTGCCGGTCCGCCAAGTGTATGCGCGCCATGTGTCCCCTGTCGGCTAGCCAGGTGTTAAGGACGCCATCTGTCCCCCTGTCAGCCACCCAGGTGTCATAACCGCCATGTGTCTTCCTGCCAGGTGTCAAAGCAGCCATGTGTCGACCTTCCAGGTGTCACACCCTCCCTTTGTCGTCCTGCTAGGTGTCAAATCTGTGTCGGTCCAAAGGTTACCCGCCACGTGTCTCTCTGTCGGCCCGCCAGGCTCACGTCCGCCAAGTGTCCCCTGTTGGACCGCCAGGTTAACGTCCGTCAAGTGTGGTCCCGCTGTAGGGCCGCCATGTGGTCCCACTGTCGACCTACCAAGTATCCCGTTGTAGGCCCGCCATGTGTCCATTGTCGGGCAGCCAAGCCATATGGCCCATTATAAATGTTTAAACAGTGACTAACAAGGAATGTGGAACAACTTCAGGGTGGGCGTGAGCGTCATTTTATTTGCCGATTCTATGAATGGCAAGTCGGATGGGAAGCAGAGGCGTGAGCGTCATTTTATTTGCGGATTCACCTTTCGAAATCTTTAACACAATATAGATCGTCTTTATCCATCTTGCTAGCCTTTTCCAATGACATTCTTCAAATAGAAGGGAAAACAATCGACTGGTTGTAGCCTTTTCCGATGACATTCTTTAAAGAGAGGGGAAAACAAGTTCAGTTTTTTTTTTTCAAAAAAAGGCGTTCCGACTTCCTCTCTGGCGTAGAGTCTTTGATTCTGTTTTTGAACAATTGCATAAGAAGCGAGCATAATTCTTTATTATAGTTTGGTATGCTGTAGATTCAATTCTTCCCTTAACTATGATGTAACAATCTCACATAAATGATTATATTGCGTTTGTTTGATCATACAATGCAACGTCTTTTGTTTAATGATCATGTGACTATTCTGTTAGTCAATAAAATTCCGGTAATCTATGGATGGGATTAATTTTTTTAATTGAAGTATGGATAGAATTAAATGCTTCAATCAAAATATTTTTGAAACAATTTGAATTATTATTTTTATAACACATAAATCATTAAAGACATAAATCATTAAAGTATGGATACGATTAAACTTTATAATCAAAATATATTTGATATACTCTTCGAAGGATAGATTTGGAGCTTAACAAATTATAATTTGTTAAGTAGTGCAATGTCTTTATTTAAAGATCATATTACAGTTTTGGTAGTAAATAAAATTCTCGTGTTCCAATTAAACTAAAATTTCATAAATATCATAAGTTTTACATATATTATTTGTTTCTTTTATTTTCTAAAGTGGTGTCCAACACTATATTTTCGTTCTTATTTCTTTATATTAATATAGGATTTGATTATTCTAAGATTTTTTTATTCAGTGAGGTTTAGGATGAGGTTAAATTAAGATCATATATTTGATGTTGTGTACAGTAATCCACTTAATACATATTCACTACAATTAATTAATTATATGTATTAAATAATTTATGATTTTTTCTTCAAGCCAATCAAAGTTTTATGTTTATCCAGTGAGGTTTAGGATGAGGTTAAATTAAGATCATATATTCCATGCTGTGTACAGAAAATCTAGTTGATACATATTCACTACAATTAATTATATATATTAAATAATTTATGAGTTTTTAACTATTGCTGTACATATCTTTACATATCTATAGACTAACAAAAATTAATTATATGTATTAAATAATTTATGAGTTTTTAATTATTGTTCTACATATTTATAGACTAACAAAATAAAAAAAAACTTATAGACTAAAATAATAATAAAAAAAACCTATAAACTAACAAAATTAAGGACAGTAGGCAGAATAGTTAACTGAATCATTGCAAACAAATTTTAAATTAACTATCAGTGAAGTTAGCGAAAATTTAGATAGTTGTCTACCATATTTATTATTAGACCTAAATTAACAATCTGAATATATAGTAAA
>ML792801.1:145566-156176 GCA_009831015.1 Picea engelmannii
TTAGTGCTTAAATATTTTAGATCTAGAGGAATACTGTGATGTTCTATAGTTAGGGTTTATCTGTGCTGAAAGTAGAATTTAACTGCACTGTAACTAAGAACTGGATATTGATGAATGAATGTTGCTAAGTGCTATGTTAAGTGTTAGAATCGCAGATCTGTGTCCCATCTAAGGTTGCATACATCTGATTCCTACAACCACCCCTGCCTCTACCTCGGGTGAGACTTCATCTGCTTCGCAGGTGTTGCCGAAAGGGTCAGTAGTTAGGGTTTTGTTGGTGCGTTGTTGTAGCGTTGAACCCTAGGTATTCCCCTGTGCCAAAAAAACCCTAATTACAGAACAACGCAGTATTCACAAGATATAACACATCCAAGCACTTAGCATATGGAAAGAGATCAGATCTAGCATTTATTCATAACATAAGCACTAAGATAGTATTATATCAACTGCATCTAACATATATCACTGCACTAAGCATAAATCACATCAATAACATAACATTCATAATGCATAAAAAAATCACAACACAGGATATACGTGGTTCACCCCCAGCCTGGGTCTATGTCCACCAACTCTTCTTCTTATTTATTGTATTATGTCAATCTCTACAAGTATAGAGCCTCAAAAACCCACTCCACATAGGATAGGAGATTTGTGCGCACCTCGCTAGATCCTCCTTCCCTGAGCTAGGTTACAGCACAAAGCCTACTTACCATCACTTGCACTCGGCTCTGCAAGTTCTCAACACACAGTATGCATGGAGCTTACTTGGTCACATAGATCCAATCACTTACACTTAGAACAACATTACAGTACTGCATTTTCTCCTCCTACTTACTTCACCTAGATTTCTATTTATACATTACAAAAGGCCTAAAAATGGGTAAAACCCATGGGTTGATATCTCACACCCGTTACATAAACCATAACCCAAAATTCCCTTCAAAAAGGGGGCGAGATCCCGTGATCTCCACTTCGCCTTGCGCTCCATCTTCGACCAGCCTGTCGAAGTCCCAAAATTGTTCAATCGTGACCAAGGTTCTCCAAAACTTGGTCAAGGGCCAACAAGCCCCCAACACTCACCTGTGACTCATCCCAAGTCACTCTGATCTGGGTAACTCTAGCTCAAAGGCCTCAAGCTTGGCTTGAGCCGCTTCGACCTATTGCTTCGCCAGAGCTTCATGCTCAGTGAATTCCTAAATAACCTTTTCGTTCACAGGTCCTTCCAAGCATTGTTCCACTATGGTGACCATTTGTTCCAGTTTTGTACCTCGTACTTCAATCTCCCCAAAGAGTGTGCAAGCTTCATCCTGCACTGGTTGGATCCTCTGAGTCACTTCCATGACTTTACTTTGGATAACATGGACCTGTTTCTTAACCATGTGTTTTTCTTGGGACTGTTTCATCCTCTTAACGGTTGACATTGGCTTCAACTGCACTTGTACTATTTTTTCTTGTTGCTTTTCCTCCTGAAGCTGTGATTCCATTGTCCTTAGTTCAGGGTCTTGTACGAGGCGTTCGTAAGTCTGTGCACTTTGACTGCTAATATGTTAACATTCTAAGGCCAATGCCTTGATTCTCTGTACTATGCTTAGGGAAGTTTCTTATCTCTAGTATCACACTTCCTATGGAGTGATTGGCACTGCTTGTAACTCTAGTTCTGCTACTCTTTGTTGGAGTTGTTGAATGGCTTCAGCAAGCTTCACCACTTGACTCTCTACTGGGTCTTCTTCCATCTATTCTAACCCTGTCACAGAGTGAAGTGATCTAGTGACTACTTCTTTAATTCCAATCTTCTTGGTGAGCAACTATTCTTTCTCCTGTTGGATCTTCACTCTGTCCTCTGCAAGTTGGGCTTGGAGTTAATCTCTTTCTTGCTGCACAACCCGATGTTTCTCTATGGCTTCCTCTTTTTCTTTCTTCAGGGCCTCTTTGGCATGTTCTTTTTCTTCCTACATGCGACGAAGGTGAGCTTCGGTCACATCTGTTATTTTTCGGAACTAAGAAAGTTCATCTCCCAACTCAATTCCTTCAGCTGACGGGGGCACAATAGACACTGCAGGGCTAGATTGGAGGGCTTGTTGTACCCCTTTTAGATCTTCTTCAATTCTATAATACACAGTTTATTGCTTGGCTTCATTGCATTGTAAGATATCTTATGAGGTATCTAAGAAAGCGACGATGATGAGATCTATGTCATCCATCGTGAGCATAGTCTGCATCTGTGGTTTACTATCTTTGGACTTCTTCCACGATGTAGGTTTCATGCAGGAAACCTTTCTTTTCTTGGATGCTTCAGCTTCATCAAGAGGATCCCTAGGTGATGTTACTTCACCTTGCTTCTTATTGTCTTATTTTTCTACTTCGTCATCACCTCCCCTTCCAGGTGAGTCTAAAGCAGTCTCTTCTGATGCATTGTTCAGCTCATGTGCCTCTTCCTTATTCTTCCTTCTACTACTGCTAGGTGCATCATACTCGTCATGAGTAATGACAGGACTTCCAATGAGGTCGGGTTCAGAAAGTTCTTCCTGGTCTACTGGTATAAGGAAATTTGCGGGCCATTCCTTAGTTATTTCTTCCATGTCCTCCTCTATGAGCTCATAATAATATTCGAGCTCTTCTTTATGTTCATCTTCACGTGCAGTGATATAAATAAAATGTCAATCTGTGCGAAACTTTGCAAGGGGCCTGAACCTGTGCAGGGTGTTTGGTGTCATACAAGGGAAAGACTCAATTTCCCTATTAAACTGCAAGTAGTAGGTGTGGAACACCACGTTTGACTTTCATTGTTTCTCCATGTCGCTTGAATACCATAGCATGGTGAACTTCACAACTAGGGGTTTGGATGGTTCAATCTCAGGGAAGGTCACTCCTTCTGGCATATCCCAAGCAATGAAGGCGATGAGGATCAACAACCAACTAAAATGGAACTCGTATCCCTAATCCTGAGCTTCGCGGAAGTCTTTCTCTAACTAGTTGACGAGGTAGCTTGCCCAATTTATTTGTATCCCTTCAATGCATTTTTCCGCGAGGTAAAAAACGAACCCCATGACCTATGTGGGTTTGTTCTTCCTTACTAGCTTACTAATGATCAATTGGCAAGCTAGGCACACTACCCCACTCTATATGAAGGCTACCTTGTAGCCTCGGTTCCCCTTTTCCACATCGTCATAGGTGTCTTTGATTTTCTGTGCCAAGGTGCAATATGCAGCCTTCCCTGGATAAAATTATTGTGGGTCTAGTCTTTGCATGCTCAATCTGATGATCCTATGGATCAACACCAGATATATGATGATGTGTCTATCCAACCTTAGATAGCCTCCATGGAATCACGATAGTAGGATCTTAACGTACACGTTAACCTCCTGATGCCTTCCAAAGTAGGGTATCTTCATTACGTTCAATATGGTGGACCTTGTAATGTCCATGGTCCATGGTTGGGGGATGATATTCGAATTCTTCCCCTTTGTCTTGGTCAAATAATTATGTGGAGAAAGCATGCTATAGTTCTTGTGATATCCCAAGTTATAGTCATTGATCTTCAATGTCATGATCTATCCTAATTGTGATCCTACTGCGCGTATCCCCTTCGAGAGATACGCAGTAATCAAGGTGTTGTTGAAGTCCCTCGGGACACTGTCATAACTAACCACACCAACCAGAGGTGGGATATAGTCGGGTAGGATGGATGCAATGAGCTTCACATTTGCCAACTCATCACAATTCTTGATTTGTTTGTCTGTTGCAGCTTGGGATGGTCCAGATCCATCAACATTCGACGATAATTCTTGCACTCCTCTTGTCAATGAGGTTTGAAATCCAATGGACATGACCTTCTCAACCATGAGTTCAATGAGGATCTCTTCGATAGATTTATCTACCATGTTTAAGTCACCCGACATGCATGCTCGAAATAAGGTATCTTAGGTTGGTGATCAAACTCTCAATGTAACAAAATGGGTAGTGAGGTATCAATAGGCACAGCGCAAAGAAACTAGTTCTCAGTGGGCTTGAATAATCAATGTTTACAAAAGTGTTCTCGGTGTGACACTCGACGGGATAAATATATAACATTGTAACCGATTCCTCCAATGGGTCGGAACACCATAATCAATGTAATTTCATTCGTTATGGTGCGGTCCCAATGGTCTAATGGTGATCTTTCTGTCCATAACTGTGAATCGAACCGTTCTGGAGTGTCGGTCTAATGGTCAAGATGCCTCCAATAGTCACATTTTTTCGTCGTGATGAAGTCTCAATCTATGTTGTTTTGATATCTCGGTGAAGTTCAAGTTCTGAAAATATTTCTTTTGTGAATTTCTCTCTGTAACTCCCTGCAATTTTTCTAACTTTGTTTTCTTCTTACTAAGTTTTTTATCTTTCTTTCCTGTGATTTGAGTCACTGGGTTTCTCTTTCCATTGTTATTTTTATCTGTATTCAACATAGTAACTTCCCGTTGCTAATGGTCTTCTGGGGTTAATACTTCTTCTCTTTCTGGAGTAGGTTCTCTACTCTCTTGCATGGTCATGTTTCTTAAGCCTTCTTTCGTTCTTTCAACTTCGACAATCTGGTCTCTAGTTATTAGTATCTTTGAATTGTCCTCATGTTCTTCTGTTAAGTGCGTTATTCTCCTAGCCATGAAATCCCTTAGTTATTTCTTTTTTTTTTCTAGATCCTCCTCTTATTTTATTTTTTTGTATCTTATCTTTCTCAATCCAAGTTTTTCCTAGCAAAATAGCAAATGGTGCATTGTTTTCAACAAATTTAGCGACCTCAAATTCTTCCTCTGTCGAAGTTCCATGATCACTCATATATGTCTGGGTAATTCTTTCACATAGGGTTATCATCTTTCCTCTAAATAATCATATTCCTCCCAATGAAGGAACCATATCAGGCTTTCCCAAAATTTCCCAAGTTCTTTCTGTCATGATATTCACCTGTTTTTCTGCATCCAGAAAACAGTCTATGTCGAAGTCTCCTATTCTTGTTTCTATACACTCCTTTTCTTTTAACATCTCTGATAATTTGATGTCTCTCTGATTATTCAGGGTTTCTTTCATCTATAATAATATAGTCTCTGATTCTTTCTGGGGTTCCATCATATCCTTAGTTTCTTAGCCTGTATCACGGTTTTCTTGTCTCATGTTCATATTTTCAACTTTGGCAATCATTCTAGGGAAATCCAAAACTTCATGGTCCATAGATTTACAACAAAGACAACTAGGACCTCTACCAGGGAATTCCTTAGCAAGATGTCCCGGTCTTCTGCAACTATCACTGATATTTAATCCTCTCTTTCTTTTGAATGATCCCCAACCTTTCCTGTACTGTGCATTGGGATCATAGTAACTAACCTGAAAAAAATTATTTCTAGGGTCCTGCATCCATTTTTTAGTCCAAAAATTCTTTCTATGCATAGGGATAACATATCTTTCACTATTTCTATTAGATCTACTCACATCCAATGTTCTTTCTTCTAGTTGTGCCTTAGTTTTTAGACTAGGAAAAAATCTATCAAGCATTCCTAGATCCATTCTTTCGAAACAAAAAATTTCACTTATCTTACCTTTCTCAGAGAACAAAGATTTAAGATCTTACTCTTTTCTTTAGATCTGATTCCTTTCTTAGCATAGAGCTTCGCAAGTCAAGTACAATATTGTACACCAAAGCAACAGATCTACGCATGTAGATTTCTATTTTCTTCAGTTCCCCGCAATCACAGTTTCAGGTCCTAGAAAAAGAACCATTTTTTGGCATAGGAGAAGACCCGGGGTTCAATGCTTCAACAATGCACCAACAAAACCCTAAGTATCATCCATTTCAACAACACTTGTGAAGCAGATGAAGTCTCACCCGAGGTAGAGGAAGGGGTGGTTGCAGGACTCAAGTGTCTACAACCTATCTAGGACACAAATCTGTGATCACAATACTTAACAGAGCCCTTAGCAGTTAACATTCATTAATATTCAACCCCTATTCACATCGCAGGAATAAACCCTAATTATAGAACAACGCAGTATTCACAAGATCTAACACATCCAATCACTTAGCATGTGGAAAGAGATCAGATCTAGAATTTATCATAACATAAGCACTAAGCTATTATTATATCAACTGTATCTAACATGTATCACTGCACTAAGCATAAATCACATCAATAACATAGCAGTCATAATGTATAAAACAATCACAACACAGGATATACGTGGTTCACCCTCAACCTGGGGCTACATACACCAACTCTTCTTCTTCTTTATTGTCTTCAGTCAATCTTCTACAAGAAAAGAGCCTCAAAAATCCACTCCACATAGGACATGAGATATGCATGCACCTCGCCAAATCCTCCTTCCCCGAGCTAGTTTAGAGCACAAAGCCTACCTACAATCACTTGCACTCAACTCTGTAAGTTCTCAACACACAGTATACACAGATCTTACTTGGTCACATAGATCCAATCACTTGCAGTTAGCACAACATTAGATTACTACATTTTCTCCTCCTACTTACTTCACCTAGCTTTTTATTTATACATTAAAAAAGGCCTAAACATGGGTAAAAGCCATGGGCCGACATCCCATACCTGTTACATAAACTCTAACCCAAAAATCCCTTCAAAAAAGGGGCGAGATCCCACAATATCCACTTCGCCTTGCACTCCATCTTTGACAATCCTGTCGAAGTCCCAAAATTAGTCAAACATGACCAAGGTTCTCCAAAACTTGGTCAAGGGCCAACACCATGCATATTTTCAGTGATGCCTCTTTAGAGGAATCTACCTGAAAATATTCTAACTTTACAGCACGACGATGAATGGTACAAATAGGTCAAGGATTTTATCAAACAAAACAAAATGATGGTACCAAAATTTTAGGGATTTACTATGGACAACGACGGATTATTGAGATTTAAAAGTCAAATTTACGTACCTCCCAATGACAAGTTAAGGATTTTGATCCTAAATGAGGCTCATAGAGAAGTGTACATGGTTCATCCTGGAGTCACGAAGATGAGGGTAGACCTTAAACCCTTAATCTTCTGGAAAGGAATGAAGGCAGACATAGTCAACTACATGGAAATATGGCTAGAATGTCAGCAGGTGAAGGTTGAACATAGACATCTAGTAGGATTACTACAACCACACGTTATTCCAAAATCAAAATGGAAGGCCATTTTGATGGATTTCATTGTTGGATTGTCAATGATAGCAAGGAGACACGACTCGATTTTTATGGTAGTCGACACTCTGACGAAGAGTGCTAATTTTATTTATGTGTGTACGATGTATCAGGCACCTGACATAGCTATATTTTTCATCAATGATATTGTGAGGCTGCATGGCTTGCCTAAGAGGATTATATTCGATAGATGATTGGTGTTTACAAGACGATTTTGGACTAGTTTCCAAGAGGCCTTGGGAACCCAACTTTACTTTAGTACCGCGTATCACCCGGAGATAGATGGGAAGACCGAACGAAAAAACTAAATCTTGGAGGATATGTTGCATATGTACGTGATGGACCAACAGAACAATTGGGAAGAATTATTTCCACTGGTATAATTTGCATATAATAATAGTTATCAAAGCACCATTAATATGGCGCCTTTCGAGTTTCTTTACAAGAGACCATGTCAGATGCCTTTGAGTTGGGATCATCTTGAGGATAGGGTTCTGGTGGGACCAAAAGTGATCCAAGAAATGGAATATCAAATGAAAACAATAATACAAAGGATCAAAGAAGCGCAAGATTGACATAAGAGTTATTTCGATGCACATTGTGTTGACCGTAGTTATGAAGTTGGCGATCGAGTCTTCTTGCGGGTGAAACTTCATAATAGTTCGATCAAGTTTGGAAAGGGTGATAAACTCTCTCCTAGGTTTGTAGGACCCTTTGATATCATGGAAAACAATGGGCCTATGGCCTATCGACTAGCCTTGCCTGATTCTTTGAGGGGTATGCATGATGTTTTTCACGTATCTGTTTTGAGACATTATGTTATTGATCCTACACATGTTATTGACATGAGTTCCTTACAGGTATTGGATGAGAGTGTGCTCACGATGGAGCCAATCCACATCCTAGACCATCACATTCGACAACTATAGCATCAAACAGTAGATCAGGTCAAGGTCCAGTGGGACAACTATAGTCCACACTCGATGACCTGGGAGGACACATATGATATGCATCAGTAGTTTCTATTTTTGTTTGATATCTAGACATATGATATTGTGATACACTTTATTTCGTCACTTACATACTGTGAAACTTCGGGATGAAGTTTAAAACAAGAGGGGGTGTATGTAACATCCCACTCTTGCGTGCATTGAGTGGACTTATTCTTTGAGGAAACTTGCATGCAAGTGATCCGAGTCATTATACTATTGGTTGTTTTGATTATGATTATGAGATATTGTGGATTTGATGATATGTTATTTTTGTTTTATTTACATTGGCAGGTGTTATTGACTGGGTTCTCTTCAGTTTGCAGGACTCTATACGTTAAAGGATATCGAGGCATCGATGAAAATCCTTGGACTCCAGATCGAGTCAGAGAGTGTATTGTTAGGGTTTGAATGTTGTTGATGTGACATATGTACATATGATTAGATATTATGATGTTTATTGTTATCGTTGACATGTTTCATTGATGGATGCAGGTTGACGATAACTTTCCGACCATACTCACATTTGGAGTAAAGGGGTCACACACGACAACCAGAGACATTGAGGGAGAGGTGTGGAAACATCCCTGCCGCAGCTTACTAGCACTTCTGTCATGGCTCGAAATGTAGGTTAACTATTACCTAGTTTGAGAGATCCACGATGTTGTGAGGGCAGACTATGACAACCACTCATGATGATTCTAAGAGGTGTGCAATAAGGCAAGGTCCTTATTCCTTAGAGGCCCTTAGTCTCCCCCAAGATCACCTGACAGAGTATTGACTCCTGGGGTTTGACATCTACCAAATTTAGTCAAGAGGCAAGTGGCACCCTTGGAGCACGTAGTGTGTCTTGAAGGGCACGTCGTGCAAATAAAATAGGAAGGCAAGTGAGTGGCACCCTTGGATCACGTAGTGCATATTGAAGGGCATGTCGTTGTTTTAACTCGGGTAAGTTAATAAACCTAGCACCTACAAAACTATGCCTCCTTAGGACCTGGTTGGCCTTAAAATAGATGATGGTATGAGTAAAGTTTAATAAATAATTGTTCCCTTAAAAACTATCACCCAACCTAGTGAAATTAAAACCTAGGTCTAAGTAGAACATGTGATCAAAGAAAGAAAAAAAATAGACTTGTAACAAGAAGGGGGTAAAGAAAATTCAAGCATTATTTATTAAAGTAAAAATTGTAATGGAGGATTAAATTATTAAAAGGGTAAATGGTTGTTTTGTCTAAAATTAAAGAAATAGGGAAACTTAAAGAAAAAGGGGAATGCCTAACTTAGTAAGGAATCTAGCCTTTGGAACTTTCTATTTATGAACTCAACTAGGATTTAAGTAAGGCACAAGTCATTTCAATAAATGTAAGGGAATAAAGGGACACCAAGGAGCGTTTTTAGGAATGCTTTTCGGTGGGTGAGGGAAATAAGAATTTATTAATTAATTAATAAATTAATTTTCTGGTTCAACTAAGGGATCGAGTGACATGTGTACGGGGGAGGTTTTTCCTAATTAAATTTAATAAAAAGAAACTAATGGGGTTTTGGGAAACTAATCACTAAGAAAACTCTATAAAAAGGATGGTGTAGGAGGAGTATAAATCATGTCTGATTTGTGTAAGGATATGTTGTCGTAGTTTTATCTTGGCTGAATTTATCCTCTGGGATTTGGGATACCCAGCTCAAGTAATGAGTGGTAGCTCGACCTTGCGAGGCGAGCTGGGAGCTAGCATTCTCTGGTATTGTGTGTGTGGCCCCAGGGCTCAGGGGGAAGAAGAGTACCCCTAACATTGGCTAGGAGGTATCGGTGAGGTCTCAACGGTTGGAAAGAGGGAATTGGATGGAGCGCGAGCATGGGACAATGACTATGGGTTCTTTTCCTTTGGATTTGGTATGCACGTGTAAATTTTCATTGTAATTCAGTCAATTTTTTTGTATATGAATATTATTAATGATGAATATTGTAGTGTATTTAGTTTATAAGTTGTTGCACTTGTACTAGGTCTCTGAATTCATTGGAGCTTCAGGGTGATGAATTCTAGATTATGGCATGGCTCAAACATTTCCTCACCAGCTCTACAAATTAAGTTTTATTTCATATTTTTGGATTAATATCAGTCTTAACACTTTTCAATGCTTCCATTACCTTATAGAATGAGAGTCCTTAAATCTGGAAATTCCTTATTTGATCCTCTGTTGTTAGATAAGTTGAAAACGTTTCATTGATATATGTCTCTTAAAATCGTTGAGCATTGGATCCCATCCTTGCCTGCGATTATTTTAAAATCGTTTTAATGCAATTTGATGTACTATATTTCATTTTTCCTTCTAGAGTTGTCCGATATTTTTGTAGCCAAAGAGAGCACCACATCCCACATTTTTCTTGGCATAAATTAAGGCGAATTTGGAATTTTTGGGCTGAATCTTATGCATGTGTTTCTTTCCCTT
>ML792801.1:183063-198532 GCA_009831015.1 Picea engelmannii
AAAAACTCATAAATTATTTAATATATATAATTAATTGTAGTGAATATGTATCAACTAGATTTTCTGTACACAGCATGGAATATATGATCTTAATTTAACCTCATCCTAAACCTCACTGGATAAACATAAAACTTTGATTGGCTTGAAGAAAAAATCATAAATTATTTAATACATATAATTAATTAATTGTAGTGAATATGTATTAAGTGGATTACTGTACACAACATCAAATATATGATCTTAATTTAACCTCATCCTAAACCTCACTGAATAAAAAAATCTTAGAATAATCAAATCCTATATTAATATAAAGAAATAAGAACGAAAATATAGTGTTGGACACCACTTTAGAAAATAAAAGAAACAAATAATATATGTAAAACTTATGATATTTATGAAATTTTAGTTTAATTGGAACACGAGAATTTTATTTACTACCAAAACTGTAATATGATCTTTAAATAAAGACATTGCACTACTTAACAAATTATAATTTGTTAAGCTCCAAATCTATCCTTCGAAGAGTATATCAAATATATTTTGATTATAAAGTTTAATCGTATCCATACTTTAATGATTTATGTCTTTAATGATTTATGTGTTATAAAAATAATAATTCAAATTGTTTCAAAAATATTTTGATTGAAGCATTTAATTCTATCCATACTTCAATTAAAAAAATTAATCCATCCATAGATTACCGGAATTTTATTGACTAACAGAATAGTCACATGATCATTAAACAAAAGACGTTGCATATTATGATCAAACAAACGCAATATAATCATTTATGTGAGATTGTTACATCATAGTTAAGGGAAGAATTGAATCTACAGCATACCAAACTATAATAATGAATTATGCTCGCTTCTTATGCAATTGCTCAAAAACAGAATCAAAGACTCTACGCCAGAGAGGAAGTCGGAACGCCCTTTTTTTGAAAAAAAAACTAAACTTGTTTTTCCCTCTCTTTGAAGAATGTCATCGGAAAAGGCTTTGAAGAATGTCATCGGAAAAGGCTACAGCCAGTCGATTGTTTTCCCTTCTATTTGAATAATGTCATCGAAAAAGGCTAGCAAGATGGATAACGACGATCTGTATTGTGTTATAGATTTCGAAAGGTGAAACCCTCTCTCCGTCGGTTGCTTTTAGCAGCAATCACATTCCCGTTAATCTTGTGCTTCTTCCACACTTCAATGCTTCAATGCAGTGCGAGTCAAATACATGAGAGACATTGACACTAACAAACTACTTGTTCTCGCCATATACAGTATTTCGTTTCAATCTTTTGATCCCGTTGTAACCAAATCATCGCATACGTGATCGTCTCGGAGCTGCAGGGGGTCCTTCATAGAATCCGCAAATAAAATGATGCTCACGCCTCCACTTCCCATCCGACTTGCCATTCATAGAATCGGCAAATAAAATGACGCTCACGCCCACCCTGAAGTTGTTCCACATTCCTTGTTAGTCACTGTTTAAACATTTATAATGGGCCATATGGCGGGCCTACAACGGGATACTTGGTAAGCCGACAGTGGGACCACATGGCGGCCCTACAACAGGACCACACTTGGCGGACGTTAACCAGGCGGTCCAACAGGGGACACTTGGTGGACGTGAGCCTGGCGGGCCGACAAAGAGACACATGGTGGGTAACCTTTGGACCGACACAGGTTTGACACCTAGCAGGACGACACAGGGAGGGTGTGACACCTGGAAGGTCGACACATGGTGGCTTTGACACCTGGCAAGAAGACACATGGCGTTTATGACACCTGGCTGGCCGACAGGGGGACAAATGGCATCCTTGACACCTTGCTGGCCGACAGGGGACACATGGCGCCCATGACACTTGGTGGACCGACACATGGCGGCCTTGACACCTGGCGGGCTGGCACATGGCAACCGTGACACCTGGCGGCCGACATATGGCAGCCATGACACCTGGCGGGCCGACACATGGCAGCCGTGACACCTGGTGGTCCGACAGGGAAACACATGGCATCCATGACACCTGGCGGGTCGACAGGGGACACGTGGTGGCCTTGACCCCTGGTGGACGACAAGGGACACATGGTGGGCCAGCAAGCGGACACATGAAGGGTTTGACACTTGGCTGCCAAAGGATACTTGGCAGGCGTGACACTTGTCCGGCCGACAGTGTGACACTTGTGGACTGAAGGAACTTGGCGGGCTTTTAATGTGCCAGTTGGCCGTCCCTGAACGTGCCACTTGGCATGGCCCACATGGCAGGCCCAGATGGCCACTTGGCAGGTTGCCTATGGGTCACTTGGCAAGCCTCATCGGGACACTTGGCAGAACCCAAAGCAGCCACTTGGCGGCCTCTCATGCAGCCACTTGGCGAGCTCAATCTCTTCACTTAGATCATGAGCGGCCAAGCTTCTGTCAGGCGAACACGGGCACAAGTCGCACAACACAGGAAGGATTCTGGCCAGGCTGCGAAGAGCCCAATAGGCTTTAAACGCGAGGGAAGCCATCTCCGAAGGCGAGATCAGCGAGTGGAGTTTATGCATGGGGAGAAGGGGATTGTCGCGGCCTCTCAAATTAGTATCTAATAATATTGATTATAACTTTATGTAAATTAGTTTTATGGATGTTCGATCTGGAAATATCTTTCTTGGATATTTTATTATTAATTTTTAATGTTTTTACTAAATTAATTAAATATCTAATAATATTGATTATTGATTGTAAATATAATCATTAAAAACTAAATATTATCTTTATTTAAAATTAAAATTTATATTAAAAATTAATTATAAAATATTATAATTAAAAACTAAAAATTAAATGATTATAATTTTAAGTTAATAATATAATTAAGATAATTATATTAAGATTTGGTCTAAAAAGTAACTAATAATTCGATATATATTAAGATTTCGTCTAAAAAGTAATTGATTGCATATAGGTTTGTTGATTGTAATGATTAAAAATAATTCGATATATATTAAGATTTGGTCTAAAAAGTAATTGCTTAATGATTGAAAATAATATTTATTTTAAATATCACTAGTCCATCAAAATACTACGATGAGCCAAATAATATTTTTAGTACACCCCTTTTATTGCACTTAATATTTTAAATTACTCACTCATTAAGATTTAGCTAAAGAAAATTTACTTCTTATATATGTGGTATGACATTGTGGATTGGAAAATATATTGTATCTAAATTTTACAGTGTTAATAAAATATAGTTTAAAAGAAAAGTTTATATTTTTTAATATATTAAGACTTGGGTGTTGCAACGAGGGATGGTTAGGAAGATTTTGACAACTATATAGATCTTCGTCACTTAAAATATTTAGGAACTCTTCCATTGCAACATTTTGCTCTTTTTGTTGCTTCTTGTGTTTGGGTTCTCGTAAATCTTCTTCTTAAGCTAGAGGCTCAAAAATTCCCATGGCTTTATTAACAATTTATCTTTGTCTTTGTGGATCAGGGTACATACGTTTGTCTTTTCTCCTAGGTTTTTGATAGGGGTTTTTTTTGTAGGAATGCATCTTCCCCCTTCTTTGCTCCAATCCTGGTAACCACATGTGAATTCTCAGAGTTTCATGCTTGATGCTTTTGTATGCTTTGTAGAAAGTTAACATTATTTTTGTACATGATTCCTCTCTAGCATTATTGGGAAATCCTCCAAAGAATGGTCTCTTACACCACACTTAGTGCAAAATTTCAGATCAGTTCTATCTTTTAGAGGATGATATGGACTTAAATGATCTTCCTGGTAGCAAACAAAGATATACTTCCCGACATATCCTCCTTGACCACCATGTCGAACCCTCAACCTCCATAACAACCTCTTCTGCAATAACCTCCATCACCTCTTCCTTGATAGCCTCCTCCATGTGGGGCCTAATTTGGATCTGCATTTTGGGCATGGTATATAGTCTTGTAGTTCAGTTTGTTCCTACCATTGTGTTGGCATTCAGATTTATTATGCATGGGTTATTCACTAATGGTGCACCATTGATGTCTAACATTCTTCATATTCTGTGGGAAATCTTATGTTCGTCATGCATTCACAAATGTCACAAAAATATTAAGTGTGTATTATTCTGACATCCTTCTATCTGTCGATCGAATCTCTATATTTTCACTTGTCTTTTGTATGACCCGCATTCATATAGATTGTGCACCATAGGTCTAATCTTCTTATTGCAAGGTCTCGAATTGATCTTTGCATCATTTCTAGTTTTTTCTCCAACCATTTATCAGTCAACAAAGTAACCTAGTTGTCATTAGACTCAATTTGTTGCGCTTTCTTTAGTGCATCTTCGAAAATTTGATCTTGTGCATCCTCAATGGTGCTCTAATTATTTGGAGCAATCTGACAATGAACCATTACACAAGAAATTGATTCTCAATTTTGTAGGTGATTTGGCTAAGCAAATCCTCAAATATTGCATCATAATCTATCACTGATTCACCTGGAATTTGTTTGATCTCCTTGAGTTTTTGTAACACAAAATGATTGGCATCTTGGGTTTTAACGAATTATAAAAGTGCTTGCTTAATATCATATGTATTTCTATTATGTCTTTCTATAAAATTAATGAACTAGGCAAAATATATTCTTCTGAACACACCCGCAAATTGTGCCATATGCTTTGTCTTGACCACTTGGCGACTAGTGAAGGGGTCGGTTGGCTACTAGTGATGGGGCAACTAGCAGTTGTTGATGAGGACACATGAAGTTCTATAAGGGATGACAACTAATAGGCATAACGAATATGTGATATTGTGTACAGCCCCTCATGCTGTCGAGGATGCTAATTATTCTTTTTATTTTTCCACTCCTTGTTATAGTCCCAAATTCCACCATTGTGCATTTTTTTATCATGGCCCATCCAAATAAACACTTGCAAATCACTTTTGCCGAGTTTCCTTCTTAAAAAATCATTTTTTCAACGTGTATGTGCCATGATATACATGCAACATGTGTACATATGCTAGTTGATACATATACAACCCATGTATATTCACAAAAGTTGCAAAAAAATAAAAATTTTGCACTTCTCGGAAGGGTTTACGGGCTATTTTGGGTTGCATAACCATTCTTACCTCGTGTATTTCTTATCACAACTGAATAACCATCTAATGTCCATATAAAAATGGCCCTAAGGGAGGTCATTTGATATACTTTTGAAGAAGCAAAGAAATTATTACCAAATTTCTCCTTCTTTCTCTCTGAGCTTATGCATCTAGTTCTAAGTATCCATCCTCAACAAACTCATTCTCTCATCCTCTTTATGCAATCCATCAAACCCCTTAGTTTTGCATGTTCATTGCAAGGATTTGCTAGTAATTATGGGATTAATGCACTTGTATTCTTATTAGAGGAACCCAAGAGAGGTTCGTAGAGCGGCGTCGACATTAAATATTATGGTTGTAACCTTCCTTATATGTTATCAATAAAAGAGAGTTTTCATTTCCCAATTCATCTGTCTATGTTCTTGTGAATAATTTTGAATTTTTATAGCTTATTTCATGAGAATTAGTACATGTTTATTTAATAATGATTGCATATATGTTGTTGTAGATTATTTTCTAAGTTGTTTCAAGTCAGCTTTGGGAGGAGACTTGCAATCTAGGACCAAATGGAAAACAAAGGTGATCCAGGTGGATATCAATGGCCACCCACCTATTCCAACTAACTCATTTTGGCAGCTTTAGTTTGGCAGTTTTGTTTCTAGTTTTCGAGTCCCAAACTTTCGGGGTTGTTTTTATGCCCTAAACAACATTTTTAGGGCTCGTTGAAGCTAAATTGTAGATGGTGACATGTGTAGTCCTCGGATAGACCTTTCCAATGAGCTATCGTGCACCCCAAACGGAGATTGTACGCCAAAATTACACCCCCAGTAAGTTGATACACCAAACTACCCAAAACAAGGTCCACAAAATTGTTGGCTTTTCATCTTCCGGGGTTAGGGTTTTGGATTTTCTTTATGTTAAAAAAACCTTTAGAGCCTCATTGTAAAATCATCTTCTTGTGAATGCGAGTAGTGGACACATCTCTTCTATGAGATAAGTTGTCACCATTCTAACGAGTCTTTCACTCTATATTTTTACAGTCTTTGTACATTTTTGCTCATTAATAGAAAATTGTGTACTATTGTATCTATGTGGTTATGGTTGCATCTCCGATACATTTTTTTTATATTATTGGATATCTGAGATATCTCTGTACGTTTATTTATTATATCTCCGCTCTCATTTCATGCCGAAAATAATCTAGATCAATGGTATAAGAGCAGGTTTCTCTTGATTATTTTTCAGTGCATGTCCCTGATGAGGTCCAAGTATATCAAGTTGGGTCTCGGGCTTGTCTCTCTTGAGGAAAATCGCTCTTGCATGCCCAAGAAACCCTCCATGGATAAAGAAAAGAAAAATGATAGAGCAAACGATTATATTAATCTATTTCTTGAGCAAGCTCTCACGCAACAGAGGGACGAAATGATGGAGAATTTTTCCCACATCCTTCAACGCATGCCGATAACAACAGTTGTGTCTTCATCAAGAAGCAACTTTGGAGGCACCTCTCATTTCAAGGTACAAGTTAACTTTGTCGTTCCCATATTTGAAGGATAGATATATGCAGATGCCCTAGAAAAATGGTTAAATCTGCTAGAAGGTTATTTCTTTGTTCATAATTTCTCCAACAGGGAAATGATCACCTTCGCACTCCTTAAGGTTCTCCCCCATGTCAAACATTTGTGGGAAACTCACTAGGAGCAAAATTCTAGAGAGGAGTCTGGAATATATGGGGTCGAGCCCACTTAGGATTTTTTTGTGGATGCGGTAAATGAATAGTATTATCCTATTAGAATCTATGAGGACCGGTACATGAGATGGACCACAATGCAACAAGAGAGGGGCCAAGAAGTTCCAGAGTTCACCAATACCTTCCATACCTTGCACACCAAGATGAGTATCAAAGACTCCAAATGACTTTTGGTTTGAAATACCGTGGGGTTCTACACAGATACATCTAAACTGAAATGGATTTTCTGGACATCTCATCACTCGATGTTGCTTATCGATATGTTGTTAAAATCGAGCATAAATTTAAGCACCATAACAAGCACCAAATTTAAGCATTTTTCCTTTTATAGGAGACCATTTGGTACTCCCGCATTCTATTGACATCATTATACTCAACAATCCTTTTGACCTACTTTTGTGGTCATTAGTCGGACATTAATAAAATCATCTTATCTTGTCTTATCTTATCTTATAGTCCACTTGGAGTGGTGGCTCTCTATGGGTCCACTTCGATGGCCTTGATTGTGCCACATGGGAAACTCTAAGTCATTTGGTGGGCCTTAATTGTGGCTTGTCTATGTGGCCACTTGGAAGCTCTTAATTGTTCCACGTAACAAGCTGACCTAAGTCAATAGACACCATGGAAGACATTCTATGGGGCAACTTGGCAAATATTATTTAACCTACTTGGCTTTCCTTACAAGATCACGTGGAAATGGCTTGTCGACCCAATTATTACACTCCCAGTATGTTGAGGTGTCCTGCAAGACTCGTCATCTTGGTGATTCTTACTATATTCACATTTGATGCAGGAGCATCACTATCAAATCAAAGAAAAGAGGGCGTGTAAGTGAAGTCGACACTTCAACGCATTGAAAGAACCAAAATGACTCTTAACCAGCTTGGTAGCGGTGTGGATATCATTTTGAATCTCTCTTTAATTAATTAGTTGTATGTAAAGTTGGGCCACCATTTTGAATTGGCGGATTATTGTAAATCCTTACACAACTGTAATATATTACAGGTGTAGGATATTATCCCATATGAGTGATTAGGTTGCATTAATTAAGCTGAGTAGGTAACCACTGGACTAGAAGGTGATAGAATTTAGATAGGAGGAAGAAGAGAGAGAAAGATATGTTTCCTTAGACAAGTTTTCTAATTATGATGACTGTAAGAGATAGAGGTCTAATTATGTTTCTTCTGGAATGAATAGAACAGAGGAAGTTGATCTAATTGTACAGTTTTGATAATGTTTACAAGTTTACTGTTATTATGAATTTTGTGGGTGTATGATGTTCGTGGTGAATGGATGAAATTATGAAGAATTGAATAAGTTTCAATTGTTTATCTTCTATAATTTATGCAAGGAGTGCATATTGAATGCAAGGAGTGCGTCTGAGAGAGTCTTGTTCAACTCGAAGCTCAGAAGAGATAGCGTGGAACGTTTGTATGCAAAGTGTGCATATTAAGCGCAAGGAGTGTGTATGCAAAGTCTTTGACTTGGAGAAATAACTCGGGTTTTTCTCATAAGAAAGTGCATAGTTCAGTTGCAAGGAGTGCACAGGACCAGAAATCGACTAAGTGTCAAAGAAATCCTTCAGAAGAAGAATTTGCATAAGTTTGACAAGATAAAGGATTAATATCTATCCAAGAAGACCTGAAGTAAATCTGGACCATCAGATACAGAGGGACGCATGGCGACAGATCGTGAACTTTGGATAATAATACTCTGGGAAGTTGAGAATTGAAATCTCTGAACCCCGAAGGTCTGAAGTAAATTATAAATGTCGATTTGAGGAGGAAAAATGTCAACATATCTTTTATTTTGAGAGATAGCCATTGTGGAGAAAGAAAGAGTTGATATTTGAAACTCCTGAATCCCGAATCATGGGATAAATCACAGTCGTTGATTTAGAAGGTTTAGTTATGATCCATAGATTGGGAAAGGACAGATCTGACCTATCAGGTTCAGAAGCGCCATCAATATCTTGAGATCGACAATCACGAAGGATTGTAGGGATGGAAAGTACTCATATGTTAAAAATTTGATAGTGGGCCACAATTGAAACCACAATATTGCAAAAAGGATGCATGGTGATTGGTAGTGAATTGCGGGGAAAAAAGTGGGTTGATCCCAAACCACTTTCGACTATGCCCAAAATCATGTGTGGACATAGCATAAGGTCACATGTGGGAAGGAGTTAACATAGGAGGAGTTAGTGCCTGAGTCGTGATTGTTCAGTTGTGAGAAGAAGAGATCACGAGTGTTACATAACTTACATTGAGAGACAAAAAATTCATGTGTTTATTTACAAGTGAGACCATTAAGGTTTCAGAGGGATAATTCAGCTTCGAGAATTGAAGATCATTCACCAAGAGGTTGTGTAGTCCCCACGAGAAAGGGGGTTTTTCATCAAGTGGTATCAGAGCCTAAAAAAGTTCGAAGTTGTATTCTGTGTATTAGAAATAGTTGAAATAATGCCGCCAAGGATTCATGTAGATCCACCTATGGAAAACCATGTTGTAGGAAGAGAAATGAGAGATCTTCATGCAAAGTTGGAAGTGATGGAAGCAATGCAAAGAAGAACACCTGTTGTTGAAGATGTCAATGATGCAGAAAGCGAAGAAATAGAAGTTGAATAAGCTACGGGAGAAGATGTGGCTAAAGAATTCTTATTAAAAGTTGTTGTGAAGTTGGGAGCTAGAGAAAAGATGGACATTCCAATGTATGAAGGTAATTTGGATGTTGAAGAGCTATTGGACTGGATAGGGTTCATGGATAAGTATTTCAACTATGAAGATGTCGATGAAGGAAGGAAGGTGAGACATGTTGTTACTAGATTAAAGGGACATGCAACACTATGGTGGGATGAACTACAGGCAGAGAGGAGGAGCAAAGGTAAACAAAAGATAAAGAATTGGGATAGAATGGTAGCCAAACTGAAGGCTAAATTCATACCTAAGGATTACCGGATAAATATTTTAAAAAAGTTGCAGAACCTGAGACAGAGGGGTATGATAGTGAAAGAGTATACAAAATAATTATATAGGCTGACTATTAGGGCTAGACAAAGAGAGGAGGATGATGAAAAAGTTACCAGGTATATAAATGCCTTGACATATGAAATCCGATATGAGATCAACATGATGACTGTAAGGATAGTGGAATATGATTATCAGATTGCACTAAAGGTAGAAGAAAAGTTGGCCAAAAACCAGAGTCAGTGAAACAGAAGCATAGGCTCAAATAGAGGTAAGAGAATTATCTATGATAAGGCACTGAAACCCAAGGAAGAGAGTGAGAAATCATATGGTCACTTTGAAAGAGGAGGAAGTTCCCAAAGAAGACCATTTGGTGGGAGAAACTCTTTTCCTCGAGGAAGAGGAAGAGGTAGAGGAGGTGGAGTTAAATGTTATGCCTGTGGAAAGACACGACACATGTATTGGGAATGCCTCGAGAAGAAGAAATAAGGAGGAGGAGAAGCACACATTTCTAAAGCCCAGAAGAATGTGGAAGAAAAGGCAGTAGAAGGAGGACATAACCTTATGATGAGGAAAGTTCCTCTAAAGCTAGAGAAGGAAATAGAAGGCTTAGTTTAGCGAACGAGGTTGTTTAGGACTTCTTGTAAAACAAAGGACAAAGTTTGCAAGATGATTATAGACAGTGAGAGTAATGATAATTTAGTATCTACAGAAATGGTGGAGAAGATGGAGCTAGAGACAACGACACACCCAAGCCTGTATAAAGTATCGTGGTTGCAGAAAGTACATCAAGTAATGGTAAGTCAACAATGTAAGGTTGAATTTAAAATAGGAGGTTATAAAGATGATATTCCGTGTGATGTGATTCCTATGGATGTTTTCCATATTTTGTTGGGGAGACCATGGCAGTTCGATAGGAATTTCATTCATGATGGGAGGAAAAATACTTATACTCTAGAAAAAAATGGTAGAATCCACATGTTACTACCAATAGAAGAGAAGAAATAAAAGGAATAAGCTAGCACAAAAATGCTTCGCATGAGTGGGAAGGAACTCTTGAACGAAATCAAGAAAGAACAAGAAATGCAATTTGTTGTAGTGAGGAAGTTGAGAGTTATCCTTACCAATACTTCTATGGATGATTTACCTGAAGAAATCCAAGAATTGTTAGAGAATTTTGATGACATAGTAGTGGATGAGTTACCTCACTCATTACCACCCATTAGGAGTATTAGCCATCATATTGACTTGATTCCAGGAGCCAATTTACCAAATAAAGAAGTGTGTAGGTTGAAACCTCGAGAGAATGAAGAGGTTAATAAGCAAGTGTAGGATTTGTTGGATAAAGGTTTAGTCAGGGAAAGTCTAATCCCATGTGCAGTGCCAACTGTATTAAGTCCGAAGAAGGATGGAGGATGGAGAATGTGTACAGATTCTAGAGCCATCCACAAGATAACCATCAGGTATAGATTTCCTTTACCCAAGATGGATGAGTTGATGGATTGTTTGAGTGGAGCAAGCTATTTTTCAAAAATAGACTTGAAGAGTGGATATCATCATATAAGAATGAGAGAGGGATATGAATGGAAGACATCATTCAAGAAAAATGAAGGTTTTACTGAATGGTTAGTCATGCCATTTGGATTGACAAATGCTCCAAGCACATTTATGAGGTTGATGAATGAAGTAATGAAAAACTTCATAGGTAAATTTGTCATTGTATATTTGGATGATATATTATTTTTCAGCAAAATAGAGGAAAAATATTTAAAGCACTTGACATTAATGATGAGGAGATTGCAGCAAGAAAAGTTGTTAATAAACTTGAAGAAAAGTTCTTTTATGAAGACAAAACTCATATATTTGGGTTTTGTGATCTTTTCAAATGAATTGAAGATGGATCCAAAGAAGGTGAGAGAAATCAAATAATGGCCTTCACCAAGGAGCATATTTGAGGTGAGAATTTTCCATGGGTTAGGAAGTTTTTATAGAAAGTCTATCAGAAATTTTAGTGGTATATGTGCACCCATGATGGATATTGTTAAGAAGAAACACAAGTCTTTTAATTGGACAGAGGAGGCTGAGAAAATCTTCAAAGTGTTGAAAAATAAGATAACAGAACAACCAATTTTGGTTTTACCAAATTTTGGAAAAACATTTCAGTTGAGGTGTGATGCAAGTGGAATAGCCATTGGAGCAGTTTTGAGTCAAGATAATAGGTCAGTTCATTATTTTAGTGAAAATTTGAATGGCACTAAGGAGAAATATTCTACATATGACAAGGAGTTTTATGTAATGATTGAAGCTTTAAAGAAATGGAGACATTATTTAATTCCAAAAGAGTTTGTCGTGTATAGTGATAATCAAGATTTGCAATTTATTACTAAGAAAGAGAAGTTGAATTAGAGGCATGCTAAGTAGGTAGAATTCATGTAGAATTTTACTTTTGTCATTAAAAATATTTCGGGAAGTGGTAATAAAGTTGCATATGCTTTGAGAAGGATGAGTTTGTTTGTACAGGAATTCCAAGTGAAGACCTTAGGGTTTGAGCACCTTAAGGAAATGTATCAGGAAGATCCATATTTTAAGGAGGCTTATGAAGCATATGGAAATCCTTTGTTGAGGGATAAAAACTCATGGGAAGAATATTTGATCCAGGATGGGTTGTTGTTCAAAGGAAACCAATTGTACATACCAAGATGCTCAATGAGAAATAATTTATTGAAATAAAAACATAGTGGAGGCCTAGCCAGACATTTTGGTCATGACAAAACATTTGCACAGCTGAATAGTTTGTATTATTGGCCAAGTATGAGGGGATATGTGAAGAATTTTTAGATCGATGTAAGATTTGTCAACATACAAAAGGGAAGAGACAAAACATTGGTTTTTATTAGTTATTTCGTATTCCAGAAAGGCCTTGGGATGCAATTAGTATGGATTTCTTATTGGGATTACCTAGAACCCAGAAAAGAAGTGATTCCATATTCGTTGTGGTCAATAGATTCTCTAAGATGGCACATTTCATACCATGCCAGAAGACAAATGATGCTACAAACATAGCCAATGTGTTTTTTAGATAAATTGTGAGATTACATGGATTGCCCAAAAGTATAGTTTCAGATAGGGACACTAAGTTTGTAGGACACTTTTGGAGGACTCTATGGAAGAGGCTGGGAACTAATTTATCTTTTAGTTCAGCATATCACACTCAGACAGGCGAACATACTGAAGTGGTGAACATGAGTCTGGGAAATTTGTAAATGATTTTAGTCATTGAACAAGGTCATCAGTGGGATCATATTCTGGCACAGGTAGAATTTGCATTTAACAATTCAGTTAATAGAAGAACTGGAAAAGGTCCATTTGAGATAGTATATGGAAGACAACCAAGATGGATTGAAGAATTGAGAGAGTTGAAACAAGATGAATTCAGGAGCACTTGAGAAGAAGATTTTTCTACATAAATGCAAAGACTTCATGATCAAGTTAGGAGGCAGATACATGATAATAATCATAAGTATAAAGACAGAGTTGATCAGAAAAGAAGGGAAGTTCAATTTGAAGTGGGAGGTGAAGTTTTAGCTCATTTGAGAAAGGAGAGGTTTCCCAGAGGAACATATAATAAGTTGAAGATGAAGAAGATAGGACCATGCAGAATCTTTATAAAATTCGTAGCAAATGCTTATGAGATCGAGTTGTTGGACAATGTTGGGATATCACCGATATTCAACGTTGCATATTTGTATTCTTATAACAGAGATGACGCAAAATAATTAGATGATCAGGAAGAGATTCAATGGGAAGAACATATGCCCACAGTATAAAAACCTCAGATGGAGAAAATATTAGAACAAAGAGCTGGAAGGAAAACCAGAAGAAAGATGCATCCTGAATATTTGGTAAAGTGGAAGGATCACCCTATGGAAGATTCAAGTTGGGTAACTGAAATTGATATTTTGAAGCACGTCAAAACAGTGCAAGATCTCATAGACATGAGTCAATGAATATTTTATCCATAGGAGTATGATGCAGGAGCATCACTATAAAATCAAAGAAAAGTGGACGTGGAAGCGAAGTTGACACTTCAACGCATTGAAAGATCCAAACCAAATCTTAACTAGCTTGGTAGTGGTGTGGAGATATTTTTGAATCTCTCATTAATTAATTAGTTGTATCTAAGGTCGGGCCACCATTTTGAATTGATGTATTATTGTAAATCTGTTAGAAAAATAGGACCGTGGAGAAATAAAATAAAACAAATGTGGAAACAAAACACAGAAGATACACAATACAATAAAGACACAGATTTACGTGGTTCACCCAGTGTGGGCTACGTCCACCAGAGAAATTGCCAAGTCTTTCCTTTATTATTATCCAACATATGAAGGGATACAACCTACAACAAACCCACTATAACTTCCTCTTCTTTCTCTCATAGTCTCCTATCTTAGAATACAATATTCGCCATCGACCATAGACGCAATACATTTCCCTCATAAAAGAGGGTTGTCTTCTAGGGAAAAAAACCCTAACATAATTTCTACCATTAGATCTATGACCTTATAATGAATGGCCCAGATTTACAATGAAATTACAATATACATTTACAAGGCAATTTTTGCTTCAGGGGCTTCACCCCCGAACCCCCGTTGGGGGCTCGACTACCCCCAGACCCCCCAGTCGGGGGGATAGCCCCCCTGGACCCCGCATAGGGGGTACGCCCCCTCTACACTCCCCTGCGTGGAAGAGTGTACATACTTCTGGGGTGTAAATACTTCATGGGGTATAAACAGGGTTGAAAGTAAAAGACCTTTGAATCAGGAAGATAATTAGGCTCCACAACCAACAATATCCCACTTGGAGACTGATCTCAAAAACTCCACCGCTATTGTATATGTTGGACTTTGAACCTTCTTGGACCTGGAAAATTTCTCATCTTCATCTTCATTCTTGAAGACCAACTGAAACTGAGCAGGAACTCAGTTTCTCCCTGGTTACTCCCTTTGTTAACATGTCTGCAGGATTCTGGCTAGTGTGTATCTTTTCCAACTTCAAATGTCCATCTTCCAAGGCAGATCGTATGAAGTGGTACCTCAAATGTATATGCTTAGTATTTGAATGGAAGGCTAAGTTATTTTCAAGATGAATGGCACTCTCACTGTCACAATACAACCTGATATTCTCTTGCTTCTTTCCCAATTCCTCCATAAACCTCTGTAACCAAATCATCTCTTTACTAGCCTCTGTAGCAGCAACATACCCTGCCTCTGTTGTTGAAAGTGCAACAACCTTTTGCAATTTTGAAATCCAACTTATTGTTGTTCCACCTATAGTAAAAACATACCCTGTGGTACTCTTCCTGCTATCTTTATCACCTGCCATATCTGAATCAACATATCCCTGTAGAAAAGTGTCTGAACCTCCAAAACATAATGCATGAGTAGTAGTACCTCTCAAATACCTGAGAATCCACTTTACTGCCTCCAAATGTTCTTTACCTAGATTGTTCATATACCTGCTCACAACTCCCACTGCATGTGCAGTATCTGGTCTTGTGCAAACCATTGCATACATCAAGCTGCCAACTGCTGATGAATATGGAACCCTGGACATGTATTCTATCTCCTCCTGTGTCTTGGGACACATTTCCTTAGTTAATTTGAAATGGTTGGCCAAAGGTGTACTA
>ML792801.1:198998-208999 GCA_009831015.1 Picea engelmannii
CCACTTCCTTTTGGTGTCTACCTTCATTGCCTCTTCATAACATTCTGGTTCACCAGAATCAGTCAACAATAAATAATACAATGAAGGAGAGTATCGTTCAGGGGGTATACTTAACCTGGTAGATTTTCTAACAACACTTGCAGCTGTTTGAGGTACCTGCTGCTCCTGTTGTTGTACATTTTGATTTTCTAGTTCCTTTGGAATTTTTTTTTTAGTGATCTCATCAAGCACTGTGTATTCTTGTTTTTCTTTTTCCTGTTTCTTTCCGTGCAACTGATCTTTGTACATGACCTTCTCATTGAATATGACATCTCTACTCCTAATGATTTTTTTATTTTCATAATCCCATAAGTGATAAACGAAATCATTAACATGATATCCAATAAATGTATACTTCTTGGATTTTTCCTCAAGCTTTGTTCTATTTTCTTTATCAATATGGACAAATGCTTCACAACCAAAAGTTTTCAAAAAAGAATAGTTTAGTTTTTTTCCTGTCCATTCCTCCTTTGGAATTATACCATCCAAAGAGCTTGAAGGTCCTATATTTATTAAGTAAACAACAGTATCTATAGCATCTTCCCAAAAATGTAAGGGCAAACCAACATGCAATCTCATACTCGCACGCTCCATGATTGTCTTGTTCATCCTTTCTGACACACCATTTTCTTGTGGTGTTCTTGGAACTGTCTTCTCTCTATGAATCCCATGGTATGAACAATAATCATCAAACTCCTTACTGCAATATTCACCTCCATTATCTGATCTGAAACACTTCAAATTTTTTCCTGTCTCATTCTCAACCAAAGCTTTCCATTTCTTAAAAGTATCAAAAACATCAGATTTTTGTCGAATGCAATAAAACCAAGTTTTTCTAGTTGCATAATCAATAAAAGTAATATAATAATGAGAGTCACCAAGAGATGATACCTAAGCTGGTCCCCATACATCTGTTTGCACAAGCTCTAACCTTTCACTCTTCTTTTCTTTTCCGACTCTGAGAAATCTGACTCTCTTATGTTTTCCATAAACACAATGCTCACAGAAGTCCAAATCAATTTGTTTAAGATATGGCAACAAATTTCTTTTGTGAAGTATCTGCATCCCCTTCTCACTCATGTGTCCAAGCCTATGATTCCACAGTGATGTATCCACTCTTGTAGAAGCTAAAGAGATAGAAGAGACAATATTACTAGTACATAAATACAATGTACCTACCTTCTCTCCTTTCGCTATCACCAATGATCCTTTCATGACCTTCCACGACTTATCTGTAAATATGGATATACAACCTTCACTTGCCAACTTCCCTATTGAAATTAGATTTTTCCTTAAATATGGAACATGTCTTACCTCTTTCAACAACCATTGGTTTCCATTGCGTTGCTTTATTTTTACCTTTCCCATTCCAACAATTTTGCATGGTGCATCATCACCCAAATGAACCTGTCCAAAATCACATTGAACATAATATAGAAAATGTTTCCTATGGGGTGTGGAATGAAATAAAGCCCCTGAATCTACTACCCAAGAATCAAAAATATTATCTACAGAAAGAATCAAAGCATCTTGTAACACATCACCTGTTACATTTGCCTCCTGATTTCTTTCCTGTTGTCCATCTCTTTGTTTTTTTGGAGCTCTGCAGTCTTTCTTCAAATGTCCTTTCTTCCCACAATTCCAACTCTCTATATTTCCAAGTATGGATTTGGATCTTCCCTTCCTAGAATTCACATGGTTCCCAAAACCCTTTCCTCTATCCTTTTGTCTTCCCCTGTTCTCCATGTTCAACGCATTTCCTGATGTCTCACCTGTGATTTTTCGTCACATTTACTCACTAAGGATAACACCAACACCATCATCAAATTTTAAAGTATTTGAACCAGATACAAAGTTACTTACAACCATGACCAGGCCGTTCCATCTTTCTGGCAATGAGCACAAGATCAGAAGAGCCCTGACCTCATCATCAAAGTCCACTTTTACAGAACTTAGTTGATTAGTAATCGTATTAAAATCATTTAAATGATCTGCAACAGACCCACCTTCTGGCATCTTCATATTAAATAATCTCTTCATTAGAAATATGTTATTGGATGCCGAGGGTTTTTTATACAATTTGGCCAATGCGTCCATCAAAACCTTCGTTGTCTTTTCTTTGGAAATATTGAAAGCCATCGACGTTGCCAGGCTCAACCGTATCGTTCCTAGAGCCTTTTTGTCAAGAATCTCTCATTCTTCATCCTTCGTAGCCGCCGACTTCTTTTCTATTTTTCCCAATAGTAGGAATAGATCCTTCTAATATAAATAGTCTTCCATCTACATATTCCATAACTGGTAGTTTTGGCCGTTAAATTTCTCGACCCTAAACTTTCCATCTTCTGACATTGCTCCCACTCGAACTAGGAACCCTCTTTTCCTACGAGTTACCTTTCTCTCTGATACCATTTGTTAGAAAAACAAGACCGTGGAGCAATAAAATAAAATAAATGTGGAAAAAAAACATAGAAGATACACAATACAATAGAGACACAGATTTATGTGGTTCACCCAGTGTGGGCTACATCCACCAGAGAAATTGCTAGGTCCTTCCTTTATTATTATCCATCATATGAAGGGATACAACCTACAACAAACCCGTTGTAAATTCCTCTTCTTTCTCTCACAGTCTCTTATCTCAGAATACAATATTCGCCATCAACCATAGCCGCAATACATTTCCCTCATAAAAGAGGGTTGCCTTCTAGGGCAAAAAACCCTAACATAATTTCTACCATTAGATCTGCGACCTTATAATGAACGGTCTAGATTTACAATGAAATTAAAATATACATTTACAAGGCAATTTTTGCTTCGGGGGCCCACTTTCTTCCAGACCCCCAAGCCAGGAGGATATCCCCCTTGGACCCCGCAGAGGGGGTACCCCACCTCTGCACTCCCATGCATGGAAGAGTGTACATACTTCTGGGGTGTAAATACTTCATGGGGTGTAAACACGGCTGAAAGTAAAAGACCTATGAATCAGGAAGATAATTAGGATCCACAACCAACAAAATCCTTACACGATTGTAATATATTACAGGTGTAGGATATTAGCCCGTATGAGTCATTAGGTTTCATTAATTAAGATGAGTAGGTAACCACTAGAGTATAAGGTGATAGAATTTAGATAGGAGGAATAGGAGAGAGAAATCTCTGGGTCCTTAGATAAATTTTCTAATTATGATGACTACAAGAGATAGAGGTGTAATCATGTTTTTTCTGGAATGAATAGAATAGAGGAAGTTCATCTAATTGTATAGTGTCGATATTTTTTACATGTTTACTGTTGTTATGAATTTTGTGGGTGTATGTTGTTCGTGGTGAATGGATGAACTTATGAATAATTGAATAAGTTTCAATTGTTTCTCTTTTGTAAGTTATGCAAGGAGTGCATATTGAATGCAAGGAGTGTGTGAGAGAGAGTCTTGTTCGACTCTAAGCTCATAAGAGATAGCGTAGAAATTTTGTATGCAGAGTGTTCATATTAAGCGCAAGGAATGCATATGCGAACTCTTTGACTTGGAGAAATAACTCGGATTTGTCTCATAAGAAAGTGCAGAGGTTAGTTGCAAGGAGTGCACATGACCAGAAATCGACTAAGTGTCGAAGAAATCCTTTAGAAGAAGAATTTGTAGAAGTTGGACAAGACAAAGGGTTAATATCTATCCAAGAAGACCTGAAGTAAATATGGATCGTCAGATCCAGAGGGATGTGTGGTGACAGATCGTGAACTTCGGATAATAATACTCTCGGAAGTTGAGAATTTAAATCTCTGAACCCCGAAGGTCAAAAGTAAATTATAACCATTGATTTGAGGAGGAAAAATTTCAACAGATCTTTTATTTCGGGAGATAGCCATTATGGAGAATGCAGGAGTTGATATTTGAAACTCTCGAAGCCCGAATCACAGAATAAATCACAGTTGTTGATTTAGAAGGGTTAGTTCTGATCCGTAGATTGGGAAAGGACAGATCTGAACCTTCAGGTTTAGAAGTGCCATCGATATCTTGAGATCGACGATCACGAAGGATTGCGGGGATAGAAAGTACTCAGATGTTAAAAATTTGATAGTGGGCCACAATTGAAACCGCGGTATTGAAAAAAACACACGTGGCGATTGGTAGTGAATTGCGGGGAGAAAAGTGGGTTGATCCCAAACCACTTTCGACCGTGCCCAAAATCGTGTTTGGACATAGCCCAAGGTCACATGCGGGAAGGAGTTAATAGAGGAGGATCTAGAACCTGAGTCGTGATCGTTCAGTAGTGAGAAGAAGATATTGTGAGTGTTACAGAACTTGCATCGAGAGAAAGAAAAATCTTGTGTTTATTTACAAGCAAGACCATTAAGATTTCAGAGAGCTAATTCAGCTCCAAGAATTGAAGATCCTTGACTGGGAGCTCACACAACCCCAAGGAGAAAGGGGGGTTTGCATCAACATTCACCCATTTTTTTTTTATGCAATAAGAAGGATTTGATCATTAATGTTCTTATTGTTTTTATCCATGCTACTTCAATAGTGGTTACAAATTCCACACAAGAAAATCAAATCTTTTGAAATCTGTCATCTCCATGTGATGTATGTCAAAGAGTGGGAAATCCATGCAGGAGGGATGAAATTTATTTAAATCTATAGGTTACCTTGCAATCATTTGATAAATGGGCCATAGACTTTGTGGGGCCAATTAACCTACAAGCAAGAAGATCAGGGAAAATGTACATAATTACTATGATGGAGTACTTAACAAGATGGGTATAAGCAACACTAGTTCTAGATAGCACTACAAAAGTTGTTGTATGATTTCTATTTGAGAATGTAGTCACACGATTTGGACGTCTGCACATATTACTCAGTGATCAAGGAACACTCTTCGTAAATAAGACAACTGCAACATTGACTGAGGAGATTCAAATTCATCACCAAAAGAGTACCCTGTATCATCCTTAGGCCAATGGATTAGTGGAAGATTTCAAAAAAATATTGGAGAATGCTTTGACAAAGATTTGCAATGTAGGGAGAGATGATTGAGACTTAAGAGTTCCTACAGTTTTATGGGCTTACATGACTACAAGTAAAAAGTTGATAGGGAAGATACCTTTCAAGTTGGTCTATGGGCAAGAAGCAGTGATGCCAGCGGAGTTTATTTTACCTAGCCTACACATTCCAGCGATCATTGATCTTTTGGAATCGCGCGCAATAGAGGAGAGGTTTTCATAGTTGGTACAACTTGAGGATTATTGATTTGTCACAGGTTTCCATCAGTAAGTTTAAAAGGCAAGAGAGAAGGCATGGCAAGAAAAACACATTAAACAAAAAAAAATTCAAATAGAAGACTTGGTATTAATCTATGACAATAAGTTTATGGAGGATCCAGGGAAGTTTCAAATGCATTTGTTAGGACCCTATGCGATTCAACATGTGACATAGGTAGTTGTTGCGCAATTGGAAACCTTGAATGGAGAATTACTTGGTGGAATGGTGAATGGAAGTTGTTTGAAACTCTATAGAGATGACCCACAATTTGCATAGTAATATGGGATGTGCTAGAACACATGTATCATAGTAATTTTACTATAGTAGGAAGGTGAAACACATAAAAACATATAAAAAGTAGAAAAAGGAAGAAAAACAAATAAAAAGTAGAAAAACAAAAAGATTATATAGTACAAATACATAAGAAATTGTGCAAAAGGAATGATTATCATGCTATCGGGATGAAACTTTGCCCATTAAGACATTAATACACAGAAGAAAAATACCACGAAGAAGCAACCAAATAAGAAAGAACAATTGTGTAGTATGGTACTGACAGGACCGTTAAAAGGAATTAAAGAAAGGAAATAACAGTTATAAAGTGGTAATGGTAGGTCATAAAGACACCATATAATTTTAAATGGTAAAATTTGCCAGAAATCTCAATAGATTGGAAATACGAGGCAAAAATCACACGACGAATTTGGTAATAAAGCCACATTTATTTAACCATTCATCAACCTTTTTGGTGGATTGGAAAAGGTAGTTACTTGGCATGAAGAGACATGCACAGTTGGCAAGGAGGAAAAAAATCAGTTGAGGGTCGCCAAGCGGGAATCAATATTACTATGAGATTCATACAAGTGAGAGAGAACCAAATATAACTCAGAGATGAAGTAGTTATCAAGAGTTACATGTTTTTTTTATAGCAATGACACCACCGAAATCACTCGTTCCCATATCGAAGAAGACCCACAAAAAGGGAGCACCACTAGAACCAGAGGTACTGGAGGTTGAGGAGATTCCTGAAGAAGCATCATCCTTGGAGCCAAGGTTCCCCTGGAATTACATTCCTCCAAGAAAATATGGCACCCCCCTAGCATCTGGAGCTGAAAGTAGACCCATCCACAAAACAAAGCATACATGTGCCTCATGTATGGGCCAGAGGATTGGAGCGAGCATGATTTCTCAACCTGTTCGACATCCCACACTTCAGACGAAGTAATGAAGTAAATGCATGCGTTAAGTTTCTCCTATATTGCGTGAATGGATGATATATGTGGTTGGATAGTACAATATCAATAGAAAAATACTTAAATGCAATAATCACAGGATTACCAACACAGGGGGAAGACCCCACTTCGATGTTTGTCGAAATAAAGGTAGACATGGCCTTTTGATTGGCCATGAAACACAAATTTCACACAGTTAGAGGGGTGCGTGGCCTATATGTGTCAAGTTTATGTGATCGAACTATCGTATTTGTGACACAATCATTAGTGTGAAAACTGCTACAGAAATGTGGGAAGGAACAAGTGCTAGAAAGGGTGATAGCAGCGACATAAAACTGTGTGGAAGGGAATTTAATGAGTTGGGTACCTTCCTTTTAAACTAGTTTCTTATTGATTGTGTCGACGCATAGGATAGAGGTATGGAGTTCCATTATCTATGGCTTCTAATTTTTCTAGCATTCATAGCATGGGAAGAGCCAAAGGATGTGAAGTTTCTAAGCCTAAGAGGGAATCCATTCTTAGTGATCCAGGTGGATATCGGTGGCCACCCACCTTTTCCAAATGGCTCAAAACAATTTTCTGGCAATTTTGGCAATTTACTATTTTTAGCAGGTTTTAACTTCCGGGGCCATTTTGAGGATCCAAATGAAGGTTTTATAATATATAGGTTCTTAATGATAACCAAAGGAGTTATTGAGCCCCCAAAATGAATCTCCTCGACGATACCTTTCCAATGAGCTATCACACGCCTAAAATAGAGATGTTATGCAAAAGTTACGACCCTGGGAAGTTGATGTACTCACTTACCCAAACGAGGCCCACATGACTTTTGGTGCTTCATCTCCTAGGATTAGGTTTTTGGATGTCTAGGGTTTTTTGGAATTCCTTCTTATTATAAAAATGCCTTCAGAGCCTCATTTTAATCATCTTCTGGCGAATGCGAGTAGCTGTCACATCTCTTCTCAGAGATAAGTTGCCACCATTCTAGCGAGTCTTTCACTTTGTATTTTAATAGTCTCTGTACATTTATTTCATTAATAGAAATCATGTATTACTGTATATCTGTGTTTATGGTTACATCTCTGTACACTTATGTTATATTATTGAATATACGCGATATCTCTCTACATTTCTTTATTATATCTCCGCTCTCATTTTGTGCCGAAAATAATCCGGATCAGTGGTATCAGAGTAGGTTTCTCTTGATCATTTTTTTAGTGCATGTCCCCGACGAGGTCCGAGTATAACAAGTTGGGTCTTGTTCTTGTCTTTCTTGAAGACAATCGCTCTCGCACACCCAAGAAACCCTCAATGGTGGAATAAAAGAAAAACAACGGAGCAGGTGATCCTATCAATCTGTTGCTTGAGAAAGCTCTCACACGATAGAGGGATGAAATGATGGAGAATTTTTCCCACATCCTTCAATGCCTGCTGATAGAAGCAGGTACATCTTCATCAAGTGGCCACTTTGGAGGCACCTCTCCTTTCAAGGTACAAGTTAATTTTGAGATTCCTGTATTTGAAGGACAGATAGATGCAGAAGCCCTAGAAAAATGGTTAACTCTGCTAGAAGGTTATTTATTTGTTCACAATTTTTCTGACAAAGAAAAGATCAACTTCGCACTCCTTAAAGCTCTCCCTCATGTCAAACATTGGTGGGAAACTTATTGGGAGAAAAGTTCCACAGAGGAGTCTGGAATATATGGGGCCGATCCCACATGGGATTTTTTTTTGGATGCGGTAAAAGAACAGTATTACCCTGTTGGCAACTATGAGGACCAGTGCATGAGATGGACCACACCGCGGCAAGAGAGGGGCCAAGCAGTTCCAGAGTTCACCAATACCTTCCATAATTTGCACACCAAGCTAGGTATCAAAGACCCTGAGCGACATTTGGTTCTGAAATACCATGGGGCTCTACACAGATACATCCATACTGAAATGGATTTTCTGGACATCTCATCACTCGGTGCTGCTTATCGATATGTTGTTAAAATCGAGCAGAAATTTAAGCACCAGAACAAACGGGATTTTGGTTCTGCAAATCTACAACAACCAAAGTATGACAAATACGTCCCTACCAAACAGTCTCCCGAAAACCAGTCCGAGCCACATGAAAAGAAGGGTCATGGGAAGACAAAGAAGGACACCGGAAAATGGTGTGATTTCCACAAAATCCCCTGGCACAACACCGATGACTGTCACTCAAAATAGTCATTGGTGGCTGAGATCAAAGACAAGGAGTCGGACCTTGATTCAGAAGCCGATTCTGAAAATACTGGTAAATGATAGATCATTGACGCAGACCCCACTGCTATTGTCATGACCACAACAATTCAACTAGAAGATCCAACAGATCCTAAAGAGGAGGAGCACCTTTTTCATTCACAGATGTGGGTGAAGGGGACCCCGCTACATTTTATTGTTGATAGCGGAAGCCAGAAAAACCTCATCTCAGCAGAGGTCGTCAAACAGTTGGGATTGTCGATAACACCACACCCGCAACCATACAACATCGGGTGGCTTCGGCAAGGACAAGATCTCCATGTCAGCCAACAGTGTCGATTGTCATACGGAATCCAACCCTTCAAGGATGAGGTATTATGTGATGTTGCCCCACTGGATGTCTATGATGTTCTCTTGGGCCAACCATATATGTGGAGATGCCATGTTGTTTATGAGTCTCGAACCTGTAGTGTCATTGTTACTTTGGGGGGTCATCTCTACAGAATACCAGAGGTAGTTCCAACTATTGTTCCACCTAAAAAGTGTCGCAAGGTAGTATCTCATACTGCAAAATTCAGCTTCTTCACAAGTTGTTCAAAAGGGGAGCAGAAGGACACTGAAACCACTACAACCTCACCCCCTGCACCTTATATCCAACAGAAGCAGGTCGACAAGGTTGCAAAAAATAACAAAGATTCCTTCTACACACCTTCCTCTCATGTATCTCAACTTTTTGAATAGCCTCGGCTTCAACAGGTTCATGGCAGACTTCCACAAACTAAGCAATGCAACATCTCCAACAATACAAGCAGCTCACCAAGATGCAGATCCAGCAAATGCTTTTCCCTCTCCCCCAGGAACTCAACGCAATGGAGACAATTTCTTCCTAAGGAGGGAGGATTTATCCAGGTGGATATTGGTGGCCACCCACCTTTTCCAAATGGCTCAAAATAGTTTTCTGACAATTTTAGCAATTTACTATTTTTAGCAGGTTTTAACTTTCGCGGCCATTTTGAGGGTCCAAATGAAGGTTTTTAAAGATATAGGTTCTCAATGATAGATGAAGTCATATTTATCCCCCAAAATGAATCTCCTCGATGATACCTTTCCAACGAGCTATGACACGCCTAAAACGGAGATCGTATGCAAAAGTTACGACCCCGGGAAGTTGATGTACTCACTTACCCAAACGGGGCCCACATGACTTTTGGCGCTTCATCTCCTAGGGTTAGGTTTTTGGATGTCTAGG
>ML792801.1:213786-245404 GCA_009831015.1 Picea engelmannii
TCGTTGCCACCGATGAGGAGAGTGAGTCATCGCATCGACCTCATACCAGGAGCCAGTTTTCCGAATAAGGCTGCGTACAGATTGACGCCACAGGAAAATGAGGAAGTCAAGAAGCAGGTCCAGGATTTGTTGGACAAAGGACTAGTCAGGGAAAGCCTGATTCCGTGTGCCGTTCCAACGGTGCTTATTCCGAATAAGGATGGAGGTTGGAGAATGTGTACCGAATCTAGAGCAATCAACAAAATTACCATCAGGTACAGATTTCCACTGTCGAGAATGGATGATCTGATGGATTGCCTGAGCGGGGCAAATTATTTTTCACCAGATTAGCATGAGGGAAGGTGATGAATGGAAGACAACATTCAAGAAAAATGAAGGTTTGTATGAATGGTTGGTCATGTCGTTTGGCTTGACAAACACGCTGAGCACATTCATGAGACTGATGAATGAAGTCTTAAGGAAATTCATCAGGAAATTTGTAGTCATATATCTAGATGATATATTGATCTACAGTAAGACAAAGGCTGGACATTTGAAACAATTGGCCATTGTGATGAGAAAGCTATAGTAGGAGAAGTTGTTGATCAATATGAAGAAGTCCTCATTCATGAAGACAAATCTCATTTATTTGGGTTTTGTTATCTCAGTGAATGAGTTGAAAATGGATTCAAGTAAGGTGGAAGTGATTAAGAATTGGCCATCACCCAGAAATGTTTTTGAGGTGAGGAGTTTCCAGGGTTTGGCTAGTTTCTACCAAAAGTTCGTGAGGAATTTCAGTGGGGTTAGCGCAACAATGATGGACATGGTGAAGAAGCGGCACAAGTCTTTTCATTGGACAGCAGAGGCTGAGAAGAGATTCAATCTGTTGAAGCGAAAGATCACACAACAACAGTGTTGGTGTTGACATATTTCCAGAAAACATTTTAGGTGAAATGTGATGCAAGTGGATATGCCATAGGAGCGGTCTTAAGTCAGGAGGACAGGCTAGTTGCATATTTCAGCGAGAAGCTGGATGACGCAAAGCTGAAATAATCCACGAATGATAAAGATTTTTATGCCATCATACAGGCATTGAAGAAGTGGAGGCATTATTTGATCCCGAAAGAATTTGTATTGTACAGTGATAATCATGCATTGCAGTTTGTGAGTCAACAAGAGAAGTTGAATCAGAAACGTGCAAAATGGGTAGAGTATATGCAAAATTTTACATTTGTAATTAAACACATTTCAGGAACTGCTAACAAAGTGGTTGATGCTTTGAGCAGGAAATGTTTTCTGTTGCAGGAGTTCCGAGTCAATACATTGGGTTTTGAAAACCTAAGGGACATGTACGCAGGTGATGAAGATTTTGCAGAAGCATACGAGGCGGGTGAGAATCCAGTTCTCAGAGACAGAAGCCCGTGGATGGATTACATGATTCAGAATGGACTGTTGTTCAGAGGCAACCAGTTATGCATTCTGAATTGCTCCATGAGGGAGAACCTGCTAAAGGAGAAGCACAACGATGGATTAGCAGGGAATTTTGGCCACGAAAAAACATTTGCGAAGTTGAGTGAATCATATTTTTGGCCAGGCATGCAAGAAGATGTCAAGAGGTTTGTTGACAGGTGTCGAATTTGTCAGCATTCGAAGGGAAGAAGGAAGAATGCGGGATTCTACCAATCATTACCCATACCAGAGAGGCCATGGGAGGCGATCATCATGGATTTTGTATTGGGTTTGCCAAGGACGCAGAGAGGGGTTGATTCCATCTTTGTGGTGGTAGACAGGTTTTCAAAAATGGCACATTTTATACCATGCCAGAAGACCAGCGATGCGAATCACATCGCGAATTTATTTTTCAAGTAAATTATTCGACTCCATGGATTGCCAAGAAGTATAGTGTCGGACAGGGATACCAAATTCATAGGGAATTTTTGGAGGATGCTATGGAAGAAGCTAGGGACTAACTTGGCATTTAGTTCAGCTTACTATCCACAGACGGATGGGCAGCCGAAAGTGGTCAACAGGAGCTTGGGAGAATTTTTGAGAAGCCTGGTGACAGAGCACCATAGCAGCTGGGACAACATATTTCCACAGGCAGAGTTTGCATACAACGATTCAGTGAATCAGAGTACAGGAAAAAGACCATTTCAGATTGTGTATGGGACACAACCGAGGGGAGTTTCTGAACTCAGGGAGTCAGAACAGGCTGCGACTAGCATTGCTAGTGCAGAGGAATTCGTTGAAGCAATGAAGGAACTTCACGATGAGGTGAAGCAATGACTGATAAACACAAATCAGGAGTACAAGTGCAGAGCAGATCAACATCGGAGACAACTTCAGTTTGAAGTTGGTGATCTTTTTCTGGCACACTTGAGGAAGGACAGGTTCCCAAGAGGAACATATAACAAACTAAAAATGAAGAAAATTGGGCCATGCAGGGTCCTAAAGAAATTCAGAGAGAACGCTTATGAAATTGAGTTGTCGGATGGCATCGGGATATCTCCAATATTTAATGTTTCGGATTTATACCCATACAGGGCTGGAGAAGCAGAGACTGGAACTGAGGAACCAGTGGTCCAGTGGCAGAAGAAATTACCAGTTGCAGAGAAGCCACAGATGGAGTGCATACTGGATAAGCAAGTAGGAAAGAAGACTAAGCGAAAGAAGTATTTCGAGTACCTGGTCAAGTGGAAGAATCATCCAGTTGAAGATGCTAGCTGGAAAAGTGAAGTAGAGATACAGAAGCATGGACAGACTGTACAGGAGCTCATGGATAGGAGCCCATGAAAATTTTAAAGCTGAGGAGTATGATCCAGGAGCATCACCAACTCATCAAGGAGCATCGCCCAAGACAAGCGAGCTAGCATGAAAGACAACGAACAGCTGGACAAGGCCAGCCGAAACTTTTTGAATTTTCATTCAAGAGATCCGCCAGTGTATAAATGAACCATTTATGGAAAGCGCCTTTGTACATTATAGTGGACCTTGAGCCTTTAAGCTCTCATCCTTAGGTAGATGAGGCATTTAATAGGTTTAATGCAGGTAGATAGGATTTTATTTTCTAGATTAGACAGTTTTAGAGTCTGAGAGGGAAAACGGATATAGACACCCTCGTTGTATCATTGTAACAGGAGCCAGCATTCAGGAGAGAAGAGCAAGCAGAGAAATCTGTGAAGACCACCCATGTACAGAAGATTGAATAAATAGAATGAAGTTCTGTTTCAATTTCATGGTTGTTGTTGTTTTTTTGTGTTAATGTTGTGCTCATGAATGTTTTCTTTCTGGATACGCATTTGCTTGGTATATGCTGTGCATGTGATTTCAGAGATTTAAACTGAAGTCTGAAAGAGAGAAGGGAATAAGTTTCAATTGTTTCTCTGTCTGAGCCGGGAGATTCCTGCATAGGGTGCAGTTGAATTCATCCACAAGGAGTGCGTCGATAAGGGCTCGATAGTTAAACACTTATTCTCATTCAACCGAAGTCTCAGTTGTTAACCAGAGCAAAAGAAGATAGAGGTTGTTGCTGCAGAAAGTGTGCAGAGTCAAAAGGATTTAACACTTGGGAAGTTGTTGAATGATTGCCGCAAGGAGTGTGTGAAAATACCTCTGATAGAATCAGAGTAAGAAAGCTCAGGAGGTACATCACCTTCTTGGTACAGCTGAAAGAGAGCCCAGGAGGTTTAGGTCGAGGAAGATTCGAGCAGATATTGCAAACGCAAGTGTTGGAAAGTGGGTTCTGGAAGGAACTTTAGTCTTCTGAAGAAATCCGTGAGTAAAGGGAAGCGACGGTCAGGATTCGCAGAGGAGAGCAGCGAAAATCCCGTCAGCCGTCAGATCTTGGAAAGTTGTGTAGGGTTTAAGCCTAGAAGGAGCAGAGGAGGAGTCTCGGAGGGGCATCGAGATATTGACATCATCGGGGTTTCATAAAGCTGAGAATCGAGACCTTGAAAGTCCCGAAATCCTGAGAAGGGATCTCAACCGTAGATCTTGACAGGATGCGTGTCCAAGGATTGTGAAGAGTTCAGGGTTCGGAATTTCAGAGTTCTCATTGACGAGAGACTCACAACACAAGAATTCACGAAAACCTGAATCGCGATATCCACGCATTCGACGAGCTGAGTGGAGAATAGGTGTTAGGCTATCGGAGTTCGGGGTTTGGAAGGTCCCGTGAACATCGACCATGGAAATCGCGAAAACCCGATACGCGATTTTTTGACAAGGTTAAGCCTGGAGTGGAGGACAGGTGGCATTGGAATTCGGGGATCGGAGGTCCCAGAGGTGTGATTTCTATGCTATTCAAACTCGCGAATTCCGAAATCCCGATAAGGGTGAAGGGCGTGGTCACGTGGATTGGAAGGTCACATGCGAAAGGAGTAGTCGGAGGGCCAACGCCAGAGCTGGAGCGCCATCGGGTATCGAGAATCGAGAATTCACGAGGGGAGCAACTCTTGACAATGAAAAATTCGATTTCCCGACAGGAGACGAGGAAGGCACGAAGTGGATATTCCATCGGGGTTCGTGGATTTGTGAGACCCGAATCCATGAGCGCAGAACTCGCGATCAAGTGAGTTCCGATTTCCTGATTGAAGAAGGAGATCACCAAGAGAACTTGTGGGCATTAAGAGCTTCTGACAGGGGGTTGAAGAGTATTTTGACTCTTTGGGCCTAGAAGAAGAAGGTCCTGGTTGAAGCAGCCGAGCTCAGGGAGGCAGGGGTTGCGTCAGGAAAGAAGGAGGATATTAGAGGACATATATTGTTTTGGGGATCTTTTACAGGGGCACTGATGTTGCTGGGACTTTGGGCTCAGGGGCCAAGAAACTGTAAGGATTCCTAAATATAGGGAGCTAGAGAGGTTGTTCCTAGTTGGTTGGGAGGTAAATATTCACTTTTGGGAAGTTTGGGCAAGAACAAGAACAAATGAGAAACGGGCTAAATCAACCAACCTGCAGGTCGAGGTATGTATTTTACTAGTAGATCTAGCTAAAGATTTATCTAGCTAAAGACTTGGGTGTTGCAATGAGGGATGGTTAGGGAGATTCTGAGAACTATATAGATCTATACATATTGTGCTATTGATTCTTCTTCACTTAAAATGTCTAGGAACTCTTCCATTGCAACATTTTTCTCTTTTTGTTGCTTCTTGTGTTTGGGTCCTCGCAAATCTTCTTCTTGGGCCAAAGCCTAAAAAATCCTCATGGCTTCATTAACAATTTATCTTTGTCTTTGTGGATTAGGGCACATACCTTTGTATTTCCTCCTAGGTTTTTGATAGGGGTTCTTTGCAGGAATGGATCTTCCCCCTTCTTCGCTCCAATCCTGGTAACCACATGTAAATTCTCAGAGTTTCATGCTTGATGCATTGGTATGCTTTGTACATAGTTAACATTATTTGTGTACACAATTCCTCTATAGAATTATTGGGCAATCTTCCAAATAATGGTCTCTTACACCACACTTAGTGCAAAATTTCAGATCAATTATATCCTTTAGAGGATGATATGGACTTAAATGATCTTCCTTGTAGCAAACAAAGAAATACTTCTCGACATATCCTCCTTGACCACCATTTTGAACCCTCGACCTCCATATCGAGCTCGACCTCCATAACAACATCTTATGCAGTAGCCTCCATCACCTCTTCCTTGATAGCCTCCTCTATGTGGGGCCTAATTTGGATCTACATTTTGGGCATGGTATATAGTCTTGTAGTTCAATTTGTTTCTACCATTGTGTTGGCATTCAGATTTACTATGCATGGGTTATTTACTAATGGCGCACCATTGATGTCTATCATTCTTCATATTTTGTGGGAAATCTCGTGTAGAGTGGTTCGTCATGCATTCACAAATGTCACAAAAATAGTCCATGTGTACTATTATGACATCATGTTATCTGTCGGTCGACTCTCTATATTTGCAATTGTCTTTTGTATGACCCTCATTCATATAGATTGTGCACCATAGGTCTGCTCTTCTTATTGCAAGGTATCAAATTTATCTTTGCATCATTTATAGTTTTTTCTCCAACCATTTATCGGTCGACAAGGTAACCTAGTTGTCATAAGACTCAATTTGTTGTGCTTTATTTAGTGCATCTTTGCAAATTTGATCTTGTCCATCCTCAATGGTGCTATAATTATTTGGAGCAAACTGACAACAAACCATTACACAAGAAATTGATTCTCATTTTTGTAGGTGATTTGGCTAAGCAAATCCTCAAATATTGCATCATAATCTATGACTGACTCACCTAGAATTTGTTTGATATCCTTGAGTTTTTGTAACGTAAAATGCTTGACATCTTGGATTTTAAAGAATTATAAAAATCCTTTCTTAATATCATATTTATTTCTCTTACGTCTTTCTATAAAATTAATGAACTAGGTAAAATATTTTATTCTTAACACACCCGCAAATTGTGCCATATGCTTTGTCTTGACCACTTGGCAACTAGCAAAGGGGCCAATTGGCTACTAGTGATGGGGAAACTAGCAGTTGTTGATGAGGAAACATGACGATTTATAAGTGATGATGAGTATTAGGCATAACAAATATGTGATATTGTGTAAAGGTCCTCATGCTCTCGAGGATGCTAATTATTCTTATTATTTTTCCACTCCTTGTTATAGTCCAAAATGCCACCACTATGCATTTTTTATCATGGCCCATCCATATACACACTTGCAAATCACTTTTGCTAATTTTCCTTCTTAAAAACTCCATTTTTCAAGGTGTACGTTCCTTGATATACATGCAGCATGGGTACATACGCTAGTCGATACATATACAACCCGCGTATACCCACAAAAGTTGAAAAAAAAAAATTGCACTTCTTGAAAGGTTTTACGGTCTATTTTGGGTCGCATAACCATTCTTACCTCTTGTATCCCTTCTAAAAACCGAATAACCATCTAATGTCCATATAAAAGGGTCCCTAAGGGAGGTCATTTGATATACTTTTGAATAAGAAAAGAAACTATTCCAAAATTTGTCCTTCTTTCTTTCTCAGCTTATGCATCCAGTTATAAGTATCCATCCTTAGCAATCTCATTCTCTCATCCTCTTTATGCAATACATCAAACCCCTTAGTTTTTCATGTTGATTGCAGGGATTTGCTAGTGATTGTGGGATTAATGCACTTGGAGTCTTATTGGAGGAACCCAAGAGAGGTTCGTAGAGCGGTGTCAACATTAAATATTCTGGTTGTAACAGTCCTTATATGTTCTTAATAAAAGAGAGCTTTCGCTTCCCAATTCATTTGCCTATGTTATTGTGAATAATTTTGAATGTTTATAGTTTATTTCATGAGAATTAGTACATGTTTATGTTAACAATGATTGCACATATGTTGTTGTAGATTTCTTTCTGAGTTGTTTCAGTTCATCTTTGGGAGGAGAACTACAAACCGAGAGAAAATAGTGAATGAAGGTGATCTAGGTGGATATTGGTGGCCACCCACCTATTCCAACTGGCTCGTTTTAGTAGTTTTAGTTTGGCAATTTTGTTTCTAGTTTTCGAGTCCCAAACTTCCATGGCCATTTTGAGGCCCTAAACAACGTTTTGAGGGCTCATCAGGACTAGACTATAGATGACGACATGTCTAGTCCTCAGATAGACCTTTCCAATATGCTATCCTGTGCCCCAAACAGAGATTGTATGCCAAAATTATGCCCCCGGGAAGTTGATACTCCAAACTACCCAAAACAAGGTCCACAAAATTGTTAGCTTTTCATCTTCCGGGGTTAGGGTTTTGGATTTTATTTATGTTAAAAATGCCTTTAGAACCTCATTGTAAAATCATATTCTTGCGAATGAGAGTAGAAGACACATCTCTTCTCTGAGATAAGATGCCACCATTGTAGCAAGTCTTTCACTTTGTAAATTTATAGTCTTTTTACATTTTCACTCATTAATAGAAAATTGTTTATTAATGTATCTTTGTGGTTATGGTTACATCTCTGATACATTTCTGTTATATTATTGGATATCCGATATGTATCTGTACATTTCTTTATTATATCTCCACTCTCTTTTTGTGCTGAAAATAATCTAAATCAGTGGCATGAGAGCAGGATTCTCTTGATTGTTTTTCAGTGCGTGTCCCCGACGAGGTCCAAGTATATCAAGTTGGGTCTCGATATTGTCTCTCTTGAGTAAAATCTCTCTTGCATGCCCAAGAAACCCTCCATGGTGGAAGAAAATAAAAAGGACAGAGCAGGCGATTCTATTAATCTATTGCTTGAGCAAGCTCTCACACGACAGAGGGACGAAATGATGGAGATTTTTTCCCACATCCTTCAATGCATGTCGATAAAAATAGGTGCATATTCATCAAGCAACCACTTTGGAGGAAACTCGCCTTTCAAGGTACAAGTTAATTTTTATATTCTCATATTTAAAGGACAGATATATGCGGATTCCCTAGAAAAATGGTTAAATCTGCTAGAAGGTTATTTCTATGTTCATAATTTCTTTGACATAGAAAATATCACCTTCACACTCCTTAAGGATCTCCCCCATGTCAAACATTAGTGGGAAACTTACTGGGAGAGAAATTCCACAGAGGAGTCTGGAATATATGGGGCCGAGCCCACTTGGGATTTTTTTATGGTTGCGGTAAAGGAATAGTGTTACCCTATTGGAAACTACGAGGAATCGTACATGAGATGGAACACACTATGACAAGAGAGGGGACAAGTAGTTCTGGAGTTCACCAATACCTTCCATACCTTGCACACCAAGATGGGTATCAAAGAATCCAAACGACATTTGGTTATGAGATACCATGGGGCTCTAAACAGATACATCCAAGCTGAAATGGATTTTCTGGACATCTCATCACTCGATGTTGCTTATCGATATGTTGTTAAAATTGAGCATAAATTTAAGCACCAGAACAAGCAGGATTTTGGGTCAACAAATCTGCAACAACAAAAGTATGATAAAGAAAACCCTAACAAATAGCCTCCCGAAAACCAGTCCAAGCCATAGGAAAAGAAGGGTCACAGGAAGATGAAGAAGGACACCATAAAATGGTGCGATTTCCACAAAATCCCCTGACAAAACACCGATGAATGTCGTTCAAAATAGTCATTGGTAGACAAGAACAAAGACAAGGAGTCATACCTTGATTGGGAATCTGATTCAAAAAATACTTGTAGAAGATAGATCATCGACGTAGACCCCACTGCTATTGTCGCGACCACAATAATTCAAACAGAAGAACCAACTGATGCTAAAGAGGGGGAGCGCCTTTTTCATTCACAGATGTGGGTGAAGGGGACCCCGCTACATTTTATTGTTGATAGCGAAAGCCAGAAGAACCTCGTCTTAGAAGACGCCATTAAATAGTTGGTATTTTCAACAACACCACATCCACATCCATACAACATCGGGTGGCTTCGTCATGGATGAGATCTTTGTATCATCCAAAAGTATCGATTTTCATACGATATCCATCCCTTCAAGGATGAGGTATTATATAATGTTTCCCCGCTGGATGTATGTGATGTTATCTTGGGCCGGACATATATGTGTAAGTTCCATGCTATCTATGAGTCTCGACCTTGTAGTGTCATTGTTACTCTGGGGTGTCATCTCTACAGAATACCAGAGGTAATTCTAACTACTGTCCCATCTAAACTGTGTTGCAAGGTAGTATCGCATACTACAAAATTCAGCTTCTTCACAATCTGTTCAAAAGGTGAATAGAAGGACACTACAACCATAACATCCTCAGCTAAGAACTATTTGCACAGGGTTAGACCCAGGGTTCAACTCTAACAGCGCACCAACACACCCTAACTACTGGCCCTTTCGGCAACACCTGCGAAGCAGATGAAGTCTTACCCGAAGTAGCAATAGGGGGGTTGCAGGACACAGGCGTCTACAACTAGAGGAAATGAAAAGTGATTCAAGAAAAACAACACAACATATCCTTGAGGTTCTTTAACAGTCCTATGCTTACTTTGCGGAGTTAGTTATAACTCTTATATTTAACAGGGAATACCACAATGCAATAACAATATAACAGATAGAAAATAACACAACATCAACCACAAAGAACAATATTTACGTGGTTCACCCTCTCCCTAGGGATACATCCACAAAACTGTTCTTATTAATATATTAGATGAAAACATACAGTTCTATATGTGCATTTATCTACAGATCCTTCTCTCTCTTTCTCTTTATTCCCTCTCCCTGGGCACCCAACTGCAGGGTTGATCTTCGCACCCAACTGAAGATCTCAAAATACAAGCATACACTGTTACAACTCAATATCTTTATCTCTGCAATATGTCCTTGGAAGCGTCCTCCATAGCTCCGTGGACTAGACTGATATCATTCTCTGTGAGCGTGGCCTCCAACTGGGGTTTAATAGCACGCATCTTCTTTCTTGTTGAGGGTTTCTTTGGAGAAGCCTTCTTCTTCTAAGGTATTATCATTTCAGTAGGGGGATATTGAGGTGGTGTAGCTTCACCTTCTCCTTTATTTTCTCCTTCATCCCCTTCTCCTTTTCCATCTGCTTCATCTCCTCCTCCTCCTGTTGATTCAGACCCATTATCTTCAGAGGAGTTGTCCTCCTCATCGGTCTCTATATCCTGTATTTCTTCCCTCTTTTTCTTTTTCTTCATCCCACTGGACTGTCTGACATGCTCAACCTAGGTGACTAGGGGGATTCCTATGGTGTCAGTGTCGGAGAGTTCTGCATCAACAATAGGTGCTATAAATTCTTCCAGACACTCCTTCATGATATGCTCCATGTCTTCATCTATTAGCTTATAGTATGACTATAACTCTTCCTTGTTCTCGTCTCTGTGTGCAGTGATATAGATGAAATGCTTATCTACATGGAACTTGGCTATCAGTGTGTACTCGTGTAGGGTGCACTATGTAATGCGCATAAATGAATTGATGGAAACCTTCAGTTGCTGATAGTAGGCATGAAACACATCGTTGTACTTCCATTGCTTCAACATGTACCACAAGGTAGAAAACCTAGAGGCCAATGGCTCCGATGGTTCTATCTCGGGAAAGGTGGCTCCTTCAGGCATTTGCGAAGCGACAAATGTGATCAAAGTGATGAAACAACTAAAGTGGAATTCATATCCCAAATCTTGAGCTTTGTGGAAATCCTTCTCGAGTTCATTGATGAGGTAGCTTGCCCAGTTCATCTGCATGCCCTTCACACATTTTCTTGTGAGGTCCACCACGAACCTGATGACCTGTGTGGGGCGGTTCTTTCTTATGATCTTTCCAGCTATGAGTTGGCAAGCGAGGTGCATTGTGCCATCCTATAAAGAGGCTACCTTGTAACCTCGATTTCCTTTTTCGACTTCGTCATAAGCCTCCTTCATGCATTGTTCCAAGGAGCGGTCTGAGGCCTTCCCTGGGTTAAATTGTTGAGGGTCAGGTCCCTTCATGCTTAATTCTATAATCTGGTGGATCAACACCGGATCCACATTAATCCTTCGGTTGATCCAAAGCTATCCACCTATATATCATGACAAGAGGAGTTTAACACAAGCGTTAACCTCCTAGTGATGGCAAAAAATGGTGAATCTTCATCATGTTTAGCACTGTGGATTTCTCCAGTCCCTTAATCCATGGCTAGGAGATGAGGCAAGGCTTATTTCCAGTTGACTTCTTCAAGTAGTGGTGGGGCACTAGCATAGCATAGTTCTTCCTTTCTTCTAGATTGAAGTCGTTGTTCTTCAGCAGTGGGATCTATCCTAACTGAATTCCAACTATGCATATGCCTTTCTGAATGTACGCAGTGATCAGGGTGTACTAATAATATCATGGGATGTTGTTGCAGTTGACTGTTCCAGCCAAAGGTGGGATGTACTCTCGTAGGAGCGACGGGATCTGCTTCACATTAGCCAGATCATCACGGTGCTTACTTCACTGCTCAGTCGCAAGGTTGACACGACCATAAAGACGTTCAGTTGAAGGGGAATATTGAAGTCCCCTAGTCGACGATGCATGTACACCTTCAGATAATGGTTTATCAACCATCAACTTCTTGAGGACTTCCTCGACAAACTTCTCTAATTCACTAGGTTCGCCCAACATTCTCACTTTTAAACAAACAGGTCGGGGTACACGAACGAACAGGAGGGGTAAACAACGGATGGAAAGGTCTAGCTTCAGATAACACAACTCAATGCATGATCAATTCTCTTCTTGGCTCAGATAATCATGTGTAGAAAAAAGAAGTCCCGATGCAACGACCAATGGGTTAAATAAGTGGGGCAGCATAACGGATTCTTGCAACGGCCAGGAATGCTTCCATTAATGTGAATCTGTCTGTTATGGCGAAGTCTTAACATCCCAAAAGAGGTCCATCCATCCATAAATGTGTTTTATAGTCATTCTGGAGCATCGTTCTAACAGTCGGGGCACCTCCAACGGTCATATAGTTTTTCCAGGGAGAAGTCCCATTCTACACGATCTTGTTGTTTCAACGATGTTCAACTCTTGCGAACCTGCCTCCTGAGAGGTTCCAGTCTGTGAAGTCTTCCATCTGTTCTCTATAGCTTCTTGCAGTTTTTCTAACTTGGATTTCTTCCTATTGATATTACTTTCCTTCTTCCCTATGATTTGAGTCTCTCTAACAGTTTATGGAATCTTCTCTCCATTCTTATTCTTATCTTCTCCTAGTGTGGTGACTTTGCACTGATGATGTGCCCTCAAAGGGTTTGAATTTAAAATCCCTTCTCTTAATATTTCCTAGGTGGATATACTTCTTTCTTGAATATATAGTTCCTCCAAACCTTCTTGCATTCTTTCAACCTTGACAACTAATTCTCTTGCCTTCTGTTGCTTCAACTTATCCTCTCACTCTTCTATTAGTCGATCTACTTTTCTAGATATGAAATCCCTTAGTTATTTCTTTTTTTTTTTCTGTAGCTTCTTCCTATGCCTTCCTTTTGATATGATCCTTATCAATCCAAGTCTTACCTAGAAAAAGTGGGAAAGGGGCATTGTTCTCAACAAACTTAGTGACTTCAAATTCTTCTTCAGTCGATGTTCCATGAAAAATAATAGGTACATTAGTAACTCTTCCACATAGGGTGATCATCTTTCCTTTAAATAAGCCTATTCTTCCCAATGAAGGTACCACAATAGGCTTTCCCAAAATTTCCCAAGTTTCTTTTTTCATAACATTCACTTATGTTTCTTCATCCAATATACAGTCTATGTCAAAGTCTTTTATTCTTGTATTTATGTGTTTTACTTTCAGGACCTCTGGTAAACTGACATCTTTATGAACATCCATCATTTCTTTTAATTGTACTAACGTAATCTAAGATTTCTCTGGTTCTTTTTCTTTATGACTTTGTAACATGCTCTTATTTTCTTGACTTCATCCATATTTTTCTTGTCTCATGTTCATCCTTTCAACTTTAGCAATCATCCTTGGACAATCCTCAACCTCATGGCCAACAATCTTACAACAAAGACAATTAGAACCTACATCAGGGAATTCCTTAGCAACATGTCCCAGTATTCTGAAATCATAACACAAATTTAATCCTCTTTTTCTCTTGTATGTTCCCCAACTTCTTCTGTACTGTGCACTAGGATCACAGTGTTGGACCTATAATTTGCAAAAATTCTTTCTAGTTTCTTGCATCCACTTATTAGTCCAAAATTATTTCTATGCATAGGAATGACATATCTTTCTTCATTTCTATTAAATTTATTCAGATCAACTCTTTCTTGCAACTGTGCCCTAACTCTCGGGCTAGGACATAATCTATTAAACATACTTAAATTCATGCTTTTGAAACAAAAAATTTCACTTATCTTTCTCTTGTCAAAGCACAAAGCTTACCTCTTTTTGGATCTTACCTCTTTTCTTCAGATTGGATTTATTTATTAGCACAGAGATTCACAATTCAAGTAGAGTATTGCGCACTACAAGAGCAGATCTATGCACAAAGCTTCTCTTTTCTTTACTTCAGTTCTCAGTAATCACAGTTTCAGGTTCCGACAACATAACCATTTTTTGAGACAGGGGCAGACCCAAGGTTCAACGTTCAAAAATTCACCAAAAAAACCCTAACTACCGACCCTTTTGGCAACACCTGCGAAGTAGACATAGACTCACCCGAGGTAGAAGCAGGTGGGGTTACAGGACACAGGTGTCTGCAACCAAGCTGGGACACAGATCTGTGATAATAACACTTCGCACAATCGTCTATTAACACTTAGGAGATGAGATGCATTAGTTCATTAGCTTCATTAACATCACAGAACATACCCAAAGATAGATCGATGCAGTAACAATAAATATTAAGCACTTCAATCATTTAGCACATAACACTGAGTTAGATCTAACATTCATTCATCTTTAACATACATAAAGCACTAAGCATCAACAGATCTATCTATCATACATAAAAGAACTGAGCAGATTTGTAACATAAACAACACAGCACAAATCAAAACAAGGACACAATATATATGTGGTTCACCCTAGTGTGGGTCTATGTCCACCAACTTCTTTGTCTTCTTTATTATTCTTCTAAATATTACATTCATTTTCTCCTGTGCACTAAGCCACAGAGCCAAGCTTCGCATAGGACAGGAGATCTGTGCACTGAGCACCAGATCATCCTTTAAAAAGTAGGTCTAGGCACAGATACAACTTCTCTATCAAGCACAAAGCCTTACCAAATACACATTTTGTTGCACAAAGCAACCCAACACTACTTGCACCTAGCCACCACAACTTTGCTTCACTTAGATACTTCTACCATACATTATTACTTATTTATACTTTTACAATCCCTTACAATAAGGCCTAATCATGGGTAAACCCATGGGACAAAATCCCATAACCCATTAAAAAGACCCTAAATAACCCCTTCTTGGGTCTACATATCCTGCAAAATAAGTGAGATCCACAATATCAGCTTCGCCTGGGTGCTCCATTTTCGACCAGTCTGTCAAAGTCCAAAAGTGGTCCAATCCTGACCAAGGTTTTCTCAAAACTTGGTAGAGGGAAAACAGGCACCTTCTATCCAACAGAAGCAGGTCGACAAGACTGCAACAAAGTGAAAATATTACTTCTGCACGCAGACATCTCATGTAGCTCAATTGGTTGAAAAAATTCAACCTCGCTAGCAATAGGTTCATGACAGCCTTCGACAACGCAACATCTCCAACAAGGTAAGAAGCACCCCAAGAACTCAACGTAATGGAGACCATATTTTCATAAGGAGGGAGGACTGATCCAGGTGGATATCGATGGCCACCCACTTATTCCAATTGGCTCATTTTGGTAGTTTTAGTTTGGCATTTTTGTTTCTAGTTTTCGAGTCCCAAACTGTCAGGGCCATTTTGAGCCCCTAAACAATGTTTTTAGGGCTCACCACAATTATACTATAGACAGATTCAAATTATGATGATACCATGTGTAGTCCTCAGATACACCTTTCCAATGAGCTATCGTGCACCTGAAATGTATATCATATGCCAAAGTTACGCCCCCGGGAAGTTGATACACCAAACTACCCAAAACGGGGTGCACAAAATTGTTTGCTTTTCATCTTCCGGGGTTATGGTTTTTCATTGTATTTATGTTAAAATTTCCTTTAGAGCCTCATTGTAAAATCATCTTCTTTTTAATGCGATTACCGGACACATCTCTTCTCAGAGATAAACTGCCACCATTCTAGTGAGTCTTTCACTCTATATTTTTACAGTCTTTGTACATTTTCTCTTATTAATAGAAAATTGTGTATTATTGTATCTCTGTATTTATGGTTGCATCTATGATACATTTTTGTTATATTATTGGATATCTGAGATATCTCTATACTTTTATTTATTATATCTCCACTCTCATTTCATGCCAAAAATAATCTAGATCAAAAGGGGATCTACTACAAATGAAAGGACTCAAGCTTCATCTTTTTCCTATTTACCATGTTTAAAAGCAATCATTAGGGTTTGTGAGATTGGGTAAGAATAGGTTAGTTTCTATATTTTAAGGAGTCATCACTCTAGATATCCATTAGACCCTAAATAGGGGATTTTTCCCCAAATCACTCCTTCCAATGATAAAATTTTTAAGATCATAGATATATAGGATACTTGGAAGGCCCTTACGGTGCCACATGGATACCTTTCTTCTCCTTTATTCTCCTTTCTTCCTTCCTTATTCTTCTTTTGGATCCTCTTGTCCTTAGATCTTTATCTATAGTACATTTCATCATCAGAGAATGTATCTGATCTCGGGGTTGAGGGTTCTTCACGCCTCGAAGTTGATCTCACTCTCTACCTTATTACACTTTAATTTCTTCATTTCTCCTTTTATAGGAGACCTTTTGGTACTCTTTCATTCTATTGACATCATTATACTCAATAGTCCCTTTTACCTAATTTTGTGGTCATTAGTCGGACATTAATAGAATTATCTTATATTATATTATAGCCCACTTGTAGTGGTGGCTCTCTATGGGCCCACTTGGTTGGCCTTGATTGTGCCACATGGGAGACTCTAAGTCATTTGCTGGGCCTTAATTGCAACTTGTCTATGTGGCCACTTGGAAGCTCTTAATTGTTCCACGTAATAGGCTGGACTAAGTCAATAGACACCATGGAAGACATTCTATGGGGCCACTTGGCAGAGATTCTTTAACCCACTTGGATTTCCTTACAATAACATGTGGAAATGGATTATCGGCCCCATTATTTGCACTCCCAACATGCTGAGGTGTCTTGCAAGACTCATCATCTTGGTGATTCCTGCTATATTCACATTCACCCATTTTTTTTTGATGCAATAAGAAGGATTCGAGCATTAATGTTCCTATTTTTTTTATCCATGCTACTTAAATGGGCCATAGACATTGTGGGACCAATTAAACCACAAGAAATAAGATCAGGGGAAATGTACATAATCATTGTGATGGAGTACTTAACAAGATGGGTAGAAGCAACACCAGTTCTAGATTGAACTACGAAAACTTCTACGTGATTTCTATTTGATAATGTAGTCACATGATTTGGATGTCTGCACTCATTACTCATTGATCAAGGAACACACTTCCTAAATAAGACAACTGCAATAGTGACTAAGGAGTTTCAAATTCATCATCAGAAGTGTAACCCATATCATCCTGAGGCCAATGGAATAGTGAAAGATTTGAAAAAAATACTGGAGAATGATTTGACAAAGATATGCAATGTAGGGAGAGATGATTGGGACTTAAGAGTTCCTACAGTTTTATGGGCTTACATGACTACAAGTAAAAAGTTGACAGGGAAGACACCTTTCAGGTTGGTCTATGGGCAAGAAGCAGTGATGTCAATGGAGTTTATTTTACCTACGCTACGTGTTGCAACAATCATTGATCTTTTGGACTCACACATAATATAGGAGAGGTTTTCACAGTTGGTACAACTTGAGGAAGATTTATTTGTCACAGGTTTCCATCAGTAAGTTCAAAAGGCAAGAGAGAAGGCATGGAAAGATAGACACATTAAACAAAAAAGTTTCAAATAGGAAACTTAGTATTAATCTATGAAAATAAGTTTATGGAACATCTAGGGAAGTTTTGAATGCATTGGTTAGTACCCTATGTGATTCAACATGTGACAAAGGTATTTGTTGCGCAGTTGGAAACCTTGAATGGAGAATTCCTTGGTGGTGTAGTAAATGGAAGTCATTTGAATTCTATAGAGATGACCGATAGTCTACGCAGTAATATGGGATGTGCTAGAACACATGTATCATAGTAATTGTGCTATAGTAGGAAGGTAAAACATAGAAAAATATATAAAAAGTAGAAAAACGAATAAAAACGAATAAAAAGTAGATATAGAAAAAAAAAAGATTATATAGTACAAAGACATACGAAATTTCACAAAAGGAATGATTATCATGCTATTGGGATGAAACTTCACCAATTAAGACATTAATACACAGAACAAAAATATCGCGAAGAAGAGACCACATAAGAAAGAACAATTGTGAAGTATGGTACTGACAGGACTGTTAAAAGGCATTAAAGTAAGGAAACAACAACTATAAAGTGGTAATGGCAGGTCATAAAGACATGATATAATTTTAAATGGTAAAAGGCGTCATAAATCTCAACAGATTGGCAATACGAGGAAATAATGACATGACAAATTTGGAAATAAAGCCACATTTATTTAACCATTCATCAACCTCGTTGGTGGATTGAACAAGGTAGTTACTTTGCGTGAAGAGACATACACATTTGGAAAGGAGGCAAAAAATCAGTTGAGGGTCTCCAAGTAGGAATCAATATTACTATGAGCTTCATGCAAGTAAGATCGAACCAAAGATAACTCATAGCTAAAGTAGTTATCAAGAGTTAAAGGTTTTGTTTTTACAAAAATGACACCAGCGAAAGAACATGTTCACATACTGAAGAAGGCACGCAAAAAGGAAGTACCACTAGAGCCAAAGGTAATGGAAGTTGAGGAGCTTCTGGGAGAAGCATCATCCTTGGAGCCAAGGTTCCCCTAGGATTACATTCCTCCAAGAAAAGACAATGCCCCCCTAGTATCTGGAGCTGAAAGTAGTCCCAACCAAAAACAAAAGCGTACATGTGCCTCAAGTATGGGCCAGAGGATTGGAGCGAGCAGGATTTCTCAACCTGTTTGACATCCCACACTTCGTATGGAGCAATGAAGTAAATAGATGCGTTAAGTTTCTCCTATATTGCATGCATGGAGGATATATTTGGTTGGATAGGACAATATCGATAGAAAAATACTTAATTGCAATAATCACAGGCTTAACAACAAAGGGGGAAGACCCCACTTCGATGTTTGTCAACAGAAATGCAGACATGGCCTTTTCAAAGGTCATGAAACACAAATTTCACACAGTTAGAGGGGTGTGTAGCCTATATGTGCCAAGATTATGTGACTGAACTATCATATTTGCAACACAATCATTAGTGTGCAAGCTGCTACAGAAATGCAAGAAGGACCAAGTGCTAGTAGGGGTGATAACAATGACATAAAAGTGTGTGGAAGCTAATTTAATGAGTTGGGTGCCCTTCCTGTTAAACTAGTTTTTTATTGATTATGTCGACGCATAGGATAGAGGTATGGAGTTCCATTATCCATGGATTCTAATTTTTCTAGCATTCACAGCATGGGAAGAGCCAGAGGACATGCAGTTTCTAGGCCTAAGAGGGAAGCCATGCTTAGAAACAAAATACCAAAACTTATGGTATACAAAAAACAAACAATAACATTGAGTTTTTTCTCTATGCTGAAATGATTCGACATTGCATTAGTAACAAATATTGCATACCACCGCAAAAAGTGGAAGCATACACACCATTCATGCAGTTTCGAGTAGACTGGAATCACATATATCTCTAGACAAAGAAGGAACCAAGAGAGGAGTGGTTAAAGACGGAATACAAAGTCACTAATGAAGATATCTAATTAATCATGCAGGATTGGGACCCATATTGGAATATCGCTGCAGGTGACATTGAGGTAGCACAACTTGGTAATGAAGGGGCAGAATCGCGCAACAGTACAGGTGATGATCAAGAACATGGTCAAGGAAATGGTGCATGAGATGCACCAGAGCCTACACCAGTGACAAAACCAACACAACAAATACCACCCGAGACAAGAAAGACAATAAAGGATAAGGAAAAGGGTCCAACAGTCTAACAACCCATTTGATTTTTTATTGATCATAGTTTGTTAAGTTAAATTAATTAATTATTAAAATAAATACAATGAATATTTTTACTATTTTATTATTTATGGTAGGTGAGGGAATTAATGAGGGGATAAGGTAGTTGGGGAATTGAATGAGGGAGGGGGATTTGAGAGAGGAGGATAAGGAAGAGGGGAGAGGACTTGGAAGGGGGTCTTTCTTTTGGGTAAAATTCTGGAAGAAGGCAAGGAGGAAATTCTGGAAGGGAGGGGGAAAAGGGAGGAGATTGGAGGACATATATTGTTTTGGGGAACGTTTACAGGGGCATTGATATTGCTGGGAATTTGGGGTCAGGGGCCAAGAAATCCTAAGGATACCTAGAGCTAGGGAGCTAGAGAGGTTGTTCCTAGTTGGCTGGGAGGTAAATATTTAGTTTTTGGCAATTTGGGAAAGAACAAGAACAAACGAAAAAGGGGCTAAATCAACCGACCTGCAGGTCGAGGTATGAATTTTACCAGTTGATATGTTGTTATTATTTTCTTTTTGTTATTATGTTGTCTAATACCATTTTATTCCTTGTAAAAAGGAAATCATGAACTAAATTGCAGTCATTATAGTAGGTGGTATTTATTTTTGAGGCCCTGAAATAGAAGGCCTTACAAATGGTATCATAGTCTGGTTTCAAAACTGAAACCTAGGGATTACCCACCTACAACCCTAGAAAAAACAACCTGAACCGTTGGGCATGAAGCTACCCTTTATTTACATGCCTTAAATAAACCAGAAATAACCCACAAATGACCCAGGAACCCTAAGAAAACTACCCAGAAAAGTATTGGCGAAGAGGGTGAGTGTAGCAGGGAAAAGACCCTACCACACCTCTTCTAGTCCCATGTCCACATGTTCCTTGTTCCATTGTTCCAACCACTATACATGTAAACATCCTCACCTGCAAAATAACAAGAGGAAATAATTATAAGGTTTAGATGCAAAAAAAAACAAACAAAAAAAATATAGAAAATAGGTGTATATATAAATATTAAAAAACAAATTATGGTCTTTGTATACAAACCCCAAGTGCACTTAAACCTCCAAGTAACCATACAACCATGACCAAATATCAAAAGTTCCAATTGTACGAGCTATGGCTCCTTATGACTCCTTGTTGGCGCCTTAGCGTTGCTTCTCCTTACTTGGCATATGTTGTGGTTGTGGTCGGTATTGATGAAAATGGTCCAACCCTAAATTATATAAAATAACCAAACCCCAAGTTGAAACCAATCTCTAATGTCAAGCATCACTAAGACTGAGTCAAGAGGTAGCACCAAGTGCCAAATCTTGAGCTCAATACCAAGCGCCAAACCATGAGCCAAGAGGAGGAGAGCTCACGAAGGAATCCCACAAGGGGCGACCACATTGCACTACACACCAACACCTCCCAACCAAACCACAAGGAAAGAGGAGGAGAGATCACAAAGGAATCCCACAAGGGGCGACCAAATTTCACTATGCACCAATACCTCCACCAACACCCCCACACCACCACTAGTGCCAAACCATGAGGATGAAGCCCACAAAGGGCATGTACTTTGCAATATATGTTGGGATAGAGCCCGAGACCAAGCACCAAGCCACCAAAGAGAAGCTAGAAGGGAGCTCGTGAGTACGTTATAATTATTTAAGTCCAATATCCAAGTCTGAGCACCATTTGAAACTAAGCCACAACACATTTACCAAGTGCCAAGGGTCAAAGTTATGTCATATGCTAAGTCAATTCATGCCCTCACCAACAAACTGGCAATACCACTGCAAAGAAAACCTCGACAACCGGCACAAAATGAGAGTGGAGATATAATAAATAAATGTACAGAGATATCTCGGATATCCAATATTATAACAGAAATGTATCAAAGATGCAACCATAAACACAAAGATACATTAATACACAATTTTCTATTAATGAGCGAAAATGTACAAAGACTATAAAAATACAGAGTGAAAGACTTGCTAGAATGGTGGAAACTTATCTTTTAGAAGAGATGTTACGTATACTCACTTTCACAAGAATATTATCTTACAACAAGGCTCCAATATTCTTTTTATCATAAATAAAATCCAAAACCCTAACCCCAGAAGATGAAAAGCCAAAAGTTTTGTAGACCCTGTTTTGGGTAGTTTGGTGTATGAACTTCCTGGGGGCATAACTTTGGCATATGATATTCATTTGGGGCACACAATAGCTTGTTGGAAAAGTATCTCATTTTTGGGGCTCAATAAGAGCCTTTGGCTATCATTGAGAACCTCGATCCCAAAAATCCTTCATTTAGGCCCTCAAAATGGCCCTGGAAGTTAAAAACTGCTAAAAATAGTAAATTACCAAAATTGCCAGAAAATTGTTTTGAGCCAGTTGGAAAAGCTGGGTAGCCACCGATATCCACCTGGATCAATCCTCCCTCAAGAATAAATGGTCACCATTTTGTTGAGTGGTCGGGGGAGAGGGAAAAGTGTTTGCTGAATTTGCATCTTGATGAGATGCTTTCCTTGATGGAGAAGTTACGTTGCTTAGCTTGTTGAAGGTTGTCACAAACCTGTCGCTGGAAGGGTTGGACCTTTTTAACCAATCTAGATACATGAGATGCATGTGTGCAGAAGGAATCTTTACACTTTGTTGCAATCTTGTCGACCTGCTTCTGTTCGATAGAAGGTGCTTGGACTGAGGCTGCAATGGTGTTCTTTTGTTCACACTTTGAATAGACTGTGAAGAAGCTAACTTTTGTAGTATGAGATACTACCTTGCAACACTGTTTAGGTGGAAAATAGTTAGAATTACCTCCGGTATTATTTAGAGATGACCCCCTAAAGTAACAATGACACTACGGGATCAAGACTCTTAAACAACATAGTGCTTCCACATATATGGTTGGCCCAAGAGAACATCATAGACATCCAGTGGGGAAACATCACATAATAATTCATCCTTGAAGGGTTTGATATTGTATGACAATCAACACTGTTGGCTAACATGAAGATATCGTCCCTAGCGAAACCACCTAATGTTGTATGGCTGCGGGTGTGGTGTTGTCGACAATCCCAATTATTTGACGACCTCTGTTGAGATGAGGTTCTTCTAGCTTCTGCTATCAACAATAAAATGTAGCGGGGTCCCTTTCACCCACATCTGTGAATGAAAAAGGTGCTCCCCCTCTTCAAGATCTATTGGTTCTTCTGGTTGAATTGTTGCGATCGCGACAATATCAGTGGGGTCTACATCGATGATCTATCTTTTACCAGTATTTTCATAATGATATTATGAATCAAGGTTCGGCTCCTTGTATTTTATCTTGGCCACCAATGAATGTTTTCAGTGAAATTCATCGGTGTTGTGCCAGGGGCGTTTGTGAAAATCACACCATTTTCCGGTGTCCTTCTTTGTCTTCCTGTGACCCTTCTTTTCCTATGGATTAGACTGGTTTTTAGGAAGTTATTTGTTAGGGTCATATTTATCATACTTTGGTTTTTGTTGATTTGTAGACCCGAACTCCCATTTGTTCTGGTTCTTAAATTTCTGCTCGATTTTAACAACATATCGATAAGAAGCACCAAGTGATGAGATGTCCAAAAAATCCATTTAAGTTTGGATGTATCTGTGTAGAGCCCCATGGTATTTCAAAACCAAATTTTGTTCGGAGTCTTTGATACCCAACTTGGTGTGCAAGGTATGGAAGGTATTGGTGAACTTTGGAACTTCTTGGCCTCTCTCTTGTCGCAATGTGGTCCATCTCATATACTGGTCCTCATAGTTTCCAACAAAGTAATATTGTTTCTTTACTGCATCCACAAAAAAATCCCAATTGGGATCGGCCCCATATATTCCAAACTCTCATGTGGAACTTTTCTCCCAATAAGTTTCCCACTAACATTTGACATTTGGGATATCTTTAAGGAGTGTGAAGGTGATCTTTTCCCTATCTGAAAAAGGGTGAACATAGACATAACCTTCTAATAGATTTAACCATTTTTCTAGGGCATCTACATCTATCTTACCTTCAAATACGGGAATATCAAAATTAACCTGTACCTTGAAAGGAGAGGTGCTTCCAAAGTTTTTGTTTGATGAATATGCGCCTGTTTCTATCGACATGCATTGAAGGATGTGGGAAAATTTCTCCATCATTTCGTCTCTCTGTCGCATGAGAGCTTGCTCAAGCAACAAATTGATAGAAGTGTTTGCTCCATAGTTTTTATTTTCTTCTGCCATGGAGTGTTTCTTGGGCATGCAAGAGCGATATTTTTTAAGAGATACAATCTCGAGACCCAACTTGCTATAATCTGACCTCATCGATGACATGCACTGAAAAAAATGATCAAGAGTAGCCTGCTCTGATACCACTGATCCAGATTATTTTCAGCACAAAATGAGAGTGAAGATATAATAAAGAAATGTACAGATATATATCGAATATCCAATATTATAACAGAAATGTATCAGATATGAAACCATAAACAAAAATATACAGTAATACACAATTTTCTATTAATGAGCAAAAAATGTAAAAATACTATAAAATACAGAGTGAAAGACTCGCTAGAATGGTGGCAACTTATCTCTGAGAAGAGATGTGACGGCTACTTGCATTCGCAAGAAGATGATTTTACAATGAGGCTCCAAAGGCCTTTTTATCAGAAAGAAAATCCAAAACTCTAACCCTAAAAGATGAAAAGCCAACAGTTTTTTGGACCTCGTTTTGGGTAGTTTGGTGTATCAACTTCTCAAGGGCGTAACTTTGGCATACGATCTCTGCTTGGGGCGCACGATAGCTAGTTGGAAAGGTATCATCGAGGAGATTAATTTTTGGGATGTTGTGATGTATAAAATACTACCTATCATAGAGAGATATGTCCTTTGATAAACATCAGGTGAACTATCATCTTTACTAAGCTTGCAACCAACCACCATAGGTGTACTAACAGGAGAGGAATCCTCCATCTGAAATTTCTTCAACATCTTTTTCAAATATTTTTTTTGAGAGATAAAAAATATTGTAGTACTTTGTTTTACTTGTAAGCAAATAAAATATGACAATTCTCCTATCATGGACATCTCAAACTCTGTTTTCATAGATTTAGAAAACCACTGAACAGAGGAATCATTATTACAACCAAAAATAATGTCATCTACATAAATCAAAACAACTAGTAAATCATCACTTTCAGTTTTTATGTAGAGATTGCTATCAACAATACCTTTCTTGAATCCTTTGTCTTGTAAAAAATTGTCCAGTCTATAATACCAAGCTCAGGGTGCTTGTTTCAGTCCATATAAATCCTTCTTCATCTTGCAGACATAATAAGGGTTATCTGTCAATGAGAATCCTTCATGTTTCTCTATATATACTTCTTCCTCTAGATCTCCATTAATAAATGTTGACTTAACATCCATCTGATAAACTTTAAAGTTCTTATGAAATGAATATGAAAGAAACATTATGATGGCTTCCAATCTTGCCATTGGTGCAAAAGTTTCATCAAAATCCTGACCTTCAACTTGTCCATACCCTTTATAGACCAATCTGGCTTTATTTCTAACAACTTGTCCGTTTTCATTCATTTTATTTTTGAACACCCATTTGGAACCTATTACATTCTTGTCTTCAGGTCCAGGAACAAGCTCCCAAGTATTGTTCTTCTCAATCTGATCAAGCTCTTCATTCATAGCTCTAATCCAATCATCATGTCGGTTGGCTTCATAAAAAAATTTAGGTTTAGCCATAGATACAAAAACAAAATGGGATTTTTCTGAGTTTTTAATCAATTTCCTTCTTGTCTGAACTCCTTTATTTATATCTCCAATTATCTGATTTTCAGGATGATTCTTTCTAACAATTTTGAGAGGTGATTTTGCTTCTTTCTGCTGATTTGTGTCAGTTGGAGTATTTGTATCTTCATCTGATTCAGATTCTTCTCTTTCTGATCCTTGGACCTATTCCTCTTTGTTTTCAATTATATCTTTTGTGCTTGGTTCAACACTGCTTACATTTCCTATTGGGATTTCTTCATCAACTTTTATGTCAATACAATCAACCAATTTATGAAGCCTCTTATTGTAGAATCTGTAACCTTTACTATTTGTAGCATAACCTAAGAATATACCTTCATTAGCCCTTTCATCATATTTTCCAATATTTTCATCATTATTCTTGATATAACATTTACCCCTAAAGACTTTAAAATGCTTGATTGAGGCAGGTCTTCCAAACCATAGTTCATAAGGAGTCTTGTCACTGTGTGGTCTGAGATGAGATTTGTTAAGAATGTGAACAACTGTATGGATTTCTTCCACCCAATATGTCTGAGGTATGTTCCTTTCATTCATCATTGATCTTGCCATTTGTTGTACTGATCTATTTTGCCTCTCAACAACTCCATTTTTCTGTGGAGTCCTTGGAATTGTGTACTCTCTTTTGATTCCATGTTTATCACATAACTCTTTGAAGTTCCATCAACTAAACTCTCCTCCTCTATCAAACCTTACTACTTTCAATCTTTTTCCTGTTTGATTCTCAGTTAGATCCTTAAACACTTTGAATTTTTCAAATTCTTCAGATTTTTCCTTCAAAAAGGCAACCCATGTTAGTCTAGAATAATCATCAATAATAAATATAAAATAATTTTCTTTTCCTGTACCTTCTTTCCTTGATGGTCCACATAAATCTATATGTACTAACTGGAGAGGTTTTTCTGTTGAAGGAAAGTTTTTAGATTTGAATTATGTCCGAGTAAGATTTCCTATCCGACATGGTTTACAAACATAATCATATGGCTTTGATATATTTGGAAGATCCTTTACTACCCCACTATTTTTGAGCTTGATTATATGATCAAAATTTAAGTGTCCAAGTCTCCTATGCCATAGCCAACTTTCATTATACTTGCTTAAGTGGCATTCTTCTTTTTCTTCTTTTAACTCATAGACATTGTTTTCTATTCTTATCCCTTTTGCAACTAGTTGTCCTAAATTCATAGATTTTATTCTACAATCTTTAGAAGTAAAAATGACTTCACATCCTCGGTCACAAACATGACTGACACTAAGAAGATTATATTTTAGACCTTCTACAAACAACACGTCTTGATCTTTCCCTTTGCCATTACTTAAAATTATGATTCCTTTACCTTTTATTTTTCTTGGTGCATCATTTCCAAAAGTTACATTCCCTTATTTGCTTTCACTTAGAGTTAGAAACTTACTTTTGTCTCTAGTCATATGTTTGGAACATCCATTGTCAATATACCAGGGATTATTTTGTATTTGGGATGATAACACTAGTCTACACTTGTCACTTTCTTTCTTCTTCCAAATCTTGAAATTTTGAGTAGTAGGATTCGAATCTGGCTTAAAATTCCTTAAGTGACAATTTGCAGCTTTATGTCCATATTTATGATAGATGTAACCTTCTGGTTCATTGAATAACAAATCATAATGATTGTTATGCTCATAAGTGTTGTTATGTTTCACCTGCGTCCTTCTTCCATCTATCACATGATTTATAGTATGTGGTCGTTTGTTTCTTGGATGTCTCAATATTTGTTGTGGAAGATAATTATTCCTTGAGTATATTGATTTCAAATATCTAGATCTTAAAGAATAGTTTACAACTTTGTGACCAAGGTTAGAACAAAAAAAACAATAACCATAGAAAAAACCTTTGTACCTGGAAAAAGGTTGTAGTCGATTTCTTCCATGCTGATGATTTCTTTGATCAGAAACTGTGTTTGTGTTATTTCTTTGATCTATAGATTCGGTTCTGGTACTTTTTCTTTCATTCCTTCTTGGTGGCTGATTTTTTTTCTTTGTTTCTACAGAGTGGTTGTTGTCAATGATTGTAGTTTTGAAAAACTTGATGGGTTCTGTATTACTTGGATGATCACTACTTGATCCTTCTTAATATCCCAAGCCATATTTCAACTTTGGATTCCTTTTCTGATTTAGAATGGAAGTTAATTCTTCTGAGGCTTTAATACTTGGCAGATTTTGGTGATACAATGCCTTAAAATTCTCCATTTCTTTTCTGGTTTTTATTATATCTTCTTTTAAGGCTTCACACCTCGATTTGTTCTCTAACAACTAATGTTTCAGTATGTCTTCTATTTTATTTGCCTCTTCTAACTCCACTTTTAGTAGAGAAAAGTTTTCATCAAGTTTTTCACCATTCATTTTAAACTACATCAACAACTGTTTTTGTTTTCTCTTCTTACATCTGATTCTGTCAATTTCTTCCAAAGCACTGATTAATTCACCTTCCATATCCACCACAACTTCTTCATCATCCATTTCACCTCATGTGTGTTCATCATCAGGATCTCCCATAGCCATAAGCATAAAATCATTCACTTTGTTTTCACATGATGAATCGTTATCTATGTATTCTAAGGAATTGTCGTTGTTTGCACACAAACTTTTCTTTTTACTATATTTCTTGAATTTGTACTTCTTTTCATCATTAGAGTTATGGTCCTTTTTCTGGTGGGGACACTTAGATGCAAAATGACCTATCTTAACACAGTTAAAAGATTTGAAGGGCAGCTTGCCTTGATATTTTCCTGATCCTTTCTTTAACCTTCTCACAACTTTTTCCTCAATATCATCTAAATCTAAATCAATATTCTTGTCTGCTTTAAAAGATGCTTCTCTAGTAATGGATTTATCTTTGTTGATTCTCATTTCATATGCAGTTAGAGTTCCTAGGAGTTGATCAATGGATAGAGTTTTAAGATCATTTAGTTCTTCTATTGTAGAGACTTTTGGATTAAATTGATCAAGCAAAGATCTTAGAATATTTTGAACTAAAAATGATTCTTCAATCTTCTCACCAAGACCCTTCATGGCATTCACAAGTTCTTCAACTCTTAAAAAATACTTGCTAATTGTTTCATCTTCATTCATCTTTAGTTGTTCAAACTTCAACCTATATGTTTGGAGTTTGGAATCTTTTACTTTCTCATTTCCTTCATAACTGTTAATAAGTTTATCCCACATAGCTTTAGCAGTTTCAAGATGCATCACCTTTACAAACTCAACTTCAACAAGTCCATTCAACATAGCATTCATTCCCTTAGAATTAAAGCTAAATTATAACTTATCATCCTTGGAAGCCAACACAATAGGCTTTGTATATCCAGTCTCTACTACATCCCAAGCATCAACACCTAAGGCCATTAGGTATGTTCTCATTCTAACCTTCCAAAAGAAAAAATTTGTTCCATCAAACAAAGGATGCTTACTGGTTGAAGTCCCTTCATAACTTGTCATGTTTAATCTTATAGATCTACCTTTAAATAAAAGGAACCCGCTATGATACCAATTGTTGAAATTACTAAGATAATTGAGAGGGGGGGTGAATTAGTTGTTACTGTGCTTAAACAATTTTAAGTCTATTAAACCATTTTTAATATTTCATCAAGTGACCATCAATATTATACATCATATGAACAACATAAATAATGAGCATCAATCACACATAATATATACACAAAGACAAATTTTCACAAGGAAACCCATAAAGGGAGAAAACCTCTTCTTCTTCGAAATGATAGGCAGAATTTTAAGTTTTGTACATCATCTATGTTTGAGCACCAACTCAAAGTGAGGCTACTACCTCTATTTTACAAGCTCCAACTTGTTGAGAGAACCAACTGTCTAGTTTCTCTAACACCCACTAGAAGGAAGCACCAACTCCCTAAATATTCCAGCACCAACTAGATTTATACAAGTACCAACTTGTATATAGAAAACTCTGTGTTTTCCCGAGCACCACCCTGCCACCCTGTTTTTCTAGGCACAAATGGATGGAAGATACAACTTTCAATATTCAAGCACCAACTTGAATATTAGAGGACCACAATCCTCCCTAGAACCACCCTTCCTCCCTAATTATGCATAATTGATTGACAAACAAACAATACAGGTATTTCAATTCTTACCCCTTCTTCATTGTTCTGCAATTCTTCTCTGGTTCAAAAATTGTTCTGCAGTTCTGTTATGCTACATGTTATTCTACTATTCTTCTCTTGCTTCTGTCTATTCTATGAATGTTACTCATCTCTGAGTTTTATCTCATGCTCTGCATTCTTTCATTTTACCCTTCTTACAATTCACCTCATTGTTTCGGTTAAAACATCCCACCTTACAAAGTCATTGCATATCTCCTTTTATAATTAGCAGCCTCATCAGTTACACCTCTAATCTCCTTGGGCAAAGACAAAAATGTCTCAGCAATTGAATCACCAACCGATCAAGAACCATGATTCGATTTTGCTAACTGAATCGTAACTGATCAACTAATTTGTGAAGTGCAACAGTAGCCCTCCGATCATATTCCTGATTAACCTGCACCGTTGGATTACCAATGTTTGATCTCGTGCCTACTCCATATTCCCACTAGATGTGACCACGAGCCTAATCAAAATGCCTTTCGCATTTTGTATTTCGGAAATCCTGTGTCGAAGGGCCTCGACACTCCAAGTTGTGATTGTCAAAAAAGAGCTTAGCTTCGCTAGCTCCACCTTCTCATATGATCACCGATGGTGACCACAGCCTACACACAAAGGCATTTTTTCATTTCACATTTCGGCAATCCAGAGGTGAAGAGTCTTGACTCTTCATGTTGTGATCTCCAAAAATGTGCTTAGCTCCGCTAGCTCCTCCCTCTCACATGACCACTGGCAGTGACCTGGTGCTTATCCACAAAGTGCTTCGTAGTTTGCAAAATTGAGAATCCTGTGGTGAAGATTCTTGAATCTTCATGTTGTGATCGTCGAAATGGAGCTTAGCTCCGCTAGCTCCTTCCCCTTACGTGACCACAGGCTGTGCCAAAAGGTGCTTCATGATTTCACATTTCAACATTCTTGCTGTGAGTTTCCTTGACACCTCAAACTACCGGTATCCAAAAATATGAAATGGAGTCAGATCAATGGTCCACAATCTTGATGATTCGATGGTCCAGATCTTTTCGTGATCTCGCATATCACTAGTTATTGTCGTGAGTTTCTTCCTTGACTCCTCCAACTCTCGGTATTCGAAACTTTGAAATGGAACCTTTGTTGTGCTCTAATATATCGCCATGTGTCCCTCTTGGATCAACGATCCAGATCTTATCGTGATTTCGCATATTGTGTGTTGGAAGGTTAGAGCATTTCCTTCCTTTGACTTTCCAGTCAGCGAAATGTTAATCCCTCGCCATGTGTACTCCTCGACGATGGACGACTCTCCTTCTTTCGAGACTTTGTAAGCCCACTTCATCTTGTACTTAAAGATCGCTCTCCTTCTTATGGATCCAACAACGATCAGTCCTCGCAATTGTTAGGCGAAATATATGTCGTTAATAACGTTGTAGTACTTGCCCAACCATTTAATTGTCAACCCGGGGTACGTAGACTGACGAAGCACACGCATTGTATATGCAGGACTGAAGTAGAACTAATCTAATCTAATCTATGTTGCTGAAATCAAACTAATCTAAGAAAGCATTGAAACACTAACTAGGAAAGCATGAAATTGCCTAAGGGAAATACAACATGTGAAGAGTTAACACAATGAGCTCATACAATATATCAATCTCAAATCATATTACAATAATCAATGACAAAACATGAAAGAATAACAAAGCTAAGAATCCCCTTTCCTTCATCAAAAGCTAATCAAAATCTAATCTTCATTCTAATGATCTAATTCCTAATTCTCATTCCTAATTGAATTCTCATGAAGAGAGAGCACTCTCTTATATACATGAAGAAGATAACCATCTCATAATTGAAGATCCACTATTCTCTCAACCAATCTCAACTACTTTCCCATTATTACAAGATATGATCCCTTCAAATCCTCACACATATCTCTCATATATCTTAGATAAGATATTCTAACCAAATCTCCATGATCTTCTCCTTGAAAAGAGGC
>ML792801.1:245454-289135 GCA_009831015.1 Picea engelmannii
ATGAATAAAGTGGAAAATAATGATGTGAAACCCAAATGTATTTATGAAAATGGTATGATGAAGGTTTAATGGGGCGATGAAATGTAAGGAATAGTGAAGGGAAAGGTGGATGAAAATACGACATTTCTGAGTCCCAACAGCAATCAGATCCAACATCTGAGAATTGTTCTCCTATTTTGTGCATTCCTCCTATTTGTATTCAGATCTGACGGTCATCAGGAATTTGGGATGGGTGATCCAATGATCATTGTTGCTCCTCACTGTTGGTCTTGCCATTTCCATGCCATGCATTCCTCCTATCTGTATTCATATTTGATGGTCATCGAGAATTCGGGATGGGTGATCCAATGATCACTGTTTCTCCTCATTGTTGATCTTGCCATTTCCATGCCATCATCGCTCTACTGAACGTGCTGATATTTGCCATCAATGACAAAACATGCATACTCTACCTCTGTCTGAAAACATGCCAACAATTTAGAGGGAGTACGGATATCGTTAGACAAAAACCCATGGGTGATTGGTAAACTCATCACCGCCAGAGTTAATGGATCCACGAGAGGCTATTAGATCATGTTGCAAGTCCCGAAGGAGGTGCTGACCACCAAGTCAAAAATCTCCCCTTCAGTACCAACTGAGGGCCCTCAACACCAACTGAGGTACTCGACACCAATCGAGTAGACTCAAACCCGTAACCTTTCACTCTGATACCATTTTAGAGGGAATATGGCTTTCATTAGACCAAAACCTGTGGGTGATTGGTAAACTCATCACCGCCAGAGTTAATGGATCCACAGGAGGTTGTTAGACCATGTTGCAAGTCCCGAAGGAGGTGCTGAACACCAAGTCAACAGTCTTTTGATAGGATTGGTTTCTTGTTATCTTTGAGATTTTGATGATAGAATTAAACATATTTAAAATATTGATATGGTTGGGGATTGCTAGTTCAACACTTGTTAGTTAAACAATCTTTACTCAATATAGCCTTGTGCAAAATGTCTAAAATGTTGATAAGATAAAGGTCATTGCAATGAAATTATAATTTTCATTTGTTTTTCTACTTAGGTATAAATACAATTCGATTTCTATTGTTGCCATGAATTTTTATATGAAGTTAAGGAATGTCAGAATAGTGCAAACTGTAACATGGGTGAACTATAACATGGATGAATGATAATGTGATGATAGGAGTTTGGTATTTTAAAATTTCTTTTGTTTATTAGAATTATTAATCATTTAAAGAAGGGTTAGACGATTGGTTAAATAGGTAATTTAGACTAATTGACGAGTGCCCCACAACACTAGCTTACCTAGAAAGGAAAGAGGGTTAGCAACTTACCTGAACAATTTACCAAGCTTATAGGATTTTGACCCTGGCCTTTAGCCACTCACCTTATAGGAGTAATGTATGTTTACAAACAAGTATAAGAAACTTACGCCTAACCCTATGTTTGTAAGTATAAGTTTGAGCAGAATGGTGAATGTCTTACACTCTTTCCTGATAAGCATTTGGTTTAATCCAGAACAATTATTCGAGAAAGTTAGTACTCGGGGAAATCGAGGCCAAGGGGAATCGTCGCAAGGACCACCAACATCGGCACTGCCACCACCATCGCCTGAATTATCTCTCATTTTGCACTCCTTTGAGGCTATTAATGAGACATTAAAGGGATGCCAGTCAGCAGATTTTGAAGTGGAACCCCCACCATCTGGAGTGGGTAACCTTGAAGCATCGAGCGACTCAGAGGGAGAGCCTCCACTAGGGAACATCATCAGAGAACTATATAAGATCAAACTCCCATAGTTTTTTGGGGGTTGTGCAAGTGAACATGCAAAAGCATGGTTGGAAGGAATGATGTGATGTTTCACCTTAAGAGACTATGATTCCACGTAAAAGGCGAAGATAAAGATATTTCAGTTGAGGGACAATGCCTTGAACTAGTGGGGTAACCTGGAGAGGTAGTTGCACCTTACCCCAGACACCGTCTCATGGAATATTTTTGAGGAAAGGTTCTGGAGGAAATATTTTCCTAGGTACTATGAGGAACAATAGGTAGGAGCATTTCATTCTCTATTTCATGGAAATGAGACCATGGAATACTACGAGATAGGGCTCATGGAGTTAGTAAAATATATCTCATACATGGATACCAATCAATGAAAATCAAAAAAATTTGTGTACGGGTTAAACCCTAAGATAAGGGACATGGTATGGATGTGGAAACCATCATCAGTAACTGAAGAAATTGAAAATGCTCGTTACACGGAGGAGCATATGAGCTTAAATGAAGGTATGAGGTCAACGATTCCACAACATCCTGGATTCGTGGGGAAGGCCCCTAGGAATTTCTTTAGGGGAGGAATATCTAAGACACCTCCTTATGGAAATAGAGTTGCTCCTAGAGAAATTACAACAGGTATTTCAATGGCAGGGAGTGAAACATCCCACTCATCGCTAATGACGTAGGAAGTTCCATGACCTTCTCATTGAGCATCAAGTAGGGGCATGGGTTCTAGGGGAAGGAACTCATTTCACAGACTGTCACAAAGAATTGTGCAGGTTCCATATCATTCTACTTGTTGGGGGTTTGGAGGACCCCATTACCAGTGTGACTGTCCAAATTTACAATCAGGATTTGTGCATAGAGAAGAAAAGGCCCTAATGGGAAGAGTAAGTAATAGCCACCAGATTTATGCAATGGTTAATAACCGCCAAGAAGAGCATAAATGCAATGTGGTGGAGTCATCAGGTACCCTAAATCATGTCAATGTTAATATTTTAATTGATTATGGTGCTACAGATAGTTTCATTTCACCTTGTTCATTAGAAAAATGCGGGTTGGCAGCCTACGAGCACAATGACTTTAAACAAGTTGAGATGAATTCTGGGGGAAAACAAGTGGTAGGACCTAGCATAGATAATTGTCTATTATACCTGGGAGTTTGTACTACTAGGTTTAAGGTGTATGCCACTTCTCTAGGGATGTATGACTTAATCATTGGAATTGACTGGTTAGAAGCACATCGAGCTATGGTAGATTGTTTCGCGAAAAAGGTGATTCATGTTGATGATGAAGGAAGGTCAGTAGACATTCAAGGTGCACAGAGGAAGGTATCTCTATGATTTATCTTGACCATGAAGGTTAAACATTTCATGAGGAAAGGTTTTCAATTATATGTAGTGGAAGGAGTCAATGAAGGGAAAGGACCCTCCATGGATCAGTATCTAGTATTGTCGGAGTTTGAGGATGTTTTTCCGAAAGAGTTTCCTGGGTTACCTCCTAAGAGGGATCTTGATTTTACCATTGATATAAAACCCAATGCGGATCCAATTTCCAAGACACTATATTGGATGATGGTGCCAGAACTTTGTGAGTTGCAGATGCAGTTGAAGGAACTACTTGACTTAGGGATAATAAGGCCCAGTCTCTCACCTTGGGGTGGACGAGTAATTTTTGTCAAGAAAAAGGATGGTTCCTTATGATTGTGTATATATTGCAGGTACTTGAATTGTTCTACAGTGAAAAATAGGTACCCAATTCCACAGATAGATGATATTTTTTATCAGATGAAAGGAGCAACAGTTTTCTCAAAAATTGATCTGCGATCAGGGTATCACCAGTTAAGGATTAAGGAAGGAGATATTCCTAAAAATTCCTTTTGAACTCGGTTTGGGAATTATGATTTGGTTGTAGTACCTTTTGATTTGACCAATGCACCAACAGTATTCATGAGCCTCATGAATGGTGTATTCTGAAAGTACTTAGACCGATTTGTATAGGTCTTCCAGGATGATATCTTCATCTATTCCGAGAACAAAAGAGAACATGAGGAACACTTGCGAGTGGTGTTATCATGCCTTAGAGAAAAAAAAGTGTATGACAATTTGTCAAAGTGTTATTTATTCTAGAAAGATATTCACTGTTTAGGTCATATAATTTCCAGTGAAGGAATATCTATGGACCTAGAAAAGGTGAAGGCCATTATGGAATATCCAGTGCCGAAAAATTCTCATGAGGTGAGAAGCTTCATGTTGATAGTTGGTTATTATCAGAGTTTTGTGGAAGGGTTATCTAAGATAGAGAAACCCATCACCACCTTGCAACACAAGGGGGTTAGGTATGAATGGACAAAGGAATGAGATATTGCATTCATCTAGCTTAAGAGGTTACTAACCAGTGCACCAATTTTATGAGTGCCAGATATGGAAAAAGACTTCACAGTCTGCAAGGATGCCTCGAAGAAATGATTAGGGGTCGTGTTAATGAAAGATGGGGGAGTGATAGCGTATGCGTTAAGAAAGTTGAAGCAACATGAGGAGATTTATTCTAGTCATGATTTAGAGTTGGAAGTTGTTAAACTAGCTCTGAAGCTTTGGAGGCATTTTTTAGTGGGGTGAATCTTTGAGCTCAAAACAGACCATGAAATCTTAAAGCATATATTCACTCAAAGATATATCAATGCTAGGCAAAGGCGATGGAGTGAGCTTATGAGTGAGTACAATTTTGGAATTTTGTACATCAAGAGAAAGTAGAATGTGGTCATGGATGCTCTGAGAAGGAGACCACATTTCTTCTCCTTGGTGCCCTTAAAGGTTAATCTGAGGGAGAGAGTGTTGGGGAAACTTCTTGGAGATAGTTTGTATTTAAAGGTTACTTCAACCCTCCATAATGGGAGGCAATTAGATCCAAAGTATGAAGGATATAGCCTGGAAGTAGATGGATTTTTAAGATATCAAGGAAGGATGTACATCCCTGAAGGTGGGGATATTTGAAGAATCATACTCAAGGAAGCCCATAGAGCACTTTATTATGCACATCCACGTGTGAATAAAATATATGTGGACATGAATAATCTTTCCTTCTGGGCAGGCATGGAGCATGATGTAGTCCATTTCATCACCAAGTTCCTAGAGTGTCAACAAATGAAGTTTGACCACCACCACCCGACAGGTCTCCTACAACCACATGATGTTCCTATGTCCAAGTGGGAAGTCATTTCTATGGATTTTTTTGTGGGATTTCTACTCACATCGCATAGACACAATGTCATTCTTGTGATAGTTGATAAGTTTACCAAGAGTGCTCATTTTATTCTGGTTATAGGCACTTATGATGTCACTGATGTGGCACACGTCTTTATAAGTGAGGTCATTCGTCTAGATGGGTTGCCCAAGAAGATCATTTCAGATAACGACTCTCAATTCACATATAGGTTTTGGACAAGTTTGTAGTTAACATTGGGAACTCAATTGAACTTAAGCACAACATATCATCCTGAAACATATGGGAAAACTGAGAGAGTAAATCAGGTTATGGAATACATGCTTAATATGTATGTTATGGATAATCAAACCCGTTGGGAGAAGTACCTACCTTTGGTAGAGTTCGCCTACAATAAAATTTTCCATAGCTCCATTGGAATTCCACCCTATGAAGATTTGTATGAAAGGCCATGCAGGACAATGCTGAGTTGGGAAAGGTTAGAAGACCGAGTGACAGTTCGGTCAGAATTGATTCAAGAGATGGAGAAACAAAGGATTTAGATTAGGAAGTGACTAAAGGAAGCACATGATACACATAAAAGTTATGCCGATGCACATAAGACTCAACGAATTTATAAAGTGGGAGATCAAGTTTTCATTCATATCATGCCTAATAAGAGTACCATTCGGTTCGGGAAGGGGAAACATTTGTCGCCTCAATTTATAGGATCATTCAAAATCCAAGAGAGAATTGGACTCTTTGCCTATTGTCTCATACTACCACCGCACTTGCATAAAAATCATAATGTTTTTCATGTATCTTCTCTACACCATTATGTTTCTGACGAATCTCATAAAATGAATTGGAAGGAATTGCAAGTATCAGACGGGGGAACCCTCATGGTCGAATCGTTACGCGTATTGGATCGTAGGGTCCGAAAGTTTAGGAATCATTTGGTAGACCAAGTTAAGGTCCAGTGGGACAAGTATAGCCCATGATATTCTACTTGGGAGGATGCAGAGACCTTACGATGAACTCATCCCTCAATTTTTTGACCACCTCGAGAATATGTTTTCCGAAGGTTGGGTGTATGTAATGCCACCTTTTGACTTAGATAACTAGAATTACTTAAGGCCTAATCATATTTTATTTTCTATTCACTGTGAAACTATTAATGATACACTTGAAATTTTAAGACATATGGACCTATGTGAATGTCAATTCTATGAATGTTTATCATTATTTGAATTATGATGGATATTATGCAATCTATTTCTAACTTGAAAATTTTGACATTTAAATTTGTTGGTACGTGGATACTGAATTGAGGATATGATTAAATGCATTTGCATGATGATAATGCATGGATATATATGAGTTTGTGTTATAGACTAATCTGCAGGTCAATGGGCTATGAAATAGCCAAAGGATAATGATAATAAAAGGTTGATGCCGTGAACTTCGACCGAGAAATAGTATGGTATGAATATTTTTATGTTAAATTATGTTGGTTCATATGCATTGCTATGATATGTGGAAAAGTGTAGATTTTTCAAGTGGCGAGACTACCTGAAACTGAATATACGATGACAAAATTCCCATCAACATAGTGCCACTATATGGTCCATGGTAAGGTGTTGACCATAGTTCTATTAGGAGGGGTGGATGAATTACTCACTATGTATCCTCTGAAACCTAGAGTCATGGGAGGAAGGTGTTAGCTCACGCTCCCCTAGACGTGTGATGATGACTGTCAGTTTCCTACTGGGGAATCTTGGTAAAGAGAGTTGGCACTTTCGCTTATGATTTCTATCTAGATTTAGGTCAATATAGTTGACGCTCCAAGATAGTCCAACAGAGGAAGGATAGGGATGGAATATGGAAGTAGGCTAGGGAGGAAGGATGACTAGAAGTAGTTGAGAGTGTGTGGAGTTTTCACCTTATAGTAGAATTTCTTGATATCCTCTTGCTGATATATATATATATATATATATATATATATATATTTAACTGAACTACAATTATCTAAGTGAATGTTGCTTGTGCTGAATTATTATAATTGATGGATTTTGCGAACATTTTAGGTGGTTTACTATCCTTTATGAAATGAATGGTACCGTTGATTGGATTGGACGCATACAACAATTACTTTAGGTGTGATAATTACTGTCATTAGTATATGTGTGAGTCATGTATGTGTTAGCTACACATGCATGCCTTGTATATGTACACTAGTATGTATAAGTGTTTTAAATAGATAATGTTATTTATCTGATATGGATGTATGAATCATGTATCATTACCCTTCTATTGTAAATTAATCTAACTTCAGGACGGATTTTATTGAAGGGTGAGTGTATGTAACAACCCAATTGATTTTTTTATTGATTATGGTTTGTTAAGTTAAATTAATTAATTATTAAAATAAATACAATGAATATTTTTACTATTTTATTATTTATGGTAGGTGAGGGAATTAATGAGGGGATAAGGCAGTTGGGGAATTGAATTAGGGAGGGGGATTTGAGAGAGGAGGATAAGGAAGAGGGGAGAGGACTTGGAAGGGGGTATTTATTTTGGGTAAAATTATAGAAAAAGGAGGCAAGGAGGAAATTATGGAAGGGAGGAAGAATAAGGAGGAGATTGAAGGACAAAGATTGTTTTGGGGAACTTTTATAGGGGCAGTGTTGTTGCTGGGAACTTTGGGCTTGGGAGTTAGGAAACCGCAAGTATTCCTGGAGCTAGGGAGCCAGAGAGGTTGTTACTAGTTGGTTGGGAGGTAAATATTCATTTTTGGGTAGTTTGGTCAAGAACAAGAACAAATGAGAAAGGGGCTAAATCAACCAACCTCCAGGTCATGGTATATATATTTACTAGTTGATCTATTGTTATTATGTTGTTGTTATTATGATTTCTAATTACCAGTTTATTCATTGTAAAAAGGAAATCATGAACTAAATTGCAATCATTATAGTATGAGGTATTTATTTTTTAGGCCCTAAAATAGAAGGCCTTATAAACAGGAGGTCTGTGCAAGAAGGAGAAAGAGCACATGGAAAAATTCTTTGTATAAAATTACCAATGAAGATATGGAAAAAATAAGGTACGAAGAAAACGATGCCACCGAGGAGGTAGTTTAGTGAATGACCCATCAACAGTAAGAAATCAACAAGAAGATGTTAGAGATGTTAACTGAATTACAACAATGGGTGGAGATAGTAAGTCTCGCATCAGAAAGGAGATCCACAAAAGGAAAACCAATAGGCACGATGGGGGTAGTAGAAGATACCATTTATCACTTCTCACAAATGACAGAAGGACATAGAGTGATAAAAATATCAACAAATACAATCATGTTCCCCACACTCGAGCTGCAGGAACAAGTACAACGACTAATTCACTTAGAATTAGTCATCTCACAGATGCCCACAATAGTGTTACAAGGATTGCAAATGGGTATCGTGAAGGAATTACGACTTTGCATCTCGAGAATGGATAAAAGTTGCAGAGGAAAATACATAACTCCATAAATAATATGCAATCGTTGTCTAGGAAAAAAGTGCAGTTGAGTAGAAAGTTGAAATCATCTTGAAGGAAAAGAGTGAGTCTGAAGGAAATGTCGAGAGAGAAATAAAAGAGAAGGATGAAATTGATAAAATGGCGCATTGCATACAAATTATTTTCCAAAAGTTGTACAGAGAAATACCAGAGGCATCGATGATAGTAGAGGCTACTATGGAAGAGAAATTATTGAAAATTGGCAAATTCATCAAAGGATTTTGATAAAAAATTGAGTACCTACAATTGTGGAGTACGTCGGGAACACCACTGGAGGAACGAGGAGGAAGAGAAAGAAATAAAAATGACATTCATAGCCAACATTAAGAAAATGGAGGAAGAATGCACAAAATTATGCGAGGAAAGCACACAAATCTGGATAGACTTGGTAGAAGATCCAAAGATGAAGGATGTGGAGGAAAAATTAATGGAAGCATAGAAAAATTCCCAGAAAGATTTTAAGAGAATAAACACCCTTCCACCGACTAAACAAACGACGACCATTTTGGCATAGAGGCAATCATACGGGGAAGTTGAAAAGTTGTGGGATCAATAGAAGATCCTCTAGCAGTGCTTAGGACTGCTACAAGAAGAAGCATTGAGGGTGATAGGAGAATTGGCCACTACATAGGGAAAGGTGAAACAAGAAACACATGAAACAAAAGAAAAAATTATAGCCTTGACTATGTAGGGGGTCGAAGATATTGTGGAAACTGAGAAAAAAATAACAAAGGAAGCTGTGACTGCTAAGGAAGCCTCCCAAAAGTTCATCCAAAGATGGAGGAGCAGGAAACATGCCTAAGTGGCTCAGGATGAGCCACAGGTGACTGTTGGGGGCATGTTGGACAGGAATTTTGGAAATAATATTCATGAAAATACCAAGTATAGAAGATGTGCGGAGAAGAATAAGGAAGACTCGACAGTGTGCAGTTAAGGCACGACTAAGAGTATAGTGTGTAGAGAGAAGAATAAAGCAGAGGAATAGAGAAAATAAAAATCAGAGGAATAAAATATAGGAATAAAGAAAAGAATAAAGAAGGAGAAGAAAGCGGGTGAAAAGGAAGGATGACAACTCGACGTGCTGAAGATATAAGGACATGAAAAAGAAGGAAGAACAACATTCAAAATGCAAAAGCAGCATGCAGATGAAAGAGTAGGTGAAAGCATCCCGAACAACAAGTCCAATTGAGTTATCATGTATCAAAATAGGGTTTTTGGATGAAAAAAGTAGGGTTTTAAGACCTAGAATTTATGTATAAATATGTAAAGGGCTGGGAGAATAGGGGTTCCTCATTGTTAGTTGTTCCTCTCTTTTAGTTCTTATGTTCTGTTCGAGAAAGGGAGCGATAGAATGAGTTGCAAAAGTCACTATTAAGTCTATGTCTGGGTGTTGAGGAGATGTTGCAGATAGAGAGAGAGGCTTTCACTGTAGAGTGGCTAGGCTAGATGAAGGAAAAGATAACATGATGTATCCTTGTAAGCGCAGTGCGCAAGCCTGAGAAAATTACCAAAATAATAATAAGGAAGCCAACCATTGTGAATGTAGTCCAAATTTGGGTGAACCACACTAAACTACAATTTTTATTTATCTTTTATGTGATTGATTGATCATAGATACGTTCTTGATGCATATTAGGCTAGATTTATTTTCTGTGTGATCATTGCTCAATAGTATGAATGTTACAGTGATTGGTTTCTATTGTAATATGAAGTATAAAGATAATAAATAATTGAATTCACTAAATAAACTAAGGAGAGAAAATACAAAACAACGCACAAAACAAATAAGTAAGAATGACAAAGATGATCACCTCTTGTTCCCTCACTACTGCAGAAACTCGGTACCCGAAACCCCAATAGATACCTCAGGTGAGACTTCATATGCATGCAGGTGATGTTGAAAGGAGCGGTGTCTGAATGGTTTTGTTGGTCAAAATAACTTGAACCTAGGGTCTTACAACTACGCGTAGCACCAATAGCACAAAAAAGTAGTTAGGATTCTAAAATTGTAAGTTCTTGAGCTATTTTTTTTCACCTATCAAATAATTTTCTAGGTACGTGGGGAGCTTATTGTTTCAAAGGAGACTCTATAACCCAATAGAAGAAGGCACTTGGTATACAATTCTCAACAATCACAAGGGTATGTTGTCCCTATTGTAGTCAATGTTAGTACTAGATTTGATCCTATCATTGATGTGTATGGTGGTCGAGGTTGTAAAGCCAAAATTGGGAAAAATAGAGGCAGAATAAGAGCTTACAAATATCATGGACTGAAAGAGCTAGTAGAAACTCAAACGCCCTAGAGAAATCAACAGAAAAACATGCCCTAAGGGCCCAAGGGTAATATTTAAGCACCTAGGAACTTATCTAGAGATAAACCAAGGCTGCGTACACCCTTGAAAGGATTAAGCCATTTTCGTACAAAGGATACATCATGGGACCATACCCTAAGAATCGAGTGCTAGAAAATATGTGAGGCCAATCATGCAATGGTTACAAGCGATCTCGATCCGCGACAAACAATCGATGTCACATCGGAAAGTGGCACGAGAGATAACATGGATATGGGGTGTGACGATGGTTTTAGGATCCACATGTTGAGAGTTGAGTTTTTTCGCTTGACAAGAGAACATAGGATAAAATTGCTCCTTTTGGGTTGTGACAATGGTATTCTGATTTTTCCTAACCACCTATCTGCCCAATCAACACACACTTATCCACCTATTTAGCGACACATGGAACTGATGCAAAATTCCACCTAGCATGCCCAAAATATCAACGACATCATAGCATGCCAACATGCTACTCATAAAAACTAGTCTGGGATTTCCACCTGTATATAGAAATCCCATTGGGGACTCCAATTAGTATATCAGAATTAGCTACACATAGGATCATCCCCGAGCCACATTAGCATTGACATGGACTAGTATGAATATGCCATGTGTTCAAAATACCATGATGATGTTAGCATGACATCACTCAATTTTTTTCTCCTTTGCCCAAACTTTCAAAAGAATCAGTCCATTAGGAAGATGCCACGTGTTCATAAAAAGGGACAAGGTAGAATATTTGAATCTATTGAAGGATACACTGATGACCCACCAAATCATTTAGAAATGATACAACACATAACATGAAATTTTTTCTCATGTTTTTGTCCTTTCACATATCATCATATCATTATTTGTAGTTGATAGAGGATAATGATCATTTCCCACACATGCACGCACACATAAGCCACATATTTCAGAATATTACATCGAGTGTAGTGAATCACCTTGCCCCATCAACTGTCTCCACAAGAACATGCCAAGCTATTATAAGAGAAAGCCAAAGGATCATAAGAAACCAATCTGTGAGTAATTTTCTTTCTAAAGGTGAGTTGCTCATATGCCAAGTGTCACTGATGATCATCCATCTTGGTTACAGATGTCAGAAGAGTGTGTTCTAAATTTCGTGAAGGATAAAATGTCCTTCAATGGTATCATTAGCCCATATCTAAGAATCAAAAGACATTCAAAAATCTAACCTAAGGTGCAGTTGTATCAATTGGCCATCTCTCTATAGAATGTTGAGACATAGGATTCAAAGAGATGATCAATGGTACTTTGCATTAATGAGTGGTGGTGGATGAGAGGAAACAATTAGATGTCCTTACAACCAACCAATGAGCTCAACTTCCTAGAGGTCAAGTAGTTCTATCACAATAGACAAAGGTTCAATTGAGACACTTAGAGGAATCCATGAAGAATCCCAATTGGATGAAGAGAAAACACCCCACAATAACATAAACAGGTCAACTTTGGTGGTAAAAGGTCATTTTTACCCAGTAAAAATCGGTTAGAAATCAGTTAGAAAACTATTGGAGTTACTTCACACACAACTAGTATTTCTTTTTCCTAAGGTTTTTCCTTTTTTATTAGCCATTATTTATTCTCCTATATTTTAGGAAGAATATTCCTCTAGGAGAATATACCCTTAAGTTTTCACTTCAATTTGACTAGTTGAGTGGAGTCTAGATGTTGCATCGGTTTTGTCACCATGCAACATTGGGATCATCACCAGCTAATGTGCATTAGCTTTGGTATCATCACCAAAATAGAATATTAGCCATAATTCCCTAATATCCTCCTCACTTCACTTTGTTTCAGTCATTTAACTGAAGACTGATAGACTAGTTAACTCAGACTAGGTAGAATTTCACTCTCGTAAATTCCTGAGAGACTATACTAGGTGGAAGTTTACTCCCGTAAATTTTGGTGTGTGTCCAGGTCACTCTATACTACCACTATGGTGCATTCGTTACTCATGTATCCTATATCTATTGTCAATTATTTCACTCTTTGAGTGTGGAATACGGTTAATGAGAATTCTTCCATTCTTTCTGTCTTGCTTCTACTTTCTCAATTTATCTTTGCAAATGTGTGTGGTATTTTCTAGCTAGATATATTTTGTGTAGGTTCAACACATTTACATGGTATCAAAGCCGATCAACTGCTAAGAAAAATCTACACCAAATAATTTTTGCAGGTACTGAATATTGAATAATACAAAAAAGATGGATTATTCACTGACAATACTTCTCACGCCTCATAACTATTTGGAGTGGAAGACAAAAATTATGCTTCAGATCAGATGCAGATGCTTGTACCAAATAATTATGGCAATGGAAGTAGAGCCTAATTCCGCCGCTGAGAAAAATGACTTTCTCAATAGACAAGATATGGCCATAGGATGTATTTGCATGTCTATTTCTATTGAACTTTTCCATCCAGTATATGATGAATCACAAGAATCAACTCCAAATGAATTATGGACCAGATTGGAGGTTCTATTCAAGAATAAATAATATTTTGAAGATTTCTTACAAGAGCTTGAACAAATAGAGCCAAAATAGAAGCCATCATAAGATCAATCATTTTATTATGAAGAGTCTTCTACACAAGTATTTGCACAAATTTGTATTCCATTAATTGAATATGATGTCTACTCCATTTCATATTTGTTTTCTGAATTTCATGTGGAATATATATGGCATGCATCTCAGGGGTCACATTCAAACACTTTTCCATGTGCAATGCATGCATCTCAGGAGACAAAAATGGAGTCGCGCACATCAGACTCAATTCTGATATTTTTTTAATCAAAATTTGTAGAAAAAAAATTGGATATTTGAATTCCTCGGGAAAATATCCAATTTCAAAAATAAATCTTCTGAAACGAAGTCCGGAAAGTGAAGTTATGACATTTTTAAAATCAACAAAATTTCAAAGTTTTCAAAGTTTCATCCAAAATTTATTTGGATCTTCTTCATTACAAGAAGAGAAAGTGGATATGTGTGGACATATCAATAATGCATCTACTTCATCAGATCCATGTAGACATCTACATATTCAACAAAATCTTCAACGAGCACAAACTTGCACAATTGCAAGGTGTTGTTGGAGTGAAGGACATGGTTGCTTAGCAATTGCTTTTTGTTCCTTCTCATTTTTTTTATGCATTGTAATTTGAGAGGGGTTTTTCACATGATGTTTTCCCTCTTTCCTCGTTTATTTCAGTGTATATTTTGTATTTGGGTACCTAACATGGCCTCATTGCCAGGACCCATTCTTTATTTTCACCATAGTGATGTTCAAGGGAGGTGTTGGAGTTACTTCACACACACCTAGGATTTATTTTTCCTTGTTTATTAGTCATTATTCAGTCTCCTCTATTTTAGGAAGAATATTCCTCTAGGAGAATATTCCCTTTTGTTTTCACTTCAGTTTGACTAGTTGAGTGGAGTCTAGATCTTGCATTGGTTTTGTCACCATGCAACATTGGTTTCATCACCAAATAATGCACATTATCCTTGGTACGATCACCAGACTAGCGCATTAACAAAAATTCCTTGATCTCCTGCTCACTTCACTTTGTTTCAGTCATTTAATTGAAGACTGATATGTTAGTTAACTTAGACTAGGTGGCAGTTCACTCATGTAACTACCTGAGAGACTAGACTAGGTGGAAATTCACTCCCGTAACTATTGGTGTGTGTCTAGGTCACTCTAGACCACCACTATGGAACAATAGTTACTCATGTATCCTATATCTATTGTAAATTATTTCACTCTTTGAGTGTGGAATACGATTAATGAGAATTCTTCCATTCTTTCTCTCTTGCTTACTCTTTCTCAATTTCTCTCTGTAAATGTGTGTGGTATTTTCTAGCTAGACCTATTATGTGAAGGTTCAACACATTTACAAAAACCAAAGGTAGTATCAATATTCTAACAAGCTGTATCCATTTTCAAGAAGCAATATTGGTCTAAATGAATGGTTTTCTCGTGAAGAAAGATGTCTATAAAACAAGATAAGGAGCTCATTTTTAGGGTCGAAACTTTGGGGAATTCAAGAGTTTCTTATAACCAAAGTTGTTTGATCACAATCCTTAGGCACAATTATATAATTAAGTCTTCAAGACTCGTGAGATGCATCCCCTACATTATGTTTTGGTCTATCATTCCTCTTTTTGTGCATGTGTTCTTGTAAAATCCACACCTCTCATTTGAGCTTCTTGTATCATATCCTTATTAATAAAATCTCAATAAACAAGTTATATGAGATGTTCAATGTTATTGTGTGTTGTATTCTTATGATATTGAAGTGATTTCCTCTCAACAAATGAAAACTTCTTTTCATTTCTTCATATGTTTAATGATATGCAGAGGGTACCTCCATGGATTTGAATATGTTTAACTATTTGATGGATGTTTTAACGATTTGTTATATGTGTTAGAATTGTTGAATTCATAATTGTTCAGCATGTTATTCTATTGCAATAAGATATAAGATCCATTCTCCGCAATGTCTTATACTCTTATCATGTATTTCTTATAATTCACCATTTCCCACTCTTAAAACTAAATTTTCTAAAACACTTGTGGACAAATGCCTCCTGGAGATAATTTTTTTTAATATATAGACTAATATTTTTTTAGGGATGAGAGTATTATTAGAGAGAGAGAGAAAAAATTACCCAATTTTACATAATTTTCTTTAAGTGAAAGCATGGCTTTAAGGCTCACCATGAGTCTTATCCCTCGGGGTGACTCGACATCATTTTGTTCACATCCTGAAACATCTCAAGGGATAATAAATACAATTACTCGATCATCTTTTTCTTATTCCCTACGAGGTTGTCTACATAAAAGAGATCCAATTCATGGTGTAATATCGTTGGCCCAGGCTGGTTGCTGGAAGATGACATGTTATGGTTGGTAGGGTAAAGCAGTTTTCTATTTTCATCTAACATATGCTTGCGGTATCTTTATTCTAAGAATAGCTTGAGAAATTTTTCAACTACTCGAATATATTGAACATTTGAACTCGGTCCTAAATCTTGATCCTGCAAAATTCAAGGAACAATTATTCAACTACACCTTATTGCATAACATAAATCCAATGAGATAAATGAATTACCAATCAAATATATATATGTACTGCAATTGGCATGAGATAACTTGAAGGACTTCTAACAATACGGAATGAGATGTAATCTAAATAATTGTCGATTTGATATTATAATTCATTTTTTTTCTTCATTTGAGCTAAAACCGTCATCTTGGGAAGTATAGAAAAATCTAAACTCATAAATAATTTCAAATAACTTTTATAACTTAATGGTGTGCTTCATCATATAAGGAATCATTGATGCATTTAATTGAGAGAAGCACCAAACGTTGACCTTTTTTATTGCATCTACAAAGAAAAACCTCTGCAAAATCTAAATGCAGATGTTTTCGTTTTCATTTTGCAAATTAAATTTTCTTATGGTGTGTTATTACTTACACACTACACCAATGTGTCTCTAACTGTATAGTGCATCGGCTAAAGAAAGTTAGAAAAATAACGTGTGTTTACTATCAATTCATTTAAATTTATTACGAAAATAAATCAGTGTGTTATATGAACACACTGCACGGGTGTGCTACTCACTGTATAGTGCACCAAATATGTAAGTTTCAAAAAAGAATAAAAACACACGTATTTATCATCAATGTGCCAATATATACAATTACATAATGAGTGATAATTTCAGTTTTGGTGTTTATAAAGAAAAACCCTATTCCGTCTTTATTTCTTCACAAAAATTTAGAAGGGATATTTGTGCAACAAAGATTTATCAGTAAAGACTTCAGAGTGGGTGTATTTTTTTTGAAGAGCCAAATTCAAGATGGATTACTATAGATCACGTAGAAATATGTAGAGAAGAAATTTTAGGTATCTGATTTCATTCTATTAATCATATTAATCATTCCCCTATTTGATAAAAACAATTTTTAGTGCATTCTGAAACAACAAAAAAGGGTTTAGTAGTTACCTTTAGTATTGAAAGCCCTTAATTCCTCATTGGTTTTTCTCTCTTTCTGTATTTCACAAAGAGATTTATTTTAAGACATTTGTTTCTATATGGTTTTTTTGTTTATATATGGGTGTTTCCTATATGTTGCAATGAAACCACTCATTTCATTGGATCCCAAATCATCCTGTCAATGTAGGTTTTAAAAAAAATGCCCACTCCATTAATGGTGTCTTCTGTACATAGTGAGAGCACTAATGTGTATTTGTATGTTAATAGCACCACTTAATTTAAATTACAAATAAACATCGATGATTTTTTTTTTACATTGAACACCATTGAGATTAAAATGGAAATAATACTATTTTTTATATGGAAACCGTCATGTCTTAAATTTTTTCACAGGTCAATGGTGTGTAATAAAAAAAAATTAGGAGGTTGTGCTTTTCTTAATTCATAAAGAGATGACCAAATACAAAAAAGTGTAAAACATTTTCAATTTCGCAATGGAANATATATATATATATATATATATATATATATATATATATATATATATATATATATATATATATATATATATATATACAGACACACACACACACACACACACACACATATATAGAGTTTATGCACCAATGTGTAGAAGTATGGTTGACATTATTGTGTGTATTAAGTCACTATATGCACTGAGATCTTATTTAAAAAAAAAACATATGTAATTTTTATACCTGATGATTCCTAGTTTTTTTTTCAGGGAGATTTTGAAAATTTCAAGGGAAAACCAAGGGGAAAACCAAGACATGCCACTAGGGATGTCCAAAAAAATGTAGAAGAAGATAATAAAATAAATTATCATAATTGTTTTGCAAGAGGATCCATCCCAACTACAATGTGCATATGAGGTATGTAATCATTTATTTATTCTTTTATGTACCATCGAATTTAATTATAGCATGAAATACTAATTTTCAATTTTTTTGTTGCCGAAAATAAATAATATAGAACCCATTCAACACAAAAGACAGGATGACGAGGAATAAAAGGGTTGATCCCAAAATTTGTGATTATTTATGTTTTCAAAATTTCTTAAGATTTCGTGTTTGTCGTGGTCTTTATATTTAAATAATTAATTTACATTTTTTCATGGATATCTTCTAATAGGTGCTAACATTCAAAGAGGAGCCAATCCATGAATTGATAAACATTGGGTTAAGTATGTTAATGTTTATGCCATTATTATAGTTCTTTGCATTTCAATAGATAACAACAACATAAAGACAAGATCACTGAGAAATACACGATAACAAGAGACACAACATTTATCCTGGGAAACCCTCTAGGGGAAGAAAACCCAACAAAACTTCCTTATTATAGATAGCCAATACAATGCCAAGAGATAACTCAAGCTAATAAAGAATATCCTCTCCAAAATATGCGCCACTCTCGCTCTTTCTTCTCCAACTGCAATTCCAAAACTTGTCTCTCAAATGAGCAAGTGAGTTGTGTGTCTAAGTGAGACGCTGGCCTCTTTATTTATACAAGAGTGGCACGTGTGAAGTGTCTCTTCACTGGCAGGGTCGACTTCTCAAACTGGGTGGTTATAACCACTTTAATCTATTTTGGGGCCTCTTTAATATCTGTTGGGTCCGAATTCTTATTCTTCCTATTATAATTATCATTTGACCAATCCGCAAAAGGGGATTTGGTCCTATTACAATAGCCAACATGATCAATCTACAATGGGGATTGATCCAATGAATAATATATCAGATAATAATAAGAATACACTTTGCAGTTACATAATTTCAACACTCCCCCTTAACAAGAAGGGTATTCTTCAATAGCATCAGGTGAGAGAGAGGTCTACATCATCAATGACATCAAGAGGGCAACATCATTAATATCATCTTACAGCACTGATTGTCATATCTATAAATCATCAGAAGTTTTCTTCATTGGGAGGCATCGTCATTCTCAAAGGAATGCAATCATCATCTGCATCAATATGGATTAGTATAAAACTAATACATCATCATCATCATCATAGCACGAGGCTGGATCATCATCATCATACTAGAATGGCTTTACATCACAGCTATCAAGACAGAAGCACAGTTCTAGTCTCGTCTCATAGTCTTTCTTTACATCACAGGAATAAAGCTAGAAGCAATATACTCATCCTGCTTTACATCACAACCATAAGGTTGGATGCAGGATGCTAGACTAGCTTTACGTCATATCTATCCAACCGGAAGCACAATGCTAGCCTCATCTCATCATCTTTCTTTATGTCACAACCATAAGGTCGGAAGTAGGATACTAGATTGGATTTACTTCACAACAATCTAGCCAGAAGCTCAATACTAGTCTCATCACATCTTCTTGATTTAAATAACAACCACAAGGTCAGAAGCAAGGAACATGTCCTACTTTACGTCACAACCATCAGGTCGGAAGCAGGGTACTAGACTTTCTTTACATCGCAGTTGTATAGCCGGAAGCATAGTACTAGTCATATCACATCATATTGCTTTATGTCACAACCATAGGGTTGGAAGAAAGGTATACATCCTACTTTACGTCACAACCATAAGGTTGAAAGCAGGGAATATCTCATCACAAAAACTACTCCCCCTTTATAGGAAGTTCCTTTCAGACTATGCCAAGCTTATCTTGGAAGTACTCAAACTTTACATGAGATAGGAGCTTGGTCAACACATCAACAACCTGTTCATTCATGCTAATATACTGGAGCTTTATGGCTCCTCTCTGCACCATGTCACGAATGTAATGATATCGGATCTCTATGTGCTTCGACTTATCATGAAATACAAGATTCCATGTCATCTTTATGCATATTTTGTTGTCACATAGGATCGAGGTTGCTTCCATCTCTAGGTCAAATAGATCGGTCAACAACTTTCAAAGCCATATAGATTTGCATCTAGCAAAACACACATCAATCAATTTTTCTTCCACTATGCTGAGAGCAATGTTTGATTGCTTCCTACTTTTCCACGAGATCATGGTTGATCCCAAATTGAAACAACATCTAGAAGTTCTTTTCCTGTCAGCAACGCTTCTTGCCCAATCTGAACCAGTGTATCCAGTCAATGTGAAATCATGATCTCCGTCATAACTGAGACCACAATCTAATGTACCCTTAAGGTACCTCATCACATGTTTTTCAACCACAAGGTGAACATGTCTAGGTTCTACCAGAAACTAACTCAAGGTGTTCATGGAAAAACAAATGTATGGTCTGGTGTTCATCAGGTACATCAGTGATCCAATAATCTGTTTGTACAGTGTGCCATCAATCAACTCTGACGAAGTTTCAATCAACAACTTTAGCTTCTCTTCCATGGGTGTATTCATGGACTTGCACTCCAGCATGTCGAATCTCTTCAGGATTTCGATTGTATACTTCCCTTGGTTAATGAATATCCTCTCAGGACTCTGCCATACCTCAAGACCTAAGAAATAATGCATTAGGCCAAGGTATTTCATTTCAAATTCTGAGGCAAGTCTATTCTTACATTCGGTGATGAGCTTTTCTTCTCCAATTAAGAATAAGTCATCCACATATAGAAATAATATTACTAGCTCATCGTTCATAACCTTGATGTAGAGGTTAGAATCTTCTGTACTCTTGGTAAAGCCTAAGCTCGTCAAGAAACTGTCTATATGGACATACCAAGCTCTGGGAGCTTGCTTCAATCTGTATAAGGCTTTCTTCAATTTACAGACATGAGACTTCCTGTCTTCAACTTCAAATCCTTGAGGTTGCTCTATATACACTTCCTCTTCAATGACACCATTTAGAAAGGTTGTCTTTATGTCCATCTGGTGTAACTTCCACCTCATCTAAGCTGCAAGGGCTATGATGGTTATGATCAAAGTGTATCTAGACACATGAGCGAATGTATCTTCATAGTCAATGCCTTCTTTCTGAGAAAATCCCCAAGTGACGAATCTTGCTTTATATTTTTCAATACTTATGTTAGTAGCATGTTTTATTTTGAATATCCATTTGGAGGATACCACATTTTTGCTCTTCGGTCTCGGAACTATTTCCCATACATCATTCTTGATTATGGATTGGTATTCCTCTGTCATGGCATATGCCCATTCTTTCATCTGAAAGGCTTCTTCTAAGATGGTAGGATCCTTCTCTAGGAGGTCACACATCAAATCCGTATAACTGGAAAATGGCTTTGGTATTTTCACCTGTCTCGTGGTTCCTTGGGGAACACTGTACTTCTCCCCATCTTGAATAATCTCTCTAGCCCAAGCTGGATTTATTTTATGGAGGATTTTCATCTGAGGTGGTTCTTGAAATTCCACTATATCATGATCAGGGGAAATTACGTCTTCCCTCATTGGTTCTGTGGCTCTGGGAACCTCCCTCTCTATAGTTCTAGGGATTATGGGTTCCTCTTCATATACTTCTTCAAGCTGGCATATTCTTGATTTCTTGAGCACTGCATCTTCATCAAAGGTCACAGCCCTATTGATCTCAATGTGGCAGTGACCTAGTATGTAAATTCAAAAGGCCTTGGAGACCTCACAGTATCCCACAAATATTTCCTTCTTTCTTGAAGGTTCCATCTTGTTTCTCTTCTCTTTCGATATATGAATAAATACTGGGTAGCCAAATATTTTGAGATGGCTTACCTCTGGCTTCTTTCCAATGAACATCTCTTTCGGGGTCTTGAACCCAAGCGCACTATGGGATAATCGGTTTTGCACATAAACAACCGTCATTGTTTCTTTTTCCCATAAGAACATAGGAAGATCTTGATCATGGATCATAGTCTTCACAGCTTCCATTATCGTTCTGTTCTTTCGTTCAGCTACACCATTTTGTTGGGGATTGTAGGGAGTAGTGAGTTCCCTCTTGATCTCAACATCTCTGCAGAAGTTCACAAACTCTTTTGAGGTGTATTCTCCTCCATTATCTGACCCGAGTATCTTAATATTTCTTTCAGAAGGATTCTCTATCAAGGCTTTGAATTCCTTGAACTTGTTGAACACTTCATCTTTAGATTTCAAGAGATACACCCAGGTCTTACGAGAATAATCATCAATGAGTGATACATAGTATACATACCCACCAATGGAGGCCGATGGCATTGGGCCACACACATCTGAATGAATGAGTTCTAGGACTCATTATGCTTTGTTGTCTCTCTTAGAAAAAGGGTTCTTGATGTTCTTCCCTTGTGCGCGTCCATTGCATACGCCTTCATGGTCGACCTTAAATTCTAGTAAACATGTGACCACTTTGCATATGTATGGTAGCACCTTGTAGTTGATGTGAGCTAATCTTCTATGCCAAAGTTCACATGAGTTTTCAATGGTGTGGGCCATGGCAGTTTCTGAGTGACCCTTTAGTCTATACAAGCCATTTTCTTCACTTCCAATGATGGTTGCTTCATTTATGGTTTCTCCTTTAGCCCATATAAGAACTTCTCCATCTATAAAGGCAACTATGCAGCCTTTCTTTTCTAAAGCTGAAATGGAGATTAGGTTCTTTTTCAAACCTGGTACATATAGTATGTCCTTCATTTTTAATGAATTCCTTGAATTCGGTTTGTCGTTTGATTCTCCCACTCCCTTGATGGGATATTGGTAATTATCTCCAAGTGTCACTTTCTGAGAAAAATTATTTTCTGAAACACAAGAGAGATTTCTTTTCTGAATTTTCATGTGCTTGGAGGCACCACTATCAATGAGCCATGTGTCCTCTCCATGTGCTACCAATCCTGAGAGGGCCGAGATTAAGACATAGTCTTTGATCTGTTCTCTTATCATCTTTGCAGGTGGCTCTTCATCTTTGACTGCATGGGCATGGTGCCTCTTATGTTTCCTCTTGTATTCTTGTCTTTTGGCTGGACATAATTTCACAATGTGTCCCATCTTGTCACAATGATATCATTGTATAGATGACTAGTATCTTTCCCTTCGTTGTCCTCTCTTCTGAAATCTCCTTGGATGAGATTCTTTATTATTGAATTTGTTTGGCGGTTGAGGCTCTTTATAAGTATCCTTGTGGAAGTAGGGTTTCTTACTTCCTCTTTTGGTGTGATTATCTAGAGCTTGATCATCATCTCTTTCTAGTAGTGCTTCACGGTTAGCTACTCTTGTTTCTTCTTGGATGCATTCTTCCCATAGACTATCAAAATTTAGTTTCTCCATTCTGGCACATATTGTTTGGATGAATGCATCCCAAGGTCTTGTGAGACCATTTAGGGCCATCATTATGAGCTCGCCTTCATCTATGGTGTCTCCAAGCGCTTCTAACTATTGTTTGAATTATGAAATTCTAGAGAAATATTCTTGGATCGTTTCTCCTTTCTGCATCCTCGTATTCTTTAGTTGAGTTCTTAGATTCATCTTCCAGTTTATGTTCTTTCCTTCGTACAGTCTGCTTAGGGAAGCAAACATTTCTTTCGGAGTGTTCTTTGATGACACATAAGGAATCAGGTGGTCTTTGATTGAATCTACAATGATTCTTTGGGCCCTGATTGTGTCCTTTTGATGCTTTTCTTTCTCTGCAGCATCTTCGGGTTTCGACACTTCTTCTTTAATGAATCTTGCTAGGTTATTCTCTACAAGGATCAAGCCGATCTTATACTTCCATGAACATAAATTTTCCACGCCTTCCAGTTTGTCTACAAGCTTCATTCTTGTAGACATCTTTTACCTGGAGCTAGGAAAATGACCAAAAAATGAAAGTGCTCAAAATCAACTTTTGAACTTACCAGGAGATGTGATTGGCTGAGGCGAGTAGCTTGGTGTGCTTGGATCTGAGAAAATCCAACTTTTACCCTTCCAAACTTGATTTGAGAAAATCCAACTTTTACCCTTCCAAACTTGATTTGCGGATTTCTGGACTCGTGCTTTTGGTTTTCTGGTACCTCTAGCTCTCTGGTACTTATGGTACTTCTGGTTCACTGGTTTTCTGGTAATTTTGGTACTTTTGTGAAACTAGGTTTTCACTTTCCGAGAGATCCACCAACTAAAAAGGTGTGCTGATGATGCCAAAGTAATCCTTGAGGGAGGACGCACTTTTCTAGATGGTTTTGGGGTTGAAAAGATTCACCATCAAAAAGACCTAATTTTCATGTACGACAATAGTGGCATTTTTCTCTTGCGAAAGATGCTCTCTTCAGATTGGCTCTGATACCATGTTAATGTTTATGCCATTATTATAGTTCTTTTCATTTCAATAGATAAAAACAACATAAAGACAAGATCACTGAGAAATACACAATCACAAGAGACACAACATTTATCCTGGGAAACCCTCTAGGGGAAGAAAACCCAGCAAAACTTCCTTATTATAGATAGCCAATACAATTCCAAGAGATAACTCAAGCTAATACAGAATATCCTCTCCAAAAGATGCGCCACTCTCTCTCTTTCTTCTCCAATTGCAATTCTGAAACTTGTCTCTCAAATGAGCAAGTGAGTTGTGTGTCTAAGTGAGGCGCTGGCCTCTTTATTTATACAAGACTGGCACGTGTGAAGTGTCTCTTCACTGGCAGGGCCAAATTCTCAAACTGGGTGGTTATAACCACCTTTAATATATTATGGGGCCTCTTTAATATCTGTTGGGATGGACTTCTTATTCTGCCTATTATAATTATCATTTGACCAATCCGCAAAAGGGGATTTGGTCCTATTACAATAGCCGACATGATCAATCCACAATGGGGATTGATCCAATGAATAATATATCAGATAATAATAAGAATACACTTTTTCAGTTACACAATTTCAACAAAGTATGGGTTGTGAGTATGTGTTGAAGTATGAAAATTTAATTGAACAATTTGTAAGTAGATATGTTTTTAAACTTCCCTTGTTTTATAATTAATGAAACAACAAGAACACTTTATATTGATTATATCGTATGTTCTTTGTATTGCCACATTAAGCATGTAAAAGAATGTGTATTGTTTATGAAAGCCTTGGTGTAAGGTATGCTTTTTTATTTACATAATTATGTATAGTCTACTATGTATATAAATGTAGATATAGTTATTATATTTTATTTCTATGTTTGTAGATGGAAAATGAAGGGGTGGAACATAAAAATCAAGCCTATCAAGAAAACAATTAGGTTAAAAAACCAAAGCACAATATCACCTAAAAGTGATGAAGAAATGAGGCATGCATGTAGCTCGAACAATGACTACAGTTCAACTAATGAATGTTAATCAATATAATTAAACATTGCTGGAAGTTGTATGTTTTGGAATATTTGCCTTTGAAAATCAAGTATTTTGTTTAATGTACTTGACATATTTCCCCAATTTCATGATGTAACACTCCCACGGTGGAGCATAAAAATTTCGCACTTCTTAAGAGAATTGATGTCCTCATTCAGGGATTCTACTTCATTATTCTCTTCCAGGGCTTTCCATCCATGGCCTCCATGCTATGAACCAAGCTCAAAACTGAAAGATATCCTCTTCAAAGTCCTTCGGGTTCTTACATTCACCTTATACTTTCATATGACCATGAGTTGTGACTAGACACCAAAACAACATGCACCAAAACAACCACAACATGAATTCCCCCATAATGGAAATTCTTTGAAGTTCACAATCTGACGACGCGTATCCTTGGGGAATTCAACAGTCCTGATTCACTTCAGGAATTCAACGTTCGGGAGTCTCAAATTCTCACACAACATTTACTCCTGAAATAATTTGTACCAGGATTTCTATATCAAGTGCCATGCGTCCATTGTAAATCGACGACTTAGCTTCATTTTGGGACTTCGACATTCAGGAGATTTAGACGTTTCTGCAACCTTTTTCTCCTGGAGAATTTTCTTCTAGAGTCAAGGATCGTGCACCATGGGTCCTTATTGATCAATGGTCATGGTTTTCTTTGGAAATTCAACGTTTGGGAGTTTCTACCTCTCCACTGCCGCTTTCTCCCAAAACTCTTTCACCCGAAGTTAACGATCTATTGACATGTGTCTCCCACAAATCATTGACTACAAATCATTTTGGTTATTCAGGCTTCAGGAGTTTCGAATAATCCAATGCCTTTATCCTCCTAAGTACTCCATACTCAGAGTTATAGATCGAGCACCATGAGTCTTTCCCAATTGACGACTGTGATCTACTTTGGGACTTCGGCATTCGCGAGTCCTTACTCGCGTGACTCCACTTTCCTCCGAAGTGGCTATATCCCGAAATGGAAGATCTACTGACACCTATTCTCAGCTGACGGATGAATCAGATGAACTCCGACTCTTCGGAATTCGGGAGTTCTTGTTCAACATATCCCCTTTTCTCCCAAAGTGATTTCACACGAAGTCGACGATCTATTGACGCGTGTCTCCCATAGATCGACGACTACAAATCACTTCATTTTTTCAAGCTTCGGGAGGTTAAAATCTCCACACTCTCTCTCTCTCGGAGTGATTACACCTAAATTCAACGATCTTTTGACACATATCCTTTCTCTCAAATCAACGGTACAAAAGGGCTATGTTACTCTGTGGATTTCCAAAGGAAATCACGACTATCCACCTAACAACTTTTCTAGGTCTGACGGTCATGATCTAGCCAATACCGATGTGTTTTTCAACCGATGGTTCACAGTGATTGTGGGGCCCCAACTTGCACACTCTTTATCAGATATCTCAACCTCTGCAATCTGAAAAGTACTCACCCAACTCGGTCTAACCGGAGGCGTTCGTCTTCCATCCCAGTGATATCAATGGCATTGGTGAATTGTGGGCCGTGAACTAGTGCATCTGCTAATTTCATCTTCCTTCTCCGCATTGATTCCCCACCTTCGATCTTCGTTCATAGATCGATGGTTCACAGTGATTGCGGGGTCCAACCTCCACAATCTGGGAAGTGCTCACCCGACTCTAGTCTAATCCTGGTCATTGATCCTCCATTCACAATGAGATCAATGACGTTGGTTGATTGTGGGTTGTGAACTAGCATGTCCGCTAATTTCACCTTCGCACTCTGCAATGATTCCCAACCATTGATTTAATCGAGTGGATGATGTTTGATTTGTTAGCTCCAATGGGTATTTGAGTCGATCTTACGACCAAGATGGCTTCTCCTCCCGTTAAACGGCTCACATCCATATTCACTGTCATACTCTTAAGTCATCTACGGTTCTTGTTACTCTGGTAGTTCTAGTAACTTGACCATCGTGAAATTTGACATCTCAGAGCTTCGAGCTCATGAGGTTCTTAAACCTTCATGAGCTAACTCCTTTTAGTGCAGGGTTCCTAGACCTAGGTCACATGGACCTTCAGATGACTCTTGCGACATTAACCCTAGTCTTAGTCAGGTTTTTGGTTAAGGACTTAGGCGTGATTTCAAATTCTCTTAGACTACTGGTCTGAAGGGAATGCCTCCCTAACACACAAAAATTTAAGCTCTGGAACAACACAAGATAAACTCGTGAGGTTACCGAAATAGTAGCAGTGCCAAGAGGTTTTCTCTGACTCAGGAAATGTGTTATAATTCCATGGGGAAACTCCTTCGAGGAAATTAAACTAGCGCATATGGAAAATCAAGCAGAAGGATAAGTTCTCAAGGAAACACATGCATACTCATAACTTAATCATTTCAATACAAAAACTATTTATCGACACATAAATACACGCATGCATCTATTATTTCCAATTCAAAGCACAAGGCATGAAAACACTTATCAGAACCATAAGGCGTGATGTGACTGCTGAAAGGGGTGATTGTTTCCACCCAACCATAGGCTTAGTCACTTCTAATGGCTTTACCACTGGCCACCCCCAATCTTAGACCACTATGCTTTGATATTCAATATCTTTCTTCCAGCTCAACAGAAGTTAGGGACGAAGGTTACTCTCCTTCTCCCAGTATAGAAATAGACAGGGACGAAGGTTAATCTCCTTCTCCCGACTCAGTCTCTATTTCCTATGATTAGAAATAAATTTCCCATCTCCATCCTTCCTTGGACCCGAGAGCTTAGGCTCTCTTCTCTGCACTCTTCGCAGGTCCTCCCCTACCCACCATGCTTCCTTTATTTCCTTCCTCAACAATATTGTGTGTGGCTCAAATTCCCAGTCTATGGTTAGGTCTAGAAGCCTTACATATGGGCGATCTGCCCCATCCCCTCATTAAATCTTGAGGAGGTCTTCCCACATACCAACCTGACTGTAATTCATTCCCGGGTTAGAGGGTTGTTCTGATCCTGAGAAATTAAATCCAGCAAGGTACTAGTTCGTTGGAGGTTAACGCAACCATTCCTGGTCCCCTCCACCAGCTTTTCATAGCATTCGTGATCTCTTCTTAACACATCCCATTTCTAGTAGTCATGCAACACGTATTCATTTTCTATTAAAATAATATAATTTACATTCATTGACCTTTTATACAAAGGTCCATTAAATCAAACATTCACACCTTTGAGTTTGCCATAGTTCCTTGGCCAATATTTTTATAATTACAAACTGGGGAAATCAGGGTGTTACACATGAGAACGTGTTACCAATAAGTGTAATGATTACATATTGGTTTCAATTTTATTAGTGACGACCTTTACCTTGTCCCTTTTTGTATGACAATGGGTCTCTTATTCATATATAATAAAATGGGTTTATTATTTTATTGCATTGTCGAATGTTTTAAAATGTTACGTTGTTGAATAATTAATATGTGGATGATTGTTATTATTACAAATAACATTTGTGTAATTCATTGTATAACATATTAATGAAATCATTATATCTAAATGCAATAACGAAAATATAAAACAATATCGTTATAAAAAATATTTGATTTTGAAATGATTAATTGAAAATTTGTAAAATAAACAATTAATTAAAATATATACATATCAACTTGCATTGTATTATTTTGAACTCACTAGAATGTGCACGCCATAATATAGAAAGTGGTGTTCTTTGAAGAGTCATACACAACGATGCACATTAATTGTAATAACACATCGATACAAACTATTGAGAAAACACATTGTTTCGTAAACAATATAACATACAACAATATTTATCGTTTCAAAATTGCATGGTGCTCATTTTTAAAATATACAATGGGGAACCAAATATAATGTACACACCGATGCATTACATTTATTATATCATCTAAATATAATTTGCACAACAGTGCCTTTAATATAATATACACACTGGTGCTTAGTAAAAATAATGGTGTCGATATCTCATCTTGAATATTTGAAATTTCACTACCCTTCAATGCACATGGTAAAACAAACACTCCAGTACATACTAATTATACAATAATTGGAGTGCACACTATATTAAATAAACTAGGTCTCAAGATAACTTAATTGCATAGGTTCTCACTATAATGTAAATGCATCGATGCGTATAAATTATAAGAGCATTGGTGCTCTGCATATGAAGAAAAACGAGAAATAGGTGCACAATAATTACATTAATGGATCAGGGTGTTTGTATTAGATTAACTCATCAGGGCAGGTTTTTCAAGACCGTGCACCGATATGTTTTTACAATAGCAACACCGAAAAAAAAAACTTGGCTACAACCATTGTCTGCCAATTTTTTTTAGTTATATGGAACCTCTATTAAAACCTATGCTAAATCCTATGCAACCAATATAGGAGGTTCTAGTAGAGTTTTTTTTATAATTTTTCCAAATTTTGTATTACTAAAAACCTCTACAAAACCATCTGCTAGAAGGTATTCTCCTTGTAGTGAAACACACCATTCAAAACATTGAATGCACAACTTGTATTTATCTTATATGTCTACACCCACAATGTTGGTGGCTCACTCTTACACAAATAGAAACTCAATTTCTCACACTACTACATTGGGCACAAATTACGACGAAATATTATGACGGTTTAAAATTTTGTCCTATTTTTTTTTCTTTTTTTGGACTAAATATACTTTTTTTTTCGGGGTCCAAATGTTAGTCACTCTAGTGACCAACCTTCAAAATGTTGGTTTCTCTAGGGACCAACCTTCCAAGTTGGTTGTTTTAACAACAAAAGTTGGTCGGTAGAGCGACCAACCCCCAGTTAGTCGCTATAGCGACCAACAATGGCACGTGTGAGAATCAACAATCATTTACGACAAATCAATCCTATATATATCTCAGTTACGACAAATTTGCTATAGTTGCGACAATCATTTTCTATAGTTGCTAAAATCATTCAGGTGTTCTGATGCAATGGTGTTCTGGTTTTTTATGAAATCTTGATTTCGATTCTCTTTCAAGAAGAGAAACATTGAATTGATCAGACTCTACATAGCTGATATTTTGAAGGTTAGTACTTAAAATGTTTCTGTGTGATTTAGTAATTTGGTGCTATTGAACTATTTTATGGTTTACTTTCACTCCTTAAATCAAATTTTATGGTTTATTTTAACTCCTTAGAAAGATTTTATGGTTTATCCACTTTTGATAGAGTAAACAGATTATTAATTCAACTATAATCACTCTAATTAGATTCAATCACTCTAATTTTTTTCTTATATTTCATGGAACTTCTTGAATATCTAAGTATCCTTGCCTTAGTAAATTTACATTTAGGGTTTCCTCCTTGAGTTGGAAAAGAACCAACTAGAAGTGAAGAGCAGTGGATTTTTTGTTGATATTGGGCATTAGTACTCTTGTGTATCCCTAAAGCTACCCTAATTTTTGTTAGGGACTTAATATTATATAGTGTGATTTTGGTTGATAATAGATCCACCTCCTCTTATTAATGTTTCATGCTTTCAGGATTCATGATGTCCCTTATTTTTGCTGAACATGCTATATAATTTTCATTACAAATATCTAAATAGATACCAAATTATTTGAATAGATTTGTATATTGTACATATAATGTTTCAATGGATTTGTTGTAATAGGTAATTACAATGTCAACTCTAGATGAGAAAAGAGAGCTTGTTATGCTAAAGAGACACATGGTGATTCATGGTGATGGGAAATGTTATTGACCTTGTTGTGAATGCAGGGGTTTTAATGGAAGAAGACTACCTTTAAAAATAGTTGAAAAACATTGTAGGGAGAATGGGCACATTGAAGGGGGAAATGAATATCGCCGCATGGTAAGTAATTAGTTATTATAGATCTTTAAGGGTATTATGATTTTTTTTTTTTTTTTAAATTTATCTTTCAAAATAATATTTTTGATATACTCTAACTGTATTTTATTGCTTCCATTGTTTTTATTAAAGAAAAATCATCCTAAGAATGTGATGTTGCCTAGTAGGAGACGTTTTCATAGAGATAAGACTGAAGAACAAGTTGAACTTAATCGGATGGATAATGGTGATCACATTATTCCTATGGAAAATGATGATATTAATAATACAGTTGATGATGATGGGACAAATAGATTGATACAATACATTTATAATGCTCCAATGGATGATGATGTCAACATGGAGGAGGAAAACTTGTAGGATGATAATGATGACAGTGATGAGGACAATGATGATGAATATATTTTTGATAAACCTATCCTTCAAAATGCCACTGAATCCCTATATGAAGGCACACAAAAAAGTGTTCTCTCTGTTGTAATGTTGTTGGTCAGCTTGAAGGTATCAAATGGTTTGTCAAACACATGTATGACACATATCCTAAGGTAAGCAACATAATTTTACAGTTTTATGCAATTTTCAACTTTTATGTTATTTTATTTTCAACGTCAATTGATGTCTAAATTAAGGATGCGATATTTATAATGATTAATATAATCTTCATTATTGATTTTTTTTTTTGTATATTGTTGTTGTAGGTTGATATGTGAATATTTCTTACCATCACCAAATAAGTTACCTCACACATACCGAGAATTATCTTCCATTCTAAAAGAAATTGGAATGGAATATCAGGCTATTGATGCATGCCCCAATGATCACATAATATATTATGGACAATATGCATCTGAATCGAATTTCCCACAATGTCAAATTAGTAGATATTAAACTGATCATTTAACAAAAAAGGTGCCTCACGAGGTTCTTTGTTATATTCCCATAATTCCACGCCTGCAACAACTATTTAGATGTCGGAACATAGCACAATTTATGGATTACCATGCACGGAATAGAAATGAAGATGATGTTCTTTGAATGCCTACAGATGGTTCTTTATATAAAAATATTGAAGAAAGATGGGCAATTTTTAAAGAAGAACCTCGTAATGTTAGGATTTCATTGGCAGCTGATGGTGTAAATCCATTTGGTGAGCTCAGGTCTATCTACTCGGTGTGGCATGTTTTTGCTATAAACAATAACCTTCCTCCTTGGATGTCAATAAAGAGAGAGAAAACAATGTTGGCAATGATTGTTCCAGGTATGTTTTTATAATGACATTGTTTTTTTAATGTTTAAAATTTCATTTGTCTTGTTCATTGCACAATTTCATACATGTATACAAAGTGTAGTAATTATGTGTATTTTTTAACCATTTAGGTAAGTACCAAGTGAAATATATGAATGTGTATATTGAGCCTCTTGTCGATGAGCTGTTAAAGTTATGGGATGACATCTCTAGACCAATAGGTCAAAGAGGATTTCAATTCCATGGGATTCTTACATGGACAATTCACGATGCACCTGGACTAACATATTTTTGTGGTATGTAACACACTATTGCACTTAAATAAGTTAGATGTTGATGATATTATAATGTTTGTTTCCTAAATAATTTCTTGTTATATAACTAATGCTGCCATTGATGCGTATCTTCTAGGTTTGCAAACAAAGGGTAAATTTGCATGTCCAGTTTGTGGTCCTAGGATGAGATCTCATCGTTCAAGAAGTTTAGGAAAGGAGGTGTTTGATGAATATAGGCACTTTCTCCCTAAGAACCATAGGTATCAAAATACCGATAAACATCTTTTCAATGGTAAAGAGGAGAGTGGGATAAAACCACGAAGAATGACACCACACCTATGGAAGTTGGAATATAACAGATCAAATCGTCAATGTAAGTCAATCTTCATCATCGTATGCAATATATTACATTTTTTAATTATGTTGAATTCTCATGTCTACTGTGTATAATCTAACAATTGTTGTGTTAATTTCATTTATGTAACATATAGTTGGTCGTCAAGGCATTGATTTGCTTCCATGAGGAATGAAAATTTTCCCCAAACAATTCAGTAGGTTTCCCTACTATGAGAAACTAGAAATAACTCATTTGTTCGACACAATGCATATCGGGAAGAATGTAACAGAAATGTTGTGGAGAATATTAGATGGAAGGCGTGACAAAGAAAAAATTTCTAAAATTTGTAGTGACATTCAAGAAGCCAATCATGCAATGCCAAATATTATTGATTTAAATAGGACTAATGGAGTTGATCGAAATAGCCTCCCGTGGTTATTTAAAGAAGATGAAAGAAATGTTGTAAAAGAGCTCATTCGAAAAATTAGATTTCCAACAAGATTTGCTTCAAACATCAAGAATATATTAACAAAGAAAGGTGAATTTGGTGGGATAAAAATTCATGACTGGCATACCTTCATCAAGGTAATTTATTTCGTATATTTGTTATGTATTGGTAAGAATCGATGTAATATTTTTAAATTTTGTAAATATATTGTTAATATGAAATCAGAATTTTATTAATGTGTCGTTGTTTTGTTACAGTATGTGCTACATCTATCTTTTCCCAACATCTTTGAAAACAATGTAAAACAAGTTATATACGACCTTGGAAAATACATGAGGTAAATAACAACAGATGAATTACATATTATTATTTATATGTAATAAAAATGTTGTAGAAGTTTTTGATGACATGTGTTTTACTTGTAATATTCATGTATACAATATTGTCTTTGTTGAAACATATTTTGTTCTCATAACATTTGTAGGTGGTTGTCATCTAAATAAATCCATAAGGAAGATATAAATATTGGAAGAGAGAAATTCCTCGTTTAATGTGTGCAATGCAAAAGTATCTACCTCAAGCATTTTTCAATGCTCAAGAACACTAACTCATACACCAAGTCGAGGAGATTGAATTGTGTGTACCTGTACACACAAGGTCAATGTGGATGGTGGAGAGACACTTGAAGTCATTGAAGGCTTTAGTTAGACAAAGAGCATGTCCCGAGGGTTCTATGGTGGAGGGGCATTGATGATGCACGCTCCCTCCACAACCCGCAGGTCAAAAGGTCCACGTCAACATAAGATCTTTCCTTTACCACTGGCCCGAAGAGCTTTGAAATGGCTCCTCTATTTCCCTTTTGGGAAATATGCACCCACACTTAACTTTAATAAATTCCTCCTTTTTCTTTGGGAAATCAGACTTCGCACTTTCGTGAATCCGTTGGTCACGCGCTTGTCTCTCAGATCTCTGAAACCCGAAAACCGTCAAAGCTGACCCATCCTCTTTTCTCTTTCGGGATTTTCCTTATCGTGATTTTGGAGGTCGCGGTGTCCAAAAACTTGTTCCGCGATTCCCAAAACTCGATTTTCCGAAATTCTGATGCGCTCACAAGGTTGACCCTTTCAACTCCCCTTTACTCCATCGGGACATTGGACTTCGCGATATCGTGAATCCTGATGCAATGGATTGTAACTTCGCTCCCCGAAGCTATGAAATGGTCAACGAAGTTTGACTCCATGTCAATAGTGCGCCACCCATCCACTCGTTGACTCCTCTATGGCCCACACAAATCCTTTTATCTTTTTGGGACTTCGCGGTTCGGAATATCGCGATTCCCATTGCAAATTTTATGGGATTTTAATTTACAAAAACCCGATATAGAAACCCACGTGTAAATCCAATGACCCTTGTGGCTTGGATATACGGTCCTACTCCTCCTGAGCTTAGAACCTTTTGGGAATACTCGCCGTATCTCCCCTGCTCCTTCACGATATCTAACGGCTCACGGGACTTCGCAGATTCTCCACAGAGAATTCCGACCATCCGTCTTTTTCCTCGAGAACTCGTCCTACGGTCCGATGTTGCTACGCTTTCCTTCAACCACTTCAAAGGCTTCAAATCCTTCTGAACTTTTTCCAACTCCGAATCTTTCAGAAAACTCCTTTGCACGCACTCCTTGTGGTAGACTTTCAAACACTTACAAGTGTTGAATCCCTTCGACCCTGCCCACACTAGCAACCTTAGTCTTTCAGTGCTCCACTTAGGTCCACAACCCTGAGACTTCACTCAGCCTGCGCAATCCTTGCACGGCTCCTGTGCCAACTGCACTTCTGGTGTGAATGAGAACAAAAGTTATCTCTCCTGAGATTTCAGAGACAAACCTCTGAACACCTTGCCGATGCACTCCTTGCGGACAATTCAACTGCACTCCTTGCAGAAACTCTTGCTCAGATAGAGAAACAATTGAAACTCATTCCTTTTCCCTTTCCTCTTAGATTTCAAACATTCCACAAGAAATCATTCATACATAGCATAAAAGAAATTGCATGACAGAAAGAGTAAAACATTCATGAGCATAACATTCAAAGATGCATACACAGAGAATATATGAACACCATGAGTCTGAATCACAACCTTCTTGCATTAATTCAGAACTTCTGTACATGGATTCTGCTACATAGCTCTCTGCTTCTCCTCCATTCTCTTCACACTAATGTTCATGCTCTCATAATAATATTACAATACACAAGGAGGGTGTCTATATCCCGTTTCCCTCTTGCGCTCTAAAACTGTCTAATCTAACATTCAATTATATCTACTTGCATTAACTACTATAAATTCCTTCTACCTACTAAGGATGAGAGAAAATCGCTCAAGGTCTGATTACATTATACAAGTGCGCCTCCACTTGATGTTTCATAAATGGTTCAAGATATTTCAAAATTTGTGCTGGGCGCTTTTCCAGTTGTCCGATTGTCTTCGCATTGGCTCGCTTGAGATGCTCCTGCATCATACCCCATCGCTTGAAAAGTTTCATGGGATCCTGCCCATGAGCTCACGCATGGTCTATCCATGCCTCTAGATCTCCACCTTGTTCTCCCAGCTGGCATCTTCAACTGGATGACCCTTCCACTTGACCAAATATTCAAAGTATTGCTTCCGCCTGGTCTTCTTGCTTACTCTTTTGTCCAGTATGTGTTCCATCTGCGGCTTATTTGTAACTGGAATCTGCTTTGTCCACTGAACCACTAGCTTCTCATTTCCAGTCCCTGTTTCCTCAGCTTTATATGGGTACAAATCTGAGATATTGAATATCGGAGAAATTCCGATCCCATAGGGTATTTCAATCTCGTAAGAATTCGCCCCAAATTTCTTCAAGACCCTACATGGTCTAATTTTCTTCATCTTCAACTTATTATATGTTCCTCTCGAGAACCTTTCCTTCCTTAAATGTGGCAGAATCAAATCACCAACCTCAAATTGAAGTTGTCTCTTGTGTTGATCGGCTCTACGCTTATATTCCTGGCTTGAACTCTACAATTGCTCCTTCACCTGGTTGTGAAGTTCCTTCATCGCCTCTGCAAAATCTTCTGCACTAGCGCTCCTAGTTGCATTGTGTTATGAATCCCTCAATTCAGAAATTCCTCTCGGTTGCATGCCATAGACAACCTGAAATGGAATTTTCCCTGTGCTTTTGTTAACTGAGTCGTTATAAGCAAATTATGCCTATGGTAATATGTTGTCCCACTGGATGTGGTGTTCTATCACCAGGCTTCTCAGCAAGTCTCCCAGACTTCTGTTCACCACTTCGGTCTGTCCATCCGTCTGAGGATCATAAGCCGAACTAAATGACAAGTTAGTTCCCAGCTTCTTCCATAAGGTCCTCCAAAAGTGTCCTATAAACTTAGTGTCTCGATCTGAAACTATTCTTCTTGGTAAGCCATGAAGTTGAATGACTTCTTTGAAAAACAGGTTCGCAATGTGAGTTGCGTCACTGGTCTTCTGACATGGAATGAAGTGCTCCATCTTGGAAAATCTATCCACCACCACAAATATTGAGTCAAAATCTCTTTATGTTCTTGGCAAACCCAATATGAAATCCATATTGAATGCATCCCATGTCCTCTCAGGTATGGGCAATGCTTGATAAAACCCTGCATTATGTTTCCTCCCCTCCGAATGCTGGAAAATTTTGCATCTGTCCACGAATCTCTTGACGTCTTCTCGCATTCTCGGCCAAAAATATACTCATTCAATTTTGTGAACGTCTTGTGATGACCAAAGTGCCCTACCAATCCTCCATTGTGTTTCTCCTTCAGCAAATTCTCCCTCATGGAGCATTTCAGAATACACAGTTGATTACCTTTAAACAGTAATCCTTCATGGATCATGTATTCTACCCATTGGCTTCTGTCTCTGAGAATTGGATTCTCAGCTGCTTCATATGCCTCCTTAAAATCTGGATCATCTCTATACATGTCCCTGAGATCATCAAAACCCAACGTTTTGACTTTGAACTCCTGCAATAGCAAACACTTCTTGCTCAAAGCATCAACAACTTTGTTAGCAGTACCAGAAATATGTTTAATCACAAAAGTGAAATTCTTCATATAATCAACCCATTTAACATGTCTCTAATTCAAATTTTCCTGTTGAGTCACAAACTGCAATGCATGATTGTCACTGTACAAGACAAACTCTTTCAGGATCAAGTAATGTCTCCATTTATTCAATGCCTGAATGATAGCATAAAACTCCTTATCATATGTGGAGTACTTCACTTTTTCTTCATTCAACTTCTCGCTGAAATATGCTATCGGCTTGTCTTCCTGACTCAAGACTGCCCCTATTGCAAATCCACTCGCATCACATTTCACTTGAAATGTCTTTTGGAAATTGAACAACACCAGAATTGGTTGTTCCGTAATCTTCCTCTTCAACAGATTAAAACTCTTCGCAACCTCTTCTGTCCAATGAAAATAATTGTTTCTTTTCTTCATGGTGTCCATCATCAATGCACTAATTCCACTGAAAATCCTAATGAATTTTCGGTAGAAACTAGCCAATCTGTGAAAACTTCTCACCTCAAAGATATTCTTCGATGATGGCCAATTCTTGATTACCTCCACTTTATCTGGATCCATTAAATCATCTGTAGAAATAAAAAATCCCAAGTAGATGAGCTCTGTCTTCATGAATGAGGATTTCTTCATGTTTATCAACAACTTCTCATGCTGTAATATTTGCATCACTGTAGCCAACTGCTTCAGATGCTCTGCCACTATTTTACTGAAAACCAGTATGTCATCTAAATACACAATGACAAATTTTCTGATGAACTCCCTCAGGACTTCATTCATCAACCTCATGAAGGTACTCGACACATTTGTTAAGCCAAATGGCATAACAAGACACTCATACAACCCTTCGTTGGTTTTGAATGTTGTCTTCCACTCATCACCTTCTCTCATGCGGATTTGATGATAACCGCTTTTCAAATCAATCGTTGAAAAATAATTTGCTCCACTCAAGCAATCCATCAGATCACCCATCCTTGGCAATGGAAACCTATACCTGATGGTTATATTGTTAATCTCCCTCGAGTCAATACACATCCTCCAACCTCCGTCTTTCTTCGAACTGAGTACTGTTGGAACAACACACAGACTCAAGCTTTCCCTGACTAACCCTTTGTCCAACAAATCCTGTACTTGCCTCTTGACCTATTCATTCTCTTACAGTGTCAATCTGTACGCAGCTTTATTTGGAAAAATGGCTCCTGGTATGAGATCAATATGATGACTCACACTTCTAATTGGTGGCAACGAACGAGGTAGTTCGTCCACTACTATGTCAGCGAACTCTTCCAATCGTTCCTGAACCTCTTCTGGTAAATCATCCACTCTTGTGCTGGTCAAAACAATCTTTGGTTTCCTAACCACAATGAACTGTGGATCTTCCTTCTTCTTAACCTTTGTAAGAAGTTCCTTCTCACTCATGATAAGTACAGTGTTGCTTACTTCCGGTTTCACCTCCTTATCCTTGATTGGAAGAAACATGTGAGTCCTCCCATTCTTCTCTAGGGTGTATGTGTTCATTCTCCCATCATGAATCACATTCCTGTCATATTTCCACGGTCTACCCAGCTATATATGATAAACATCCATGGGAATAACATCACATAGTATCTTATCATTATATCCTCCTATCTTGAATTCAACCAAACATTGTTTAGTGACAGTTACCTGGTGTCCTTTTTGTAGCCACAAAACTCTGTATGGGCTTGGATGATCAATCGTCTCCAGCTCCAGCTTTTCTACCATCTCTGTAGAAATGATATTATCTGTACTACCACTGTCCACAATGACCTTGCATATCCTATCCTTGGTCTTGCAAGTAGTCCAGAAAAGTCTGGTTCTTTGGACTGAACTCTCCACCTCCTTCTCTAGTGTCAAAAGAACTTTTCTCATCATCAACGATCTTCCGCCTTCAGCATCTTCTGCCTCAACATCTTGCCTTTGTGCCTCGGCAATGTGAGCTTCTCCACTCTCTTTCTTTTTATCTGTACACTCGTAATACTTGTGCCCATTCTTACCACATGTGAAGCATGTTATTACTCCACCTCTTCCTCTTCCTCTACATCTAGTACAAGGAAAAGTGTTATTGTCAACATAATCTCCTCTTTGTTCAGTATGCTGCCCTCTCTGTGAGGTTCCTCCTCTCTCAGTTCAAGTCTGAGGTTTCTTCCAGTCCTCCCTGGGCTTCTGATATTTATCCTGGGCAACTGATTTTCCTCTGGGCTGACTTCTGCCTCGACCTCTTTGACCTTTCTTTCGGCTCAACTTATCTTCATATTTCAGAGCCATCTCATAAGCATCTTCCACCGTTCGGACGGTTACCATGCTCATCTCATCCTGTATGTCGTATCTCAGCCCATTCATATATCTGGAAACTTTTTCATCATCACTCTCCTGATGACCTGCCCTGATGTTAAGCTTATAGAATTCTTTAGTGTATTCTTTCACTGTCATCAGCTTCTGTCTCAGGTTCTTTTCTCTTGAATAGAGTAATTTGGTAATCCCTGGGGATGAATTTCGCCTTCATCTTCGTGATCATTCTGTCCCAGCTTTTGATATTCTGCTTGGCCTTGTAGCGTCTGTCAACTTATAGTTCATCCCACCACAATGGTGGATGTCCTTTCAATCTTGTGACTGCATGCTTGACTTTTTTGTCCTCCTCGACATCTTCATAGTCAAAGTATGTGTCTAGAGCTCTAATCTAGTCTAGAAGCTCCTCTGCATCCAGATTTCCCTCATAAACTGGAATGTCCATTTTCGCTCTTGCACCCATTCTTGCAATAGACTTAATCAAATGTTCGTTTGATGCATCTTCAGCTGCAACTTCTTCTTCATGTTCAACCTCAATTTCACTCTCGAAATCACTAAGATACCCATCACTAACTGTGCGTATTTGTGTTGTCTCCATGTCTTCAAGTCTAGCGTGTAAATCACACATTTCTTTTTCCATGGCTGGATCAGTCATCTTCCTACCTCTTCTTCTCGGAATTTCCCTCTCCTCTGGTGGATTAGGTGTTTGTCTGTCCCTTCTCCTTGGCGGCATGGTGAATTTTCTTTTCTCTTCTACAGAAAGAAAAGAACCTTTCTGTGCTCTGATACCAAGAATGATGACACATGCTCCCTCCACAACCCGCAGGTCAGAAGGTCCACGTCAACGCATGATCTTTCCTTTACCACTGGCCCGAAGAGATTTGAAATGGCTCTTCTATTTCCTTTTCGGGAAATCTACACCCACACTTAACTTTAAGAAATTCCTCCTTTTTCTTTGGGAAGTCGGACTTCACACTTTCGCGAATTTGTTGGTCACACGCTTGTCTCTCAGATCTCTGAAACCCAAAAATCGTTAACGTTGACCCGTCCTCTTTTCTCTTTCAGGCTTTTACTTATCATGATTTCGACGCTTGCGGTGTCCAACAACTTGTTCCACGATTCCCAAATCCTAATTTTCTGAAATTCCGACGCACTCACAAGGTTGACCCTTTCAACGCCCCTTTACTCCATTGGGATTTCAGACTTCGCAATATTGTGAATCCTAATGCAATGGATTGGAACTTCGCTCCCCGAAACTCTGAAACGGTCAACAGAGTTTGAATCCATGTCAATAGTGTGCCACCTGTCCACTCGCTGACTCCTCTGTGGCCCACACAAATCCTTTTAGATTTTCGGGACTTCGTGGTTCGGAATATCGTGATTCTCGTTGCAAATTTTACAGGATTTCAATTTACAAAAACCCGATATAGAAACCCACGTGTAAATCCAATGACCCTTGTGGCTCGGATCTACGGTCCTACTCCTCCTGAGCTTAGAACCTTTCAAGAATACTCGTCGTATCTCCCCTGCTCCTTCATGATATCTAACGGCTCACGGGACTTCGCGGATTCTCCACAGAGAATTTCGACCGTCCGTCTTTTTCCTCGAGAACTCGTCCTGCAGTCTGACATTGCTACTCTTTCCTTCAACCACTTCGAAGGCTTCAAATCCTTCTGAACTTTTTCCAACTTTCAAACTTTCAAACACTTCCAAGTGTTGAATCCCTTTGACCCTGCGCACACCTGCAACAACAGTCTTTCAGTGCTCCACTCAGGTCCACAACCCTGAGACTTCACTCAACCTGCACACTCCTTGCACGGCTCCTGTGCCAACTGCACTTCTGGTGTGAATGAGAACAAAATCTATCTCTCCTGAGCTTTCAGAGACAAACCTCTGAACACCTTGTCGACGCACTCCTTGCGGACAATTCAACTGCACTCCTTGCAAGAACTCTTGCTCAGATAGAGAAACAATTGAAACTCATTCCTTTTCCCTTTCCTCTCAGATTTCAAACATTCCACAAGAAATCATTCATACATAGCATAAAATAAATTGCATGACAGAAAGAGTAAAACATTCATGAGAATAACATTCAAAGATGCATGCAGAGAGAATATATGAACACCATGAGTCTGAATCACAACCTTCTTGCATTAATTCAAAACTTCTGTACATGGAGTCTGCTACACAGCTCTCTGCTTCTCCTCTATGCTCTTCACACTAATCTTCATGCTCTCATAATAATATTACAATACACAAGGAGGGTGTCTATATCCTGTTTCCCTCTTGCGCTCTAAAACTGTCTAATATAACATTCAATTCTATCTACTTGCATTAACTACTATAAATTCCTTCTACCTAATAAGGACGAGAGCAAATCGCTCAAGGTCTGATTACATTATACAAGTGCACCTCCACTTGATGTTTCATTAATGGTTCAATATATTTCAAAATTTGTGCCGGGCGCTTTTCCAGTTGTCTGATTGTCTCTGCGCTGGCTCGCTTGAGATGCTCCTGCATCAGACATATGGTATATCAAATGTTAGTGTATATTAGCGATTATCTTCCTAATTTAGGGAGGAAAATTAATATGCATTGCATTTGGGGTGTCAATAATGTCAAAATATCTGAAGTGGAGGTCTTGGTCGGGAATGGTAAAATGAGGAAAGTGAAAGGTATTATATTATTTGATTTTTATTTACATAGTATTTCTTCAATTTATATTATACCTCCATCAATTATTATTATTCATTATTCTTACTAATTTATATTTTTTTCATTGAAACTGGTCGAGTGTGGGTTGCACTACATTTATACATTGCTAAGAATCTTGATTGGATGAAGCTATGGATAGAACAATGTGAACAACATCATGGTAGGTTATCATGGGAAGGGGTGGCTACATTAATTTAAAGATCTCATCGTAATTAAGATCACAATCTTACGTAGAGGGAGATTGATTTAGAATATGGTTTAAAAGATAAATAGGTAAGCATATAAAATTTTACCCGCACTTTTTGTTATTATACAAAATGTTAATATATTATTTTTTAATATTTATTATGTTTAAATATGTTTATGAATTGTTAATTTATTTTGTACTTGTCGGGAATATTGCAGTTGAAGCACCACAAAGCTATGTTGTATAATGGTCGAAAATTTCACGTCAAAAGGGTGGATGACATGAAGAAAAACGTCGATTCAGGGATGACTGCAGTGTTTCAGGTCACTAATGTTTCTTCTAGAAGTGACAAACATCCAAGACTAACAAAAAATAGATATTATGGAAATTTGGATGATATAATCGAGTGTGACTTCAAATCCTTCAAGATAATCCTGTTTGAGGTCAAATGGTATCGTTTACGGATAAATGAACGTGATCCTGAAAGAACTGTTATTCAACATGACAATGGTTTTACCATGGTTAATATAAGGACATTTGAATCAGGTCTAGAAAGTTATGTTCTTCCAAGCCAATGTGAGTAGGTATTCTATTGCGAGGTTCCAGGTAAACCAGGTTGGTCATTTGTTGTTAGATATGATCCAAGAGGAAGGCCTGTAAAGTATAATGTACCAGAAGAAGATGATATTCAAGAACTAGAAGGTGATACAGAGTAACATGAGGAGGTAGATCGTGTATCGTCAGATGACAAAGTCGAGGAAGTTTATCGACCATATGATGTAGATGATAATGTTCTCGATGACATTATATTTGATGATGATATTATGGAAAATTATGACAGTATTGATGATGATGTTGATATGGCCAATCCATTCGACGAAGATTCTGAAATATCAGATGATGATACAGAATATGATGAGTTGGATGAAGAAGAAGATCAATGATATTCCTACATCTGGTGAGTCATTTGTACTATAGATCTCTTATGTTTTTTTTCTTTCATGTAATCTTAGTGTCATTTTTAATTATAGTTGTTAAATCTAGATAGATTGGGTATTGGGGAAATGACAATGTTCATGATGAAGATGATATTGACGAT
>ML792801.1:329206-354526 GCA_009831015.1 Picea engelmannii
TCAATACATTGAAAAAGAATAATTATGATATATAAACTTACGTTCTTTACATTTTGAATCAATAAACTGAAAAAGAATGATTATGATATATAAACTTACCTTTATTACATTTAAGAATGATTATGATATATAAACTTACCTTTATTACATTTTGACATATAAGTTAGAGTTACATTAAAAATGAATCTACAACTTAACTTTGTTGTTATTACATAGTTCATTGTAATTAGAAAATATAACTTTGTTATTACATAGTTTATTGTAATTACAAATTAGTAATAACCACTTTATAAAAGTGGTTGATATACATCGATCGTCATTTTTCACCTTTCTAAATTAATGATGTTGAACGGCCTATATCAACCACTTTTATAAAGTGGTTGTTGCTAGTATCTCTGTCATTTAAATATACAGTTTCATTTGCTTTCCAATCCAGATGGATTTATAAAAACATCATCTAAAATACAGTAATAATAATTCTATGAAAACTATATCTATAAACTTAGAAGTCAGCTCTCAATTTCGGGAACAATGCGGTGTCTGCAGATTTATGCTAAGGTAGAGCATGAGAGAGCGATATCGACTGTATATATACTGCAATATAAGCCTTAAGTCGGTAACGGCCCTGTAAAACATTGCAATATATTGCAATGTGATTTTGCTTGGACCCTGAAACCAGTCACCAGTCTGCCTATGTCCAATTTCCACAAACCTTTCAACGCGTCACGAAGAATGATCTATATGAAAATAATATGAAGACAATCTTCTAGGTGAGTATATACAGCTTTGTCATCTTGTAACAACCCCAATCATTATGACTACATGCGAAGCAGAAAGTGCAATTTTTTTTTTTTTTAGGCAAGAAGGCGACGACAACAACAGTTGAACCACCCAACCTGACGACAAACACATGCACGTAGATCAGGAAACAAACAACAACTACTCAACGCACTAGCACAACGAGCATCCGGGTGAAACATGTGTAAATCAAAGGATAGAAACGAATACCCACCCGACACACACACACGACAGTGCCTACAGGTTAAGAGACAACTTTCACACGACACAACGGTTTCATTGGCGAGTAACTAGAACCTCTATGGCATGCAACCAAATGCATGAAGGCACTAAAACCCAAGTTTCGTCAACAACTATAATGAACAAATGCCCTCAATGGGAAGCAGAGACTCTGACCAAGTTATCATACACCTCTACCAACTAAGGCACGCAAGGATCCCCTCATTAGGAATCATGTCATCGCCAAGTGGTAGGCATGACGACGACTGTGGCACAACAACATGATTGGACCCCTAACGCAAGCTACAACCAACGCACCAGGAGACCAAGTTAACTGACAAGAAGACTATACCCACACTCTTAAGCAACAAGTTGATGAGACGCAAGATGACATCCTTCAAATTGAATTGCGCAACTATCTGACGGACTTCAGGGTTCCTACAATCCAATCTGAGTGGTGGAACAACTAAGACCAACCACCTAAAACAATTCTCCTTAAGGCATACAGTTACATCGTTGCATCAACAGTGGTCCGAACATGATGTAATTTACACTATTGTTCCACAAGGCACCTTCATGTACCTGAAACAATTCTATATATAAGTAAAGCATTCATTGTTGCCTACAGTGTTCGTACTTAATAAATATTATATATCTCATTTAAAATAACTATACATCCTTTAAAAAAAACTAAGGTGAAATTCCCTAATCTGCCAATTAAATACATTGCATCAATTTCCATTACATATTACCTTCCCTTCCTAAGAAAAAGAGTTTCTTTTATAATAAAAAGGGATTTTATCCATATTTAAATTCCTAAGCTTTTAATCTATGCTAGAATTATTAAAGGATTCCACGTTGGGAGTGGTGTAAAGAAGGCTTCTTAATTTAACAATATTATAACCTTCTACCTGCTGAAGTTCATATGATCCCTTCGCAAAGTTGAAACATACCACGCATCCACGTATCGAAAACTCCTTGAAACATAAATATCATTGCTATCTAATTGGGTTCTTTATACTTTCATTGCCCATACAATAAGAGTTAAATGAAATTGAAAGTGATGGCATACCATAAGGAAATTTAACATCGAAAGTAAGATTGACCGTTAATGAGGTATGAAATGATAAACATTAATGATAATTTTAGAATAAAAATGGTTGAAAGCATGACAACATTGGGCGAGTTGGGCGAATCATGGTTCAGCTGTGCATTTAAAAGATTAAATTGCTGCCATCTGAAATTGGTACTATCTATCAAAATATGGGTGGGAACACAATCAACACAATGGAATCAATGTTGTCTACCACAACTCCCCATTGCCATTTGCCCACCAAAAATGTTGACTTTCACTTGCAAAACGCGACCATCACACCTGTAGAAATGCAACGTCCCCTCAGACAATCACATCCAGATCACAAATGGAATGCATCCGCTATGTGGAAATACACAATCTGATTTCATGTTCGATTTCAAATTAATACCGCAAGGAAATTGCACTCATGAATAGGTAAGGTAATGTGAGTGCGGGGTTACTAAATCAGGTAAGGTCATAGTCACAGTTATAAATTTAAAATTAAGCATTGGAAGTTGTACTCAAGGAAAGTAATGGTCAAGTAAATTCTCTGTCAGTGGAACAGGTGAAACCGTCGAGGTATCCCCAAGGAGATCGATGTGTCAATAAGAAATACCACAACAATGTATATCGTTGGCCATTGTTGTTGTTGTATTTTTTTTTTTTAAGGAAATTACAGTAACACAAATAAGGAATAATCGTTGTGCAGGCATTTAAATAATAACCATAACGCTTCATAAAGGAACAATGATAGAAGGTGGATTTGAAAGCACCTCATTTGAGATCCAGAATCTAGTCCTATCATCTACATGGGCATAAATATAACTCTATGCGTACATTAAGAAATGGCATTAACTCCATTACAACACTATATCCCTGTGCATAGAATAAAGAAGTAACAATAACTATACCGTTGGGCATAAAACTACGCCTATCCATCACTATGAATGTCTTTTAACCAGAGATGACCATCACACTAATTTAAAGAACTAGCAGCATCAATTACAGTAGCAAATGATTTCAAGGTATCATAAAATGATGAGATTTAACCATAATAATGGCACTGAGTTAAGTCATCATCAAGGAAACATATATTGTAGAGAAATAATGTAGGTCAGACGCATGAAAAACGCAGAGCAATTCACCTTCGAATACATCGAAATGCAGAGGGAAAAGAACGCAAACCAGGAGTATGAAAATGCAGGCATAAAGTACAATTCATAATGCAGAGAAAATTTATAGTCAATGTATTAAATTGCAGAGAGAAAATTCGCCAGATTGTAAGGATAAAATTTCAGAGTAAAGGATAAGTAAGTCGTCCATCAAGACATAGGTAAGACGTAGAGTTAAAATTTTGGGGGATAGGAATGATAAAAATGGTAGAATTACTCAACACAAGAAGGCGCAAGGACCATCAATCAGCCAAGAACAATCAACAGGGGTAGACGACTTGGAAACACATCCTTTGCTCCTCATCCATGCACAGAAAAGCAGGGCATTAGAATCTATAGGTCACTATGCACTGAAGTGACGACCCTCGGTTCATCTCCAGGCTGACTGCTCAGGCTTGAACTGACGAACTAGTGATGAGGATGAAAAGCACAACTATTCACAACAATCCACAAAACCAAAGGATAGTCACAACATGCAGGGAACGAATGCCAAGGGAAATAAGTCAAGCAGTGAGCTCAAGGTTATGGGGAAATTTTAGGTTCTCAATAAAATGCTAAGTTAACACCTTCTTTACACAGTCAAGTACAGAAATGAAAGCATAAGGTAAATAATAATCTACCATGCAAATTAAAAGTAAGCATATTGTATCCCATGTTGTGCACTCTGATTCGTTGTCTTGCGCGCTCCATGCAGCTCCCACTTTCCAACCGAAGAGACTTCACCGGTACCTCCCAGCCAACACTAGGGTTACTCTTCTTCCCCCTTAGCCCCCCAAGCCACAAAGGGGCCACACACACTGAACCAGAGATCGGATAGCTCCCAGCTCATCTTGCAAGGCCAAGCTACCACTCCTCACCGAGATGGGTGTCTCAACTCCCACAAGCTAAGTCAGTCAAGTCTAAAATTCAGCAGCATATCGTTACGCATAACAGAGAAAATCCATCATCCTCTCGTCCCTCCTTTATATAGATTTTATAAGTCATTTACTTTCCCAAAATCCCATTTAATTTATTTTTCAATAATTTTATTCATAAAAATCCTCCCCGTACATGTGTCACCCATCCCTTTCATTGCACCATAATTTAATTTCATTAATTAATTAATTACTCATATTTCCCTCACCCACCTAGAAGCATTTATAGAATCTCTCCTGGTGTCCCCATATTCCCTTACACATTTTAATGACTTACCCCCTTACTAATTCACTAGTTGAGTTCAATTTAGAAAGTTCTTAAATGCAAAATACCTTACTAAGTTAGTCTTTTTGTTTTTTCCTTAGGTTTCCCTTTCTCTTTATGTTTCCTTATTTTTCCTAGTTTCCTAATTCTTTTAAATTTCTCTCTTTCCCTTTTCATTTAAAACTTAAATTGGCAAGTGTAGAAAATTACCCTTCTTCCCCTTTTTCTTTTTAATTAATAAATTTTTAATTAGCATATGTAACAAAAAAAATATTTCCCCTTTTTCCCCATTTTTAAATTTTATCCCCCAAAAAATGTTTTTATGAATTAATTGAATCGGTTGCCCCCTTCTCATCACATGATTAATGATGATTACTATCATTGTTTATATATATATATATATATATATATATATATTATCACAAGTATCACTTACCTAGATTTTAATTTTTCGAGGTTGGGTGACATTTTATTCGGGAAATTGTTTTTAAATATTTCTTATCACGTTATTCATTCTAAGATCATCTAGGTTTATTCATTTATTATTTAAAAACACGACGTTTCCTTCAGGATGCACTAGGTGCTCCAAGGGTGCTACTCGCCTCATTCTATTTCCCTTGTGCAACATGCCCTTCAGGACACACTATGAGCTCCAAGGGTGCCACTCGCCTCTTGACTAACTTGGTAGAAATAAAAAACCCCTAGAGTTAATACTCCACCAGGTGATCCTATGGGAGACTAAAGGCCTCTAAGGAATAATTTCCATGCCTTGTTGCACACCCCTTATAATCATCATGAGCGACTGTCATAGTATGCCCTCATGGCATCGTGGGTCTTCTCGAACTAGGTAATCGTTAACCTACATTTCAAGCCATGGTGGGAGTGCTAGTAGGTTGTGGCAGGGAAGTTGTCCACAACTCTCCCTCAACGTATTTGGTAGTCGTGCATGACCACTCTACTCCACATGTGAGTCTTGTCGGCAAGCTATCATCATCCTGCATCATCAATGAATCATGTCAGAATAAAATCCATAATCATAACATCTAATCAGATGCACCTATGTCATATATAGAACAATCAAACCCTAATAGTCCACTCTGTGACTCGATCTAGAGTCCAAGGGTTTCATCAATTCCTCAACATCCTTAGGGTCCAAATCCTGCACACTCAGGAGAACCAAGTCAATAGCACCTGTCTAAGTCAATACAACAAAATAACATATAATCACATCCATAGTGCTTCATAATAATAATCAACGATCAATGGTATAATAATATGGATCACTTGCAAGCAAGTGTCCTCAAGGATAAGCTCGCTCAGTGTGCGCAAGAGCGGGATGTTACATACACCCCCTCTTTGTCTAAACTTCTGCCTGAAGTTTCATAGTATATAAGTGCCAAAATCATGTGTATCACAATATCATAAGTCTATCTATCCAACAAAAATGGAAACTGTTGACGCAAATCATGTGCATCCTCTGAGGTCATCGGGTGCGGACTATATTTGTCCCACTGGACCTTGACATTATCTACTATTCAACGTCATATCCATCGAATGCGATGATCTAGGATGTGGATTGAATTAGCCGTGAGCACACCCTCATCCAACACCCGCAAGGTGCTCATGTCAAAACATGTGTAGGATCACTAATCATAATGTCTCAAACAGAGACGTGAAAGGCATCATGCATACGCCTCAAGAATCAGGAAAGGATAATCATTAGGCCACGGGCCTCTCTTTTCCATAGTCTCGTAGGATCCCACGAACCTAGGAGATAGTTTAGCACCTTTTTCGAACTTGATTGAACTCTTATGCGGTTTCCACTGCAAAAATACTCGATCGCCACATCGTAACTACGGTCGACACGACGCACATCAACATAACACTTTTGTCGATCCTGCACTTCCTTGATCCTTTGTATTATATTTTTCATTTAATGTTTCAATTCTTGAATGGCTTTCAGTCCTACCAAGACCCTATCCTCAAGCCGATCCCAACTCAAAGGTGTCTAACACGGTCGCCCATAAAGAAACTCGAAAGGTTCCATATTAATGGCGCTTTGGTAACTGTTGTTATAAGCGAATTCTACCAGTGGCAAGAATTCTTCCCAACCCTTCTGTTGGTCCATCCCGTACATGAGTAACATGTCTTCCAAGGTCTAGTTCATTCATTCAGTCTGCCTGTCAGTCTCCAGGTGATACACAATACTAAAGTTAAGTCGGGTTCCCAAGGCCTCTTCGAAACTAGTCCAAAATTGTCTAGTAAACATTGATCCTCAATAGGATATAATCCTCTTAGGTATGCCATGCAACCTCCCAATCTCACCGATGAAAACTCTAGCTATGTTAGGTGCCTGATACGTCGTATGAACAGGAATAAAATGAGCACTCTTCGTCAGAGTGTCGACTACCATGAAAATCGAGTCATGTCTCCTTGTCGTAAATGGCAATCCAACAATGAAATCCATCGAAATAACCTCCCATTTTGATTCTGGAATAGCGTGTGTCTGTAGTAATCCTTCTTAATGTCTATGTTCAACCTTTACCTATTGACATTCTAGACATTTGGCCACATAGTTGACTATGTCTTCCTTCATTCCTTTCCAAAAGAATAAGAGTTTAAGGTCTGCCCTCATCTTCGTGACTCCCAGGTGAGCCATGTACACTGCTCCGTGAGCCTCGTTTAGGATCAAAATCCTCAACTCATCATTTGGTGGTACATAAATTCAATTTTTAAATATTAGTAGTCCATCATCGTCTAACATAAATCCTTCAAATCTTGGTACCATCATTGTGTTTTGTTCGATAAAATCCTCGACCTCTTTATACCAGTCATCATCACATTGTAAGGTTAGAATATTTTCACGTAGATTTGTCTGAAGAGGAAAAAACGAAAAGATGCATGGTCTCTGACTCAATGCATCTACCACCTGGTTCACTAATCCTTTTATGTAAGTAATATCGAAGTTGTACTCGCTAAGCAATTTCGACCAACGTCGTTGTCACACGTTCAGGTTGCTTTGCGTAAAGATGTGTTGTAGTCTAGAGTGGTTCGTCTTTAGTTCAAATTTTCATCCAACAAGGTAGTGTCTCCAAACCTTCAAGGCATAAACAATTGCTAACAAATCCAAATCATGAGTCACATAGTTCTCATCATTCCTTCTCAACTTCCTCGAAATGTAAGCAATCACCCAACCATCCTGCATCAAGAATCCGCCTAAGCCTTCCTTGGATGCGTCAGTTCATACCAAGAAGTCCACGTCCATGTCAGGGACGTTTAGTATCAGTGTTGTTGTCAACATCTCTTTGAGTCTCCGAAATGCTTCCACGCATTTCTCACTCCCAACAAACTTCTTATTCTTCTTCTGCAATTTTGTGATCGGATTTGCTATCCTCGAAAATCCCTCGATGAACCGTTGATAGTATCTTGCTAAACCCATGAAGCTACGCACTTATGGGACATTCGTCAATGCAGGCTATTCCATAATATCCTCGACCTTAGCTGGATCCATGGCGATACCTTCATCGGAGATGACATGCCCTAAGTAGTGAATCTTCGATTAATAAAATGAGCATTTGGAAAATTTCCCATACAATTGGTGCTCCCGCAGACCTGTAGTACCAAGCGCAAGTGATCTTCATGCTCCTCCATCATTCGAGAGTAAATAAAAATATCATCAATGAATACTTGGACGAACTTGTCCAAGTACTCGCGAAACACACTGTTCATCAAACTCATAAATACCCCTGGGGCGTTTGTCAATCCAAATGGTATGACAGTAAAATCAAAATGTCCAAACCTTGTCTTAAAGGAGGTTTTAGGGACATCATCCTCCTTGATCTGTAACTGGTGATACCCTGATCACAAATCAATCTTTGAAAACACCATCGCACCCTTCATCTGATCGAACAGATCTTCAATCCTTGACAATGAATACCGATACTTGATTGTTTCCTTATTCAAATGATGGTAGTCAATGCAGAGTCTCCACGACCCATCCTTCCTTTGTATGAAAATAAAAGGAACACCCCACGGTGACACACTTGGACGTATAAGTCCCAGGTCTAGCAACTCCTTCAGTTGCATTCTCAACTCCTGTAACTCTGAGGTCAACATCTGATAAGATGTTCTAGCTATTGGTTCAGTCCCTGTTTTTAGGTCTATGATAAACTCCAATCCCTCTTTGGAAACATCCCAGGTAACTCCTCCGGAAATATGTCTACAAACTCTCTCACCACCGGTAGGTGTTCTAGACCTTCCGCTACCCATTTTTCATTTAATGCAAGGATCACATAAAGCTTACATTTGTTGCGCATGCTCTTTCGAAACTGCAAGGAAGAGATAAACCTCAGGGAAACTCCCTGGTTTCGTCCTACAATCACGTGTCTCTATCCCTCATCATTGACCAAGCTCAAACATTTCGTCATATAGTTGAGTATCACCTCATGTGATTCCAACCAGCCCATACTGATCACGACGTCGTAAGATCCCAAGATCATGACATACAGGTTGGCCCTAGTGACAAACTCTCTTAGGTTAAGGGTAAAAATCATAACCTTCCTCCAAACTTCTATTTGGCTTCCGAAGCCATCTCTACAAATCTAAACTCATCATGTTCGACTGCCTTTACCTTAATCCTTTTTAGCGTTGTACTAGAAATGAAACTCTCATTTACACTGGGATCCATCAAAATACTACTGGTTTGGTCAGCGATGGTACCTAATGTCTCGAGCATAGTCGATTGGTGTGCTTCCTGGTGGTTATTCACCGCTGCGTGAATCCAATGGGCTTTGCCCAAATCTCCCATAGTAGTGGGTCCAGCTGATCCAGATGCTCCGACCCCTTCCTCTGGGAAGTAATGTTGGTGATGTGGCTCCCCACAACCCAACACACCTTCTTTGGTCCAGTAATCCTGGTGCCCAAAGTAGAAGTTGAATTCTATCGCTAAGGCCAACACAAACTTGTTGACCTTAAGTTTCTCGGTAAGGGTGCAGAGCATATCGAAGCAGCTCTGAAAATGGGCCTCGTACTCGGGCACCGTACGACCACCTTGTCGCAAGGTGTCAAACTCGTTGAGCTAATGCTCAATGAATTCCTTACAAAGATACCTCTCCTAGAACTGTTCCACGAATAGTTCCCATGACACGTCATCGACAACCACGTTCAAATGTGGTAGAAGTGTCTTCCACCATAGAAGAGTGTGCCCCTTTAGTTGAAAGACCACCATGCAGACCTTCATGTTGGAGGTTGTAATCGCGAAGAGTGAAGCACAACGTCTTTCTCTACAGTCGTGCCTCGACGACATAGCCGTTCGTGAAACTCGTGGACTCGAGAACTCAACTCTCTCGAGTTCTCGGTGGATGCTAACGGTACTAGATAGGGCGCGTTGTGGACCCTCAAGGGTACAGGTGCCCTAGCCTCATCTCAGTACCAATGGTGAATCAAGGCCCTTGACGTTACTGGGAAGGGCCTTGTCAGACCATCATCAGCCCTTACTACAAGCGAATCCAGGCCAAGGACTTGTTCCTCCCCTTGGGGGTTCGACTCCGAGGGCACGGGAACTTCTGGAGGCGTCGCACCTCCTTCCATGGAACCTCATTGTGAACCTCTGAGGCATCCTCCAAATGCGATCACCACATGGACACGTTAAGGTTTTTAATTAATGCAATAGTTAATACTTACGGGTTTACTGCAGTGGAAAACCTGGTGATCCACAGTCATAGGGTTGAACCCGCTCTGATACCATATGGAATGACCCCAATCGTTACGACTACATGCAAAGCAGAAAGTGAAATTTTTTGTTTTGTTTTTAGGAAAGAAGGTGACGATGACAACAATTGAACCACCCAACCTGACGACGAACACACGCATGTAGATCAAGCAAAAAACAACAACTACTCAATGCACTAGCACAACGAGCAACCAGGCGAAACATGCGTAAATCAAAGGATAGAAATTACTACCCACCCGACACACACACGACAATGCCTATAGGCCAAGGGACAAATTCCACAATTCCAACACAATGGTTTCGTCGGCCAATAACTGGAACCTCTATGGTGCACAACTAAATGCACAAAGGTGTTAAAACCCAAGCGCCCTCAACAACTATAACAAGCAAATGCCCTCAACAGGAACCATAGACTCCGACCAAGTTATCATATACCTTTACCAACTAAGGCGTGCAAGGATCACCTCATCAGGAATCATGTCGTCGCCAGCTGGTAGGCATGACAACGACCGTGGCACAACAACATGATTGGACCCCTAACACAAGCTACAGCCAACGTGCCAGGAGACCAAGATAACTGACAGGAAGACTATACCCATGCTCATAAGCAACAAGTTGACGAGACGCAAGGTGAAATCCTTCAAATTGAATTGCGCAACTATCCGATGGACTTCATGGTTCCTACAAGCCAACCTGAGTGGTGGAACAACTAAGACCAACCACCCAAAACAATTCTCCTTAAGGCATACGGTTACATTTTTGCATCAACAGTGGTCCGAACATGATGTAATTTACACTATTGTTCCACAAGGCACCTTCATGTACCTGAAACAATTCTATATATAAGTAAAGAATTCATTGTTACCTACAGTGTTAGTACTTAATAAATATTATATATCTCATTTAAAATAACTATACATCCTTTAAAAATGACTAAGGTGAAATTACTTTATCCGCCAATTAAATACATTACATCAATTTCCATTACACATTACCTTCCCTTCCTAAGAAAAAGAGTTTCTTTTATAATAAAAAGGGCTTTTATCCATATGTAAATTCTTAAGATTTTAATCCATGCTAGAACTATTAAAGGATTCCATGTTGGGAGCAGTGTAAAGAAGGATGCTTAATTTAACAATATTATAACCTTCTACCTATTGAAGTTCATATGATCCCTTCACAAAGTTGAAACATACCACGCATACATACATCCACAACTCCTTGAAACATAAATATCATTGTTATCTAACTGGGTTCTTTATACTTTCGTTGCCCATACAATAAGAGTTAAATGAAATTAACAGTGATGGCATACCATAAGGACATTTAACATTGAAAGTAAGACTGACCATTAATCAGGTATGAAATGACAAACATTGATGATAATTTTAGAATAAAAACGGTCGAAAACATGACAATGCTGGGTGAGATGGGTGAATCATGGTTCAACAATGCATTTAAAAGATTAAATCACTTACATCTGAAATTGACGCTATCTATCAAAATATGTGTGGGAACGCAGTCAACACAACGTAATCAATGTTGTATGCCACAACTCCCCACTACCATTCGCCCACCAAAAACGTTGACTTTTACCTGCAAAATGCGACCATCACACCTGTAGAAATGCAACGTTCGCTTAGACAAATGCATCATGTTCACAAGTGGAATGCAACCACTACGTGGAAATACACAGTCTGATTTCATGTCTGATTTCAAATTAATACCACAAGGAAATTGCACTCACGAATAGGTAAGGTAATGTGAGTGTGGGGTTACCGAATTAGGTAAGGTCGTAGTCACAATTATAAATTTAAAAATAAGCATTGGAACTTGTACTCATGGCAAGTAATGGTCAAGTAAATTCATGGTCAGTGGAACAAGTGAAATTGCCAAGCTATCCCCAAGGAGATCATTATGTCAAAAATAAATACCACGACAATGTGTATCACTGGGCGCTGTTTTTTTTTTAAGGAAATTACAGTAACACAAATAAGGAATAATCGTTGTGTAGGGATTTAAAGAATAACGATAACGCTTCATAAAGGAACAATGACAGAAGGTGGATTTGAAATCACCTCATTTGAGATCCAGAATCTAGTCCTATCATCTACAGAGGCATAAATATAACTATGTGTGTACATTAAGAAATGACATTAACTCCATTACAACACTATATCCCCATGCATAGAATAAAGAAGTAACAACAACTATACCGTTGGGCAGAAAAATACACCTATCCATCGCTATGATTGTCTTTTAACCAAAGATGACCATAACACTACATAAAAAAATAATAACATCAATTATAGTAGCAAATGCTTTCAAGGTATCATGAAATATTGAGCTTTAACCATAATAATGGCGTTGAGTTAAGTCAACGTCAAGGAAACATATATGGCAGAGAAATAATGCAAGTCAGACACATGAAAAACGCAGAGCAATTCACCTTCGAATACATTGAAATGTAGAGGGAAAAGAACGCAAACTAGAAGTATGAAAACACAAGCATAAAGTACAATTCATAACCCAGAGGAAATTTGCAGTCAATGTATTAAATTGCAGAGCGAAAGTTCGCCAGTTTGTAAGGATAAAATTTTAGAGTAAAGGATAAGTAAGTCATCCATCAAGACGTAGGTAAGACGTAGAATTAAAAATTTTGGGTATAGGAATGATAACAATGGTAGAATTACTCAACACAAGAAGGCGTGAGGACCATCAATTAGCCAAGAACAATCAACAGGGGTAGATGACTGGGAAACACATCCTTCACTCCTCATCCACGCACAGAAAAATAGGGCATTAGAATCTATAGGTCGCTATGCACCGAAGTGACAACTGTCGATTCAACTACCGACAACTGCTCAAGCGTGGACTGATGAACTAGTGATGAGGACAAAAAGAGCAACTCTTCACAACAATCCACAAAACCAAAGGATAGTCACAACATGTAGGGACCAAATGCCAAGGGAAACAAGTCAAGCAACGAGCTCAAGACTATGGGGAAATTTTAGGTTCTCAATAAAATGCTAGGTTAACACCTTCTTTACATAGTCAAGCACAGAAATGAAAGAATAAGGTAAATAATAATCTACCATGTAGATTAAAAGTAAGTGTATCGTAGCCCATGTCGTCCACTTTGATTCATTGTCTCGCACGCTCCATGCAGCTCCCGCTTGTCGACCGAAGATACTTCATCGGTACCAACCAACCAACGCTAGGTGTACTCTTCTTCCCCCTTAGCCCCTCGAGCCGCAAAGGGGCCATGCACACTAAACCAGAGATCAGCTAGCTCCCATCTCACCTCGCAAGGCCGAGCTACCACTCCTCACCAATATGGGTGTCCCAACTCCCACAAGCTAAGTCAATCAATTCTAAAATTCTGCAGTGTAACGTTACGCATAACAGAGAAGATCCATGATCCATCATCCTCCTCCATCCTTTATATAGAGTTTCTAAGTCATTTTCTTTCCCAAAATATCATTTACTTTATTGTTCAATAATTTAATTCATAAAAATCCTCCCTGTACATGTGTCACCCATCCCCTTCATTGCACCATAATTTAATTTTATTAATTAATTAATTACTCCTATTTCCCTCACCTACCTAAAATCATTCCTAGAATCGCTTCTAGGTGTCCCCATATTCCCTTACACATTTTGATGACTTACCCCCTTACTAATTCACTAGTTGAGTTCAATTTAGAAAGTTCTTAAATGAAAAATACCTTACTAAGTTAGTATTTATGCTTTTTCTTTAGGTTAAACTTTCTCTTTATGTTTCCTTCTTTTTCCTAGTTTCCTAATTCTTTTAAATTTCCCTCTTTCCCTTTTCATTTAAAACTTAAATTGGCAAGTGTAGAAAATTACCTTTTTTCCCCTTTTTCTTTTTAATTAATAATTTTTTGATTAGCATATGTAACAAAACAATTATTTCCCCCTTTTCCCCCTTTCTAAATTTTATCCCCCAAAAGATTTTTTATGAATTAATTGAATCGCTTACCCCCTTCTCGTCACATGATTAATGATGATTATTATTATTGTTTATATATATATATCACAAGTATCACTTACCTAGATTTTAATTTTTCGAGGCTGGGTGACATTTTATTAGGAAAATTGTTTTAAATCTTTCTTATCATGTTATTTGTTTAAGGCCATATAGTTTTATTCATTTATTATTTAACAATGTGAAGTGCCCTTCGGGATGCACTAGGTGATCCATGGGTGTCACTCGCCTCATTTTGTTTCCCTTGCGCAACTTTCCCTTCAGGATGCACTACGATCTCCAAGGGTGCCACTCGCCTCTTGACTGACTTGGTAGACAGAAAAAAAACCTGGAGTCAATACTCCACCAGGTGATCCTATGGGAGACTAAGGGCCTCTAATGAATAAGGCCCATGCCTTATTGCTCGCCCCTTAGAATCATCGTGAGTGATAGTCGCAGTCTGCCCTCACGACATTGTGGGTCTTCTCGAACTAGGTAATTGTTAACATACATTTTGAGCCACAGCGGGAGTGCTAGTAGGTTGTGGTAGGGATGTTGTCCACACCCCTCCCTCAACATCTCGAGTAGTCATGTGTGACCCCTCTACTCCACATGTGAGTCTAGTCAGCAAGCTATCATCAGCCTGCATCATCAACTAATCATGTCAGAATAAAATCCATAATCATAACATCTAATCAGGTGCACTTATGTCATATATAGAAAAATCAAACCCAAATAGTCCACTCCGTGACTCGATCCAGAGTCCAAGGGTTTCATCGATGCCTCAGCATCCTCAAGGTCCAAATCCTGCACACTTAGGAGAACCGAGTCAATAGAACTTATCTAAGTCAATACAACAAAATAACATATAATCACATACATAGTGCCTCATAATAATAATCAACGGTAAATGGTATAATAATCCAGATCACTTGAAAGCAAGTGTCCTCAAGGTTAAGCCTGCTCAGTGCGCGCAAGAGTGGGATGTTACACATCTCCAAAATCATGTGGAATGTTATTCGAATAAACACATATACAATACGACCTGTCAGTATTCACATGTAAATAAAAAATAAATGAGTAAATGGAATTGAAGGTCCATTCTACATAGGCACCAAATGCATCCACCATAGGAATGCCTTATTTGGAAGTGAGCGATGACATAGCTCCTCAAAATATCATAAAGTTTCATGCTCCATTGTTTGTAGAAATGATGGAAGCGTTGTAAACGATAAAGTAAGTTCATCGAAGATGCTAAAAGATGCACGAGATCTTGCAAATTTCACATACGAGGACAAAACCCTATGGGGCAAAGAGGCAATTCCCAATTCCAGTGTTAGTTCTTAATCATATCAAGTGACCAGATACTAATATATTGAAGGATAAAATAAAACTTCTCTATTGCAGGTTGGCATTATCTATGGTTTTGTTGTGGAGGATGTATTGACAGGCTTTGTTATACAATGTAGAGGATGGAAATCTATTTATTATACAATGCAGAGGTGGGTTGTCAGCCTCCTCGAATTGTGTGCGAGTAAGTTTTTCCCTTATGTCCATTCGCCTGTGCATTCGTATCCATAGAATAATTAAATGAATCGACTATTAACAGATTTGAGCGCATTCTGGATGATGGCAGGTGAATATTAAACGTTTTTTACAGTTCAGACATCACAAACGAATGGTGCCCCAACATGAAACATGTGCACAATGCTTCTTAATGATATAAACATGGTTTGTATAGATATTAATCCTCCTTAATCATTTAAACGTGGCAATTATATATCCTTACAGTAATTTTATAATGTGATTAGGTAAATGTAAAAAAGTAAACATGTTAACGGACACCTTCATAAATGCAAGGAAGTTATGAACAATAAATCTGACCCATTGATTTTGGAGGATGACTAAGAATATGTCAGCATCTTCAATGCGTAGCCATCAGAATAGAATTTAAAGTTAAAAGATCATTAATTGTGTCCATTACTAATAGGTGTATGCCTTTCGACATAAATATAAGTATATTTTTGTTGTAATTACAAAATATATTTTTAAATTAAAAATATAACTTATAAATTTTCAAAATATTATTCAAATTTAATAATCTTAAATTTAAATTTAAATTTATATATAGAGAGAGATATATTAATTTAATAATTTTAAATTTTTTTAAAGATATTAAAAAAAATTAAATGTTCCATACTTTAGTATAACTCAAAATAATAGAAAATACACATCATGTGTATATTTTAAAATAATTATATAAAATATTTCGTCATGTTATTAATTTGCTTAATATTTTACCCATTCTCTAATGAATTTTTTCATGTGTATATATATTAAATTAATTATAAGTTATTTATCATGTTATTAATGTGTGTTGATATCCTTCAACTTGTATTCTTTTTCATGCATTTTAGTTTGTTTTATAATCGGTAATAATCAATATTTGAATAATATTTGTGTCGTGTTTTTTGGTTTGTTTTGTAATTGGTAATAATTTATATTTGAATAATATTTGCTTTTTGTCATGTATGGAAATTTAAAAATTATTATTTTTAATTTTTTAATAAATAATATTTAAAATATATTTTTTAACTTTTCTTATAAACCAAAACGGAAAATATTTTTATAACATTGTTAAAACTCATTTTTAATTTTTTAATAAATAATATTTAAAATATATTTTTTAACTTTTCTTATAAACCAAAACGGAAAATATTTTTATAACATTGTTAAAACTCTAAAAATATACAATTTAATTTTGTGGGGTTAAAATCAACACTAAAACAATGAATATATATTCTAAATAGATTAATCTATACTTTTAACATGTTAACAATAAAAAATAAAATATACAATCAAAACAAATAACTACCATTATAGCAAGATATACAATCAAAACAAAGAATTGCCATTATTTGTTATAGATGCAAACAAGAATGGAGTTTTCATCGTTTTTCTTAATGAAACAATATGGACCTTGGTGAAAAACCTCTTGTTTTATTAGTGTGAACACATAAATGTTAATAATGTGATTTAATCTAATACTATGATCACACCTTCTTGGGATGGTAAATATAAATATAGCAATCACACAATTAGCTTTCCACGAGATAATAATTCAATTGCTAAAAACCTTCCCCATTGCATTGAAGATTTAGATATTATAATAGTCGAGAGTGAAGGATCTAATCTAAATACTATAAGTATATTGATAATAGATCATGTGTAATGGATGCATTTTATTATACAATTCAAATGGACAACTATTACCAGAATTTTGAAATTGGCTTAGATGCAATTGTAGCTTTTCCAAATCGACCTAGACGCAATTGTAGCTCTTCCAAATCGACCAATATATTTGTTTAATATATTGCATTATATCAAATCTGACATAGATGAATTAAAATGAAACAATGAATACATTGAATGATTTCAAATATAGATCAATTGCATTTTGATTATTCCTCCTTTACAATTAGATTAGCAAATGCACAATGAGAATTGGAAATATGAACTTTTGTTCAAAATGAAAATTCTTTCTCTGATCTACAAATGGAATGGATAGAAATTGGGTTGTCACCAACAAATAAACACAACACCAATTTTTTTTACATGCCTTTCCCAACATTATTCTTGACAGGTATTATTGATTGGTTGTAACCATGCTTGGTCATCGTTTTCCTACATGAATATGCATTGCATCTACTTAAGTATTGTGATCAAAGATTTGGAAAACATCTCAAGTTTCACCATTTTCTATTGAACATGATAATGAGTCATCGAAGCCAGGGAACATTTTCATCATAAAAAAAATATAGAAGATGGATTTCCTACCACAGTACATAGTTTTCATAAATAACTTACTGTTGACAACAAATTGGTTGAATGGTTAATTTCATATTTCTTCTACCTTCATATATTCACTATAAATTAATTTTCATAGGTATGAGTGGAAATGCATATGATAAACACATATTCATAGGTTTTTATGGTTATAAGGTGCACCAAACATGGAAACATTGGATTGGAAAGTTGAAGTAAGAGTTATTGCTACAAAAAAAATTGATAACTATGCAACTGAATGGAATCCTTGTGATAACTGTTCCTTTCATCCTTAACAGTTTTCCATCTTCATAACCTATCATCATTGTTTTCATATTCTGTTTGACTGAATTAATCTTAAATAAGCCATCTTCTATAATCACATCATGTCCTGCTTGTCGAATCGTGACTAAATAAAACAAATTATTTTTAAAGGTTGGTAGATACCATACATTTGAAATCATTCTTTCTCTAATATCAGGTAAATAAACTTTAACTACTCATTTTCCATAAGGAGTATGTTTGGTATTATTTGCAAGAAAGATGGAATTAAGATGGCATTCTTGAAAATTCCAAAAGAACTCACGTCTGAAAGTCATGCGTTGAGATGCTCCTGAATCTAGAATCCAAGCATCTTCATAATCACTTTGAAATCAACAAAAATCTGTAATGTTGAAGATGAGCTAAAGACATATTCTGAACCATCATCATCTCGATCATTTTCAAACTGTGTTGTGTTTTGATGAAACTTGGAAATTTTATCAATGGAAGTTCGACAATCTTTTGCATAATGACCAACTTTGTTACATCTTCTACAAACAATTTGACTTAAATCTCTTCCTCTGCCTGAATTATGTCCTCTGCCTCTGTTTTGACCTCTATTTGGAGTTTTTCCTCTGCCTTGATTGTTGCCTTGAAAATAGCCTCTGCCTTGACTATTTCCTCTTCCTTGAAAATACCCTCTTCCTTGATTGTTTCCTCTGCCTTGAAAATAGCCTCTGCTTTGACTATTTCCTCTTCCTTGAAAATTGCTCCTGTCTGAAAAATTGTTTTCTCTACTTTGGCTTCGTCTACGACCTTGTACAAAATGTCCTCTTCCTCTACTTCTAGAACTGTCAGTTGAAGATTTACTTGTGTTGGCTTCTGTGAAAAAAACATATTCCCCAACTTGCTTTTTCTTTCCAAAAGTTTTGTTGTGTTGAGATAACATCTCACTTAGCTCATTAAACGTAAGCTTGACTAACTTTTCAGTTACTTGTAAAGTTTCCAAAAAATGTTTATAGGAAGAAGGCAATCCAGTAATTAAAATTGTGGTCATGAAACTATCATCTACTACTTGAAAACCAGAATTTAGTATTTCTTGCTTAATGTTCTTAAGTTTGGAAATATATTCATGTACATCACCTCCTTTAGTCAATTTCTGTTGGAGCAACTTTAATTGAAGATCAAATTTCTTTGATTCAGGATGATTATCAAATAGAATCTTAAAAATAGGTTTATTTGTCTTAGTATCTTCATTATATATATCACGCCAAAGTTCATTATAAATGAGAGTTCTTTCAATGAGATGTTTCCATGTGTTGTATGATTTTGTGCCTTCAAGTTTATTAGAGTCATAGAACAAATTAATTAACTTCGACATTGTAGTGTTGAATCTTCTCACTGTAAAAATCAATCAAAAGATATCAATATGAGCAACACACCACATGCATCACAAAAACGATCTATCAGGGCTTGGCCCTGACCCTTGTATAGTCGTTGAAAAAGGTGAAAAATGATTGATCTTGGCACTTGGATCTAGTCAAATTCCAAGTAACTTTCAAAATTTTACTTCTTACAATGCTCTTGCAAATTATCCCCCCTCAAAGTAAAATTACTTTGAGTTACAAAAAAATTGTTACCCAACATTGTAGAAGGAAGGCTCCTCTCTGCTTGTAATATCTCGCCAGGTATTGTATCACAACTAATATTGGTAAGCTTTCCCTGTAGTCTGTACATAATTGTGTTCTTGTCTTTTCATTCACACGACAATCATCTAAAACAAATTGATCTAAGTAAATACTTTTAGAATTTGACTATTACAGACTCCTCAATAAAATCCATATGAAATCCAATCATATGTATTAGAAAAAAAATATCGAAGCGACACTTGCTTCATTAAACTTATGAATTTTTAGACCACGCTGAAAATGACTTATTATTGGTTGATCTCATTGGCAAAAAACGTTGTTGATGAAATTGAAATGAAAAAGAAAACCTCTTCAAAAATTACTGTTCAGATATAACTAAGCACATTTGGCATAAATCCAGTGGTGTGTGTGTGTTTCGTGCGTTCTCTCACTCAGACAGATTGATCAATAACGACCTTATCAGAGTCTCCTCTAGGTGACACCAAATCTAGCGAGAAGATCTTCAAGATGAAATGTGTGCAATGTCGTACGGTTGACAAGGGTGTCGGACACAAACAAGGGCCAAATATGCATGGGCTCTTTGGCAGGCAATCTGGAACCAAGATGGTATTCCCTTAATTGAGTTTCACCTTTTGAAAGTTATCTGGAATTTGTAGCTTTGCAATGTCTCCAGAGTAGGTGAAACAAGTGTCTAATGAGAGTTGTGTCTGTGTCTTCCTCGGAGTAAGATTTACCTGCTTCACAAAAGCGACTCTTAAAGCATCATAGGTCGGTTGCACTAGGTTGCTTAAAACGACTTCATTGTCCAAGATCATCCCTCTTCGATGTGAATTAATCTGTAAAATCTAAGATTTGATCCTACATTCCAATTATGTCTGAGGAATAGATATTAGATATTCATTATTCAAGACGTCCTCCACCTTTCTCTGCAAACTCTTATTCTCTTCCCTTAGATCACTTTCAGTATTCGGTATTTTCTTTATGCAGTTGAGCATGCAGTAGACTAATGTAATAATAATGGCTTGATTATTTCAATAGTGATTTTTAGATATCTGTAATAGTTTATTGCAACAACACTTTCCAGAAATGGTTATTTCAAAGGCGTTTTTCAAATTCGCTGGAGAGAAAATGGGAAATCGAGGCAAATATTCTTCTTAGGGGGAAATCGTGGTTTGCAATCAAGGTTTGCCAATGAAAATCAAGGTTTTCCAATGGAGCACTGAAATAATTGCAGAAACAAAAAAAATAAAAATTCTCTTTAAAAAATGAACAATTAACTGACGAAGGGCGTCGACATTTTTCGTTGGCTTGTAGAGCTGGAATCTCCTTATCAGATCATCTAATATCCTCCTCACATAATCTGCATTATTGGAGCTCTGATACCACAATAATGACAAAAGTGTCCTCAGACACACATTTTTATTAAATAGGAAAAGAAATTACATATGATAATTTGCAAGAGTTTACACCCGAACACCTCAACACTCTTGCAGAGCTATATATAAGCTAAATTCCCTAACTAAATATAGTTATGGATCACTTATTAAATAAACAAGTGTTCATTTTACAATAAATGCTATCTTAATTTCGTCTTTCTTGCAGATAATACCAAACATACTCCTTATGGAAAAGGAGTAGTTAAAGTTTATTTACCTAATATTGGAGAAAAAATGATTTCAAATGTATGGTATGTACCAACCTTTAAAAATAATTTGTTGTCTTTAGTCACGATTCAATGAGCAGGACATCAAGTGATTATGGAAGATGGCTTAGTTAAGATAAATTCATTCAAACAGAATATGAAAACAGTGATGACAGGTTATGAAGATGGAAAACTGTTAAGGACGAAAGGAATAGTTATTCCAAGGCATTCTGACTTTGCAGGAGCAGTAAGTACAGGTATTTCACCTATAAGATTGTGGCATGTGAGATATGGAAATCTCAACTTTGAAAGTCTCTCTCAATTGCAAAAACAAGGGATGGTTAAGGGACTTCCAACTTTCAAAAAGGAAAATACAAAATGTGAAGCTTGCATTTATGGAAAACAAAGTCGGGAGAGTTTTCCAACAAGTTCATGGCATGCAAATAGGCAGTTGCAACTAGTTCACAAAGATGTTTGTGGACCACTAGACACTTCTTTAGGTGGTTGGAAATATTTTTTATTCTTTATTGATGATTTTAGTAGAATAACTTGGGTTTACTTCTTGAAGAAAAAGTCAAAAGTATTTGAAAAGTTTAAGATTTTTCGTCAACTTGTTGAAAACAAAGTTAAAGAAAAGATAGGCACTCTCAAGACATATAATGGAGGGGAATTCACTTCTAATGAATTCAAAACTTATTTCACAGACAATGGGATAAGAAGACATCTTACAAATTTCTACACTCCTCAATAAAATGGAGTCGTAGAAATAATGAATCGCACCTTGTTAGGAATGGCAAGATCCATGTTAACCTTTTAAAAGTTAAGTTATAAATATTGGGCAGAAGCAATCCATATAGCTATCTACTTAAGGAACAGATCTCCAACTTCCTTTTTGGATGACATCACGCCTTATGAAGCATGGTTTGGTTTCAAACCTCGATTTAAACATATTAGAGTTTTTGGATCGGTATGTTATGCCTTAGTTTCGAAAGAAAAACGAACTAAGCTTGACTCAAGAAGCTTGAAATGCACAATGATTGGGTATTCTGATGAGAAGAAAGGGTACCGAATTTTTTCCAATGGAGAATTTATTGTAAGAAGGGATGTAATTTTTTATGAAACTGAAAGTAAGAATGCTGAAGAAATAGAAAGTCTTCTTCAAAAGCTAGAAATTAAAGGCAATCAAAGAAAAGGAAAAATGCAAATTCAACCAAATTCACATAATTGGTATGAACTTGATTTTCCTTCATCTGAAGATGATACATCCATTCCATTTACTTCGACAACATCATCTGGGTCTTCCATCAGTTCATCCGACTCTCCTAGCAGTGGTAGTTCATCTGGAAATGATTCTCCACCTCTAGAATCTTCAATTGATCGATGAACATCAATTTACAGTAATCCAATTTACAATAATGGTAATTCAGATCCCCAAACAAGTGAACATCAACTACCAAAATGGACAGTTCAACTTTTGAAAGATGTAAGGTCTGATGAGAAGAATAAAATAGGAACAAGGGGGTCACACAGAAGTGAAGAAATCTTTTCCTTGATAGCAAATGATTTTACTGAACCTTCCACATACAAAGAAGCAGTAAACCATAAAGAATGGCAACATGATATGATTGAAGAGTATCAAGCAGTAATTGATAACAACATTTGGAAACTTGTTGGTTTTCCTACAAGTGTTAAACCCATCAGATGCAAATGGGTTTACAGAATTAAATACAACAAACATGGAGAAACTGACAAGTATAAAGCACGACTTGTGGCTAAAGGTTTTGCGCAGCAAGAAGGCATTGATTATGGGGAAACATTTTCTCCTACAGCTAAATGGAATACCATCCTATTAACACTTGCATTGGCTTCTCAAAAAGGTTGGAAAGTTCATCAAATGGATGTAAAAAGTGCTTTTCTCAATGGAGACTTACAGGAAGATGTATATGCAACAAACACTAGATTTTGAAATTGAAGGGCAGGAACATAAAGTATGCAAATTAATTAAGGATTTATATGGGTTAAAGAAAGCTCTCCGAGCTTGGTATACCAAAATGGATGAATACCTTAGGAAAGTTAGTTTTCAATGAAGTGAATCTGATGATACTTTGTATATCCATCAACAAGGTCCATATCCGGTGATTCTTGTTATGTATGTAGATGATTTGATCATTATGGGAAACAATGATGATCATATTGCACAGGTGAAAAAGGAGTTACATGCAGGTTTTAAGATGGTTGATTTGGGACTACTTCACTACTATCTTGGAATTGAAGTATTCCAACGTCCACATCATATTTTCATTTCTCAGAGTAAGTATGCAGCAACAATTATTCAACGATTTGGCATGGAGGATTGCAAACCATCTCTTACCCCTATGGAACAACACTTGAAACTTTCAAAATTTGAAGGGGGGGGAATGGTAGACAACACTATTTATAGACAATTGATTGGAAGATTGATTTATTTGACAAACACTCGACCAGATCTATCTTATGCAGTCAGTATTCTTTCATGCTTTATGTAGAAACCACGAGACAACCACTAGAATGCAACCAAAAGAGTTCTTCGATATATCCAAGGAACAAAAGATTTTGGTCTTCTTTACAAAAAGACTAAAAATTTTGTACTTGGTGGATTTTCAGATGCCGACTGTTGGTTATTATTTCCCTTCTTGGTTTATCTGATTTATTGACCCAGGGTTCATGTCATTCGGGGTTCCAACAAAGCCTCTAAATCTATCGGCCCTCCTAGTAAACCAGAAGGCAACACAACACCCAGAAGCCACTGTGTAGTCTCACCTAAGATAGATTTAAATGGGTGGTTGTAAGACTCAGGTGTTTACAGTCTAGAAAAGAGTAGGGGATAAAGGGTTTCTTGAGTAGATCTATACCACAAGTTGTTACTGTAATCTACTTATTCCTTGAAATCACATGCATATAATTCAAAGTATAAACAGATTCTAACCATGCATTTATTTATTCATCACTCTTAACCGTTAATTGCTGAAAGACAGTAAAGATATGCAAATATTCAACACATTACGTAAATATTACCGTGGTTCACCCACTCCTAGGCTACGTCCTCAAAGATTTGTCTCTTGGCTCTTTTATTATGGTAGTTCTGCAATTCCTGCGTTGCGCGTTTACAATCCTCCACAAAATTGGGTGAGATCTATGTGAGGTGAACTAGATCGCACCAGGCTCCATAGCTTGTGGTCTAATCCTCAAATCTCCCTCCCCTCGTATCTCCTTTGCTCAAGATCTTACAAAATTGGTCAATACATTGCATATCTCTTTACACACATAATCAAAACAACAACAACAATCATAATAAATTCCAACCCTATATGATACTTTCGTATCTATATTTATACATTTCGGGCTCTTCAACCATTTTCAGAATATTACCAAAACCCTAACCCTTCTTACGCTAGGTCTTTGTCTCATGCACATGATGTTCTTCCTCCAGCTGTCGCTTTCTGTTGAAAAAATACTGAGAGGGGGGTGAATCAGTATTTTAGCTATTAATAATTTTTAACTTTTCTTTCACTGAAAAATCTTAGTCTACTTTATAGAGATCAGTTGTTGTATATTCTTATGAAAACAATAGTGCATCCAGAGATCTTATTATGGATTTATTCATTCATCAGATGTCTTTTAAACAATAATTCAACAAAATAAACTAACACAGATGAATAGGACACATGAACACCAAGATTTAAGGTGGAAACCCAAATCGGGAGAAAACCACCACTGTTGTTGTCTCTGTCTTCAATGATTA
>ML792801.1:385324-415117 GCA_009831015.1 Picea engelmannii
ATCTAAAAAGAGTATGACTCCATCCCCACACATTTTTGGAGAGCCTTGATAAGCTCCATCAAAGAAGTCCCAAGGCTTTGTGAAATCAATACGGGGCTCATGCAATACCCTTTGGGATTTAATATTAATATTAATATTAATATCAAAATTGATGCCCAAAACATTTTTTTTTTTTCTAAATAAATTTTGGTCATCGCATATCCGATGAATTTTTTTATCAATGTGGCAGTTTTGCTATATAAACATCGAAAAGTTGTTGTCGAATAGGCGATGACAACTTCTATTGATGCGACAGTTCATCTATATAAACAATGGAAAGTTGTCGTCGAATAGGTGACGACAACTTCTATTGATGCGTCAGTTTAGCTACACAAACAACAAAAAGTTGTCGTCGAATAGGCGACGAAAACTTCTATTGATGCGTCAGTTTAGCTACATAAACAACAAAAAAGTTGTCGTCGAATAGGCGATGACAACTTCTATTGATGCATCGATTTAGCTACATAAACAACAAAGAGTTGTTGTCAAATAGGCGACGACAACTTCTATTGATGCTACGGTTCAGTTATATAAACAATGAAAAGTGGCATCGAATATGCGATGACAAATTCTATTGTTGCATCGGTTTAGCTACATAAACAAAAAAACATTGTCATCAAATAGGCGACGACAACTTCTATTGATGTGTCGATTTAACTATAAAAGTTGTTGTTGTAATTTAGACGAAAAGTTGGTTTGGGATTGTTTGCCTATATCGTCGCTTGTGAAACATTTGATCAAGTTCGTCGCAAATGCCACGTCGCCTAAATCAACGTTTCAGAGACTCCAAATTTGTTGCCATATCAATGACATAATGTTGCATAAGCGTCGAAACAACCGTCACAAAATGGGCTAATTATGCTAGTGACTAACTGTTTTTTTGCTCCTGTGTTGTATCAGTTTGCCATGAAGCTTGTTGAGGATGCTTCTGTCCCTATGTGATTAATGCACCCTAAGTGTGGTTTCAATGCATTTGTGGTGGTTTCATACTTTCCATTACGCCTACACTGTCTTCTCGAGTTGGCGTGTTTAGTGTGACATACCATCTATCCTTGCCTTCCTTTAACTCTACCTTGTGTTTTCCTGTCAGCCTACTTTTGTCGGCTTTCCTTTCCCGGCTTGTTTCCATTTTCAATATGGCCCTTATATTTTCCCTCACTGGCATCGTATTTCGTATGCAACTTGTCCATCATGCTACGCACTATTTTTAGGTTGTTTTCTGGGTTTTTTTTTCCACTGCGCGGTGGGTGGTCGGTTGTCCTTGTACAGTTTCAGTCGACTCCCATTGATCATTCCTCTAAGGTATGCACCTGCTAGATCTCTTAACTGTATATATCCTCCGTCGGTGACAACTTTTACCTTGTATGGTCCTAGCCAATGCATCCTCAGCTTCCTTGGGTGTTGTAACGATTTATTTTCATAGGGCAATACTAGGTCTCCTTCCTTAAACGTCTTCCTCTTGATGTGGTAGTCGTGCCAGGATTTATCTCTTTCTTTCTATACTTGTTAATGGAATCTTGCCAATATTAGGTCTTCCTTGATGACAGTAATTGATTTAGTCATTCCTGGACTGCACCTCATTATTTCATTTGTGTAATAGTTGCTACACATAGGCTAGGTATTAAAATTTCTAATGACACTACTGCCTCTTGACCATAGACTAGTTTGAATGGTGTGTGGCCTGCCAAATTTTTTCAGGTGGTTCTATATGCCCATAATACTGCTGGTACCTTGAGGTCCCAATCATCCCTATTGATGTTACATATCTTCGTCAAGGCATTCTCTAGAATTTTGTTGAAGGCTTCTACCGTGCCATTTTCCTGTGGATGATACGGTGTGATTTTTTGGTGATGAACTTCAAACTCTTCAAGCATTGCGTGGATGGTTTTTTTTATGAAGTTCGTTCCTTGGTCACTCATCAAAATTCTTGGGCACCCAAATCTAGTAATTACCTATTCAAATAGAAAGTGGGTAGTTGTATCTGCACTGCAATCTTTTACTGGTGTAGCTTCCACCCATCTTGTTAAGTATTTCGTCACGGTGATAATATATCTTGCCCCTGTTCTCTTAGCTGGTGGGTGAATTGGTCCCACAAAGTCTATTGCCCATTTGTTGAATGCCTGAAGTGTCACTTGCAGTTGTAGTGGCATCTCGTCCCTTCTGTTAGGTTTTCCTACCCTTCGATAGACATCACATTGCTGACAATACTCTTTCGAGTCTTTGTTGATCGTTGGCCACTATAATCCTACACGTAGTACCTTCTGCAGGGTATCTTTTCCTGCATAATTCCCTCCTGCTATTCCCTCATGGGCTTCTGCTAGAATTCTTGGTCGTTCATTTTACTAGTGCATATCTTCATAAGATGTTATCTGTGCCCATCTTGTATATATGTCCTGCGATCAATTGATATTCGGCTGTGCGGAATACCATATTCTTCTTATGCAAAGTGGTATATTCGTGTGGTGCGGTACCTGTTCTCAAGTACTAGATGATCTCTGCGAAGTGGTCATTAACAATCTGTACTGAGAATAGTTATGCATCTGGAAAGTTGTCTTCTAGGTTCGTTGGTTCCTCTCCGTTTGTGACCCTCGATAGGTGGTCAGGCCCTGCATTCAGTTTTCCTAGTTTGACTATTACCTCAAAGTCAAATTATTGAAATAGTAGTAACCATAGACAGATTATCCCCCCCAACACTGGCTTGTTGACTAGGTATTTCAGGGCTGAGTGATCTGTAAACATCTTAAAGTGTTTTCCCAATAGGTAATGTCTATATTTCTATAGTGCATACACCATCGCTAGGCCTTCTCTTTCTGCCATGTTATAATTTTGTTCTGAGTCTGATATTTTTCTGCTTGCGAACGCTATCGGGTGATCCAAGTCTCCTACTCCTGGTTTCACTAAGATAGCTCCAACTGCTATCGTTGATGCATCTACATGTACATGGAATGTCTTTTCCCAATCTGGAAATACCAATATTGGGGCGGTGACCATCCTTTCCTTCAGGGTATCCAGACCGTGTTGGCACTCGTCATTCCATTGATACTTGGTATCCTTCCTTAACATATTTTCCATTGGTGATATGATCTGCATGTAGCCTTTGATGAATTTCCTATAATATCATGTGTGTCCTAACATTTCTCTGAGTTGGAAGACTGTTTTTGGTGCTGGTAGGTTAACAATGACTGCGATTTTGGTTGGATCCACTAGCAAACCATGTTTCCATACTATGGTTCCAATAGTATCCCAAATGGTGTTCCAAATATGCATTTCTTGATATTTAGTGATATCTGGCACTGTCTTCATCATTCTAACATTAGTTGTAAAACTTCCACATGGTTTTTCAACAAGCTATAAACTGTCCAATCATCCAGGTATACTTTGAGAAATTGGTGGATGAATTCCTTAAATTTTGGGATGACCACTCTAGAAAATATCATAGGTGCGTTCTTTAGTCCGAATGGCATGATTGTATACTGATAAGATCCCCATTTTTTCGTGAACGAGGTCTTTTGTCTATATTCTTGTGCTATCTTAATCTGATGATATACTGAGAATCCATTGGTGAATGAGTAGGCTTCATGGCCTCCTACATTCTCAATTACTTCATCCGTGAACAGTGTGGGGAATGGGTCATGTAGGCATGCGTCATTCAAGTTCCTCAAGTCAATGCATATCCTAATCCCTCTTCCCTTTTTCTTGTCCTGTAATACCATCGGGCTTATCCATTTTGATTCTTCGACTAGTTCTATGATGCCAACCTCGAGCATCTTGTCAATCTCATCTTTAACTTTCCATTTGCATATGGGGTTCAATCTATAGGGTCATTGTTTAATGGGTCTCACATCAGATCTAAGTGGTATTTTCATTTATCCTATTTCTCCAACTATTCCTTTCATCTCTGTAAAGGTTGTAGGAAAAAGGTCGTTGTATTCACGCAACAATTATGTGATGCTTTCTAGTGTCTGTTCATCCCAGTAATCTCCAATGCTGGCCATTTTGGGATGCTTGGCAGTCCTTATGTTCACCTTCTTTATCTTGATTGGCATAGAGATGACCTCTGATTCTAGGGGTGGTCCTTCCACATCTCTCTCGCCTTCGAGTTATTCGATCTAAATATCGCGTGGATCATCTTCATCCGGTGCTTCCTCCTGTACGTGGTAGCATGACAACAGTTCCTTGAATGTCTACTTATTCTGTTGTTGTACCTTTGTGGTAACTTCCACTTCCAGTTCTGTAATGAATATAACTTCTCTGATCTGTTTTAGGGCCTTATCTATGTTGGGGTTCTCATGCTCAATTGAGAAAGTGACTGTAAAGTTTTTTTGAAGTGTCACCCATGTCTTAGTTCCTTTGTGCATTTCCTGGTCCATATACTAATTCGCTGGTATTCCCTCTAAAGTATGAATGAAGTGGTGAGACCATTCTTCTGGTGGTGTCATTTTCCACAGTGTTTTACACACCTCTAAGTGTTATGTTGGTGCGCCTAGTCCATCATATTTATGTTGGTTGTTCCATATCAGTTCTATGTCAAACCTTATGCGCAGTAATCGTTTGCATTGGTACCAATATGTGATAGTCTCTTTGTGTGTACCCCACCATCTTGCGGGTGTAGCCTTTAGTGATAACTCCAGTGCTAACAATCTCTAGTTTTCTAATACTTCATCTTCATATTGTGTCAAGAAATTTTCCAAATAATTTAGCCCATGAAAACTGGGTGGTTCTTTGATTTCACACCTTCTCATGGATACTTCGTGTAGTCTTTGTTTCTAGTTTTCTAGCCCGGTGTATGAGTCTATTGTGCATGAATTAATGCCTCACCAACTGAGAACCCCGTCTGCATTTGGGTTTATATAGTCGGCATCGCACGCAATTGTTCTGTATAATTGATCGATCTCTTCTAAGTCCAGACAAGTGGGTTCTATGAACCTCTCACCTTCTGATGGGTCGAGTGGGGCTATGACCCTGTAGTCCCCCGACTCAAATGTCATTTTTCTGGTTTTTAAGTTAATTATGGCCTGGTTGTCGAACACCCAATCCAGTCCAAGTAGCGTCAGGTAAGGTGTTGTGTCGTCTACTATTTCGATGACTTCAATGTCTGCCTTAGTGTGCACACCATCCAAATCTACCGTCACTCCTTTCAGTATACCTATTGGTAGGAATCTATGTTGATTTGTGAGCTTTAATTGAACAATTGAGTATCCTAGTGTGGGTTCTCCCATGCATTGCCATGTGGTTTTTGGTAGTACATTCACTTTGGATCCTAGATCTAGTATAATATCTCCCATATTGAAATCTCCAATGTTAGCATTCAGTTTAAATTCCCTACTTGTTCTTCTTCTTGTGTGTAGGTGGTTGATAGTTTTCAGTTCTAGGTTTTGTTCTGTCTCACTGTTGCATTTTTCTAGGATGTTATGAAATATTTTGACAGATGAAGGATCACTTAACAGTTTGACGCATGATTGCAAAAAGTCTTTGATAGTACTTACTTGTTCCTTGGTTTGTATTATGTTGGTATGGTCTAGTGATGGTTGCATGTCATATTCTGGGGCTTCCTTGCTCTGATGTGCAGTAGACGCTATGTCCTCCTTATGGAATTCTTGTCAGGCTTCTGTAAAGATCTCCTTCTACTTATGCATGTCGAACTGCTGCTTGGGGTTAGTGTTCTTCTTTACCCATTGGTTCTGCATTGGTTCCTATCGAACTATGTCAGTTCCTATTTTCATTCCTCCCCGAGTGACTATATTGATGTTTCATCCATCATCCCTTGCTTCGGCTAAAATCCACTAAACATTCTGGTTATTTTGATTCCTTTTCTCCTGGATATTTATGAGTAGTGTCGAACATTCCTCTGTATCGTGGTCTGATGCATGACAATACATACAAGTTGCTAGTGGCATTGGACACTCCCATGCATAGTGTCATGGTTGTTGGCAATTGTGACATGTGATTGGTCCTCTACCACATCCAAATCCTCCTCTAGCTCATCCTTCTCCTCTATAAGATGCATGATTTCCTCATGGTGCGTTGTACTGTCATCCCTGATTATACTTCATGGTATTGTACTAGGTCTATGCCGGTTTGTACTGCGGCTGCGTGTTATTGTAAGGTTGTTGCACAATTTTGTATGGGGTTGGGGCTTGATTGAACTATGGTTTTTCCTACCCAATCATCATTTCTGCCTGTACCATGTATGCATCGGATGTTCTCTCCTGCATCAGCTCCATGGTTCTACAATATTTTTCGTCATGGCCGATTGACTTGCAAAAGGTGAAATATGAGTTCGTTGGGACTGTTTGGTATTTCTGCATCATCATGCAATGGTAAGGGTTGTGACCCAGTTTCTTTCATATTTCGCACCATAATCCTCCTTGTGGTAATGGGTTTGGCATTCTCGTTTCCATATACTGTATGAACGTTGGGCATTCATTCTTATGGTGTCCTTTCGTCCAGGAGGTAGTGCACCAAATGACTTCTCGTTTGTCCTTGTTCTTATTCTGGTTCAGTTGAAATGTTAGGTTTTTCATATCCTCCTTTAATTCTTCGATATCTAGGTCCATCTGTTGGTACTGATTCTCTTCCAATTGCAAGGTTGTCTGCAGATATTCCACCTATCTCTGAAACTTTTGTTGTCATAATGGATATTTTAGATGTGGGAGTAGTGAGTTGACAAATGGGTGTCAATGTTGCATATCGGTCATAAGGTATTTTAACTTCCCTTTTAATCGCGTGAATCTTTGATCAATCTCCCATACCGATTCTCCTGCTTTTTTTCTTATTTCAATCATCTCGTTCATGTACGGATCCTCTGAGCTCGGCTTATGGAACTCATTTATCAATAGTTTATTAATGTTGTCCAATGTTCTTGTCGTCCTGGGAACACTGTTCGTGTCTAGACTCATGTACCAGTCCAGTGTGCGGTATCTTAGCGTAATTTCTAGCTGCATGAGTTTGGTGTTATCATCAATGATCTTCTTTTCTTTCCATATCTTTGCACAAATGAACAAATGATTCTCAGGGTCTTCTATTACTTCTCCTCGAAACTCTGGTAATCTAATAGTAGGATCATGCCTTTCCATTCCGAATACTGAACTACTTCCTCCTCTGCGTGGTGTATATACTTGACTAAGGTTGCCTGAACTCTCTCCTCCAGTTTTTTCTCCTTGTGTAGATGGACTTCCTGCTGTCGGACTTCCTCCAAACTTTGGTTGTCTAAATGGTGGTGTTCTCTTTGGTGTATTGGTCACACATGGGTTTATGGGTTCCACACTGACATTAATATGAAAGGGATGGTTTCCTTATCCTCCTATTCTTGGTCCTCTTATTTTCCTCTCATACGTGGTGCGTAGGATTTCCTCAATCTTCTCCACATCTCAGAGATCCTCTACCTCTTCCTCATCGTTGGCCAAGCCCTCCCTCATGGCTACGACTCTCTTCTTAGTATTCACCTTATATTGGTAGGGTGCTCCACTATGCATCGTTCCTGATGACGCCAAGATCCACTTAAGTTGGTCATCATCCATCAAGATCGGGTCTAAGGGTTCCTTTGAACCTTCTTGTCTTTATCCTGCCCTCCTTCCATTCCTCCTCTCTTCGACAGTGCTTCCCCCCTTCCCCCATGCACGCAGGGAAGTATAGTTGTCTGATTCCATTGTCATTAAACCTTTATTATACAATAGTATCTTGATAGAAGTATGCAGTGATCGAATGTACCTTCCTCTGGGTCCTCGTAGGAAATCTTGCTCAGTTGCCTTGTATGACTTTGATGTGTCTACCGCAAATTCTATGATAAATCCTTCCACAATACTATCAAGCCAAAAGTCGACTGTGCAGGTGAATTTTGTGCTCACCTGCTGCAGCTGCTAGATCTTCACTGAAGTCCAATCTAATTGTCAAATCTAGTTCGTTGCATGGTTATCCATTAACCTTAAGATCCACTCCTGTAGTAGATGTGGAAAATCACAAAAAACGATTTCGTGTAAATCCGTAAATACATATTTATCCAGGTATCTACGCAGTGTGATTCTAGGGTTTCTATTGTCTTTGTGTGCAAACTCTAGCTATTTAGTTCTTAACCAGCCCTCGATTTCTTCTTTCATGGGGTTCCAAGGTCTCCACATTCCCTTCTAATGGTTCATTTCTCTTATGTTTCATTCCTTAAGTTCTTGTCATCTCTATCTCATCTACTCAGTCCTCTCTTATTCCTCCTAATATGGCAATAGAACCATTTGTTGGTTATTATTTCCCTTCTCAGGTTATCTGAGTTAGTGAACCAGGGTTCATGTCATTCGGGGTTCCAACAAAGCCTATAAAACTATCGACCCTCCTGGTAAACCAAAAGGAAACACAACACCCGGAAGGCACTGTGTAGTCTCACCCAAGATAGCTTTAAATGGGTGACTGTAAGACTCAGGTGTTTACAGCCTAGGACAGAGTAGGGGATAAAGGGTTTCTTGAGTAGCTCTATACCACAAGCTGTTATTGTAATCTACTTATTCCTTGAAATCACATGCGTATAATTCAAAGTATAGACAGATTATAACCATGCATTTATTTATCCATCACTCTTAACCGTTAATTTCTGAAAGACAATAAAGATATGCAAACATTCAACACATTACGCAAATATTACCATGGTTCACCCCCTCCTAGGATATGTCCACAAAGATTTGGCTCTTGGCTCTTTTATTATGGTATTTCTGCAATTCCTGCACTACGCGTTTACAATCCTCCACAAAATTGGGTGAGATCTATGTGAGGATAACTAGATGGCACCAGGCTCCATAGCCTGCGGTCTAATCCTCATATCCCCCTCCCCTCGTATCTCCTTTGCTCAATAGCTTACAACATCGGTTGATACATTACATATCACTTTACACACGTAATCAAAACAACAACAACAATCATAATAAATTCCAACCCTATATGATACTTTAGTATCTATATTTATACATTTCGGGCTCTTCAACCATTTTCAGAATATTACCAAAACCCTAACCCTTATTACGCTAGGTCTTTCTCTCATGCACATGTTGTTCTTCCTCCATTTGACGCTTTCCTTTGTGCACGCTTTCTTGCATGTGCGTGTGCTGATCTTTTTCTAGTTGTTACTTCAGTTTTATGCATGCTTTTTTTCCCACGATCATTCTTCTTTCCACTTCGGCTTGGTGCCAACACTGAATTTGCCGGAAGTATTGATGATCAAGCATCAACATCAGGTTATTTAATGAACATGGGTTCATCAGCAGTGTCTTGGAATTGTAAGAAACAAGCTATAGTTTCCACTTCTATAGCAGAAGCAAAATACATCTCAGCATGGGAAGCAACATGTGAAATTGTTTGATTACGTAGAGTTTTGTAGGACTTGGGCATTTCTCAAACAGAAGCTACATCATTATTCATCAACATCCAGTCAGATATTAAGCTTGCCAAGAATCCAGTTTTTCATTTAAAGACAAAGTATGTGGACACCAAGTATCATCATATCAGATCACTCATTGCAAAGGATGTCATCAAGCAAATTTATTATCCTTCAAAAGATCAGATCTCTGACATTTTCACGAAACCTCTTGGAAGAATAAAATTTACTAAGTTTGGGGATGAACTTGGTATTTGTTGTAATGTATATTTGGATCATAGGGGGGAATGTTAGATGATCCAAAATACAAATATCATAGTTTTAAAAGTTAGAATAAAATGATTATTAATTTAGAATATTAAATTAATAATCTAGAATATTTGATTAATAAATGGAGACATTTAGAAATAGAGTATTGCTGTAAAATATATGACTCTAGAAAGGTGTCGTATGTTGGGCTCTAAATTAGGAGTATATTTAGAAGATTGTTAAGATAGCATTTATTGTAAAATGGACACTTGTTTATTTAATAAGTGATCCATATCTAGATTTAGTTAGGACATTTAGCTTATATATAGCTCATTGCAAGAGTGTTGAGGTGTTCGGGTGTAAACTCTTGCAAATTCTTATATGTAATTTATTTTCCTATTTAATAAAAGTGTGTGTCTGAGGAAACTTCTTCCATTAGTGATATCCATTATTGAAATATAGTTATACATCGACCTCTACATGAAGACCCTTTTTTATTGGATAGAGGTGAAATATCATTTACAAATCTTTTTGATGATTATGAACAATTAGCTAATCGAGTCCAACAACATACAAGATGTAGTACCAACTCATGCTTACGTAAAAAAGGTTATTCATAAACATCTTGCTACAATACCCCATGGGAACTTCAAGATGAATCAAATCTATTTATTAATTGTAAAGGACAAAATAAATATGAACCTACACATAATGATGATAGGTTAAATGTCCATAATGTATCTCATGTTTCAATGTAACATACTAATGTTGATTTCCAACCAGTTTTTTCACATCGTGTAGTGTCGAAATACATTCCAAAATATGTTTCAAAAGATGCAAGAATATCATAAACCTATCAATACAAGTTAACAATATCTTAAATATGGATGAATATGAATATCCTCCCATACATGCATATAAAAAATTCAATGTTGCAACTATTGTAGATAGAGACATAGGAGGACAAGAAACTTGTCGTAAGTTGTTAAAGTTCCTACTTGTTCTTTGTAGTCATTAAAAGAAAAAGAAATACAAAATAATTCAGAAATCACATCACCAAGTCTGAAGATTAAATTACAATTGGATTCAATATATAGTCGGATGTCTCCTATAACAATTTAATATTTTTCAATTTTCTAGTAGATAAGAGTTGTTTCCTAATATATTGGACACAATACTCTACAACAAGAATTCGTTATTATCATTATTGAGCATCTTATATCTTTTAATATAATACCCCCCTAATTACTAAACTAGATAGAATTCTAAGTTTATCTCTAAAATTGGCATACTTATCATTACCGAGTGGTTTTTTCATTATGACAACAATGTTCTCTATTGTAGGACAAAATAAAGACAAATGTATTCATTATCAACCAATTGTATGATGTAATGATGATGTAATTCAATATAATTATTTTTGGCATGATAAATTGAGTTCTTGACCATCTTGGGAACACTCTGATTGTCGCGGAAAAGTGAGGTTGGTGTTGTTTGGTCAAGTTGAAGATCAACCAATATCCTTTGTAATCACATTGCCTCACAACCTATGTTAACGACTACTTTGTATTCTTCTTCACCACAATATAAGGTATCTATAGATTGTATCTTAATCAACCATGAAATTTCCCCCAAACCAAAAGTGAATACATAGCTTGTTGTTGATTTTATTGTATTGACTTATCCAACCCAATCAAAATCAATATATCCTATTAGTGTGAAGTCGACAGATCTCTGATATAGTATGTCGAAGTCAAGGGTCCCTTTGACATATTGAGGAAATCATTTTACAACTTTCCAATGTTCCGCTTGATTCTTGGACATGAATCGAGAAAGAAAACTTACTACAAAACATATATTTGGTCAAGTAGTAGTAAGTTAAATCAACCTACATACCAATTGTTGATACAATGACACATTAAGATATGGTGAGTCAGTGTAGGTTGAGAGTTTTATCCCAACTTCCATAGGTGTGGATGTAGGATTACATTTAGTCATTATGAATTTTATGCATTTATGCATTCTTATTGGTTGACCAACAATTGAATTAGAGAGAGTGATATTGATAAAGATTTGTTCATATGTTTTAGTGATAGAGATTAGTTCATAGGTTTTACCATCTTTAAATATCTTATAAGTGTTATGAAAAGAATTGTATAAGGCATTGTGTTGGCATTCGTATGAGATTCCTAATAAAACATCAAAATAGTCTAACAGATAGATGTCAAACTCAATGGTATCTTTGAAGGGACCAACAAAAAAACTTACTACACAATGCCTAAACCAACAAAAAATGGCCATTTTGCTAGACCTAGAAACGATGATATATAGAGAGATGGGTTATGGTGGGTAGTTGCATTCATTCCACAAGGTTATGGTAAATGAGTTTTGTTTTTTGTTTTTCTGTTTTTATTTCCATTGTCAAGTGTGGCTAATTGAATTTTAACTAGAAATTATGAGTAAAAATAAGATCCAAAGATTTGGTGATATTTTACTTAGTCATTAAGAGTAATGGAGGATTAAGAGTGGTAGGATTGGGGAGAGTGAAAAATTTGGGTTCCAATCAAGGGGTATGGGATGGTGGGGAATATGCATAGTCTATGGTTGGTTGTCCAATGTATAATGCTTTTGAGGTGGCCTGATGTTTCAATGCATAAAAATCTACAATAAAATGTTATTATATTTTATGTAAGTGACACAATTTATTAGGGAAAGAGGAGGAAGGGTTTGTGAAATTAGTTTTTAGATGGCGAGTTGAGTGAGGAACATAAGTAGTATTATGTTTTTGAAGTTGAGGGTTAGTTTTATGCTTATAAGAAAGATGGAAACAAGGGCATATATAAAGCTTCCATTCAATTGATAGGGCATAGATGAAGTCTTGGTCAAGGGTGTTTCTTTTAAATAATGTGACTTCATAAAAAAGCACTCTCGAAAATAGAATTAAATTTGAAAATAATCATCTCATTGGTTCTTGAATTTGAAGTTGGATCCAAAGTTTTTTGACGACATAAATATATTGCTGGAATTTTTTTCCAATTCCTTGATGAACCTATAATAACCTACACATCAAATTGGATAAATATCCTAGAATATAGAAACATTGTCATAATTATTCACAAAAAGAATTCCAGGTAGTAATGCACTTTGCAACAAATTTGGAAGAAGCGTCATCATTGTGTTTAATGTAAATTTGAGGGGTTTCTTTATGGGGATGTGACCAAGCTTGAGTTATGCCATCTAAGGGGTTGTTGGAAAGGAATAACCACTAAGACTATGTGATGTTTTGGAAGGTCTAAACGTATGCATTGAGGATGAGGATCCATGAATCCAATAACACTTCATTCATTTTCCCACCATATTTTGGTAGGGTGATTCATGTGTCCAACTAAAACATGGAAGTCTGAGGTTTCTTGCTTGAGTATTCATGGAGGGCACTAACTATTTCTTGTGAAAATTTATTTAGAGATGATTCTACCTCATCCAAGGAGGAATACTCACTAGTCATCATGATAGAAGTAGGTTCAAACCCCTTGATATAAGAGAAATATAGGGTTCTTTGAACTAGATTGAGTAAGAGGGTAGTATATGGGATGATTGAGTGCATCATTTTGTGGGTGGAAGGGTGGCCTACATAAGAACCTATGATGTTGGTGATAAAAGGTGAAGGTATTGACCTAAAAATAACACAAAGGGAGATCTAGGTGGGAGGGTGTTTCTCCAAAGAATTAGATATACAATATTCTCCCAAGAGCTATTGGGGTGGAGGTAAAGACTCAAAAAACCCAACATTGTAGAAATATGGGTGGATTGTGGAGTGAAAGAACCATAACTTTGAAGGAGCCGGTATGGAATGACTTCTCTAATACAAAATGATGAGAGTAGATACCTTTATAAAACAAAAAATATATTCAAGAGAGGGAAGCACACTATGTATAAAATATATTAACCCAAAAGAATAGACAATAAACAACAAAAATGAAGAAAACATTAGAGAAAAATGTATTACCTTTATTCATTTTGGACAAATTATGTCCTTTTATAAATTCATAATAGGTCCACAAATTCCTTAGTCTATGCATGCATGTAACTCAAAGGATGAAATAAATGCTACACAATGTAACTGACTAATGCACACCACCTGAAGGATCAAGAAAATAAAAACAAATCAATGCACGTACATCAAGATCTAGGAGATACAACCAACTATCTAAATAGATAGATGGTCCAAGATAAAGTGTTGTATGGAATTATTTAAGAGGGGTTGTTGCTAGGGAGTTGAATTTTGTACAACCTCTTTCATAATGTCATTTGTGTAGCAAACTCAAGAAGTATTAGAGAGTAGAAATAGTCTTGAGAGAGTGTATGTGTAGACCAAAGATATTTTTGTAGTAAAAGATAGTATTGTAGAAGAAAGTAGTCATGTAGCAATGTCATCACAATGAGACAATGTTACCATAGATGTAACAATGGAAGAGATGCAAATGGGAATGTTTGATTCCCATAATGTTTTTTGTGGTGACTTTGTTACAGGGGAAGTAGAATGTGAAACAAAATAAAATTAAGTGGAGTGGACCAAAGAATAGATGCAATAGTTGAAATAGGAAGAGTTGTGCAAGAGAGTGAAGATGTTGCAAAGAAACAACAAGAGGAAGATTATTGCATTAGAGGAGTGTTTGTAATAAAATAAAAATGAAATGAGGAGATGCTTGAGCAACATGCATTGGTGGAGTTTGATGAGATAGTCATAATGGTGAAGAAGCAAGGGAATGGGGAGGAAATAGGGACCATTAGGAGGGATAAATTTGAGGTGATGAGCCTCGTTGGGTGATTTGTTTAACAATTATTAGAGTTGGATGAGTTCTATAAAGTGGTAGAAGAGATGATGGTAATTATGATGAAGGTAAACCAAGCAATGAAGATAGAAAACTCGAGAATGTATATCATTTGTCTGTAATTGTAAAGTGTAAAGGTGCATATTACAAAGACGAAGGATGTTGAATGGATAATGTCAAATAATGAGTGTCTCATAGAGTGGAATAGGCAAAAGAAGAAAAGAAAGAAAATATAAAGACATTCAACAATTGTTTCTTGTGAGAAAGATGCTCACATTTTCTAACTAGGAGAATCTAATGCATGAACATCATTGGAATTGTAGATATCCTACATATTTTCTTACATATGTTTAGTTTTTAATAGTACAAGAAAATTGATTTTATGACCAAAGTGGGAAAAAATGGTCATGAATTTTATAAATATATATGATTAGATTTTGATAATTCAAAATGAACATAATAATAATGACTCATGTATATACATTATTAGTCCCTTCCGAAGGCGCAGAGGGAATATAGTGATCGATAATTCGTTGAATTCATATTAATATGTCCTTTGACTATAAATTTTTGCATCATCTGTATTGTTCATACTATAGAAGTAAAAACATCATTTTCTATATATAAAAAAAACTTATATGTCATTGTCTCATTGGAGAATATATTCAAGGTATTATTCCCAGCTTCATTGTTCCCAATGTTTTAAATGTGTATATATCCAAAGTTTTGACCTTAGACACTCCTTTTTAATTTTTATTGCATTTTTACTGAAATGTTTACATACTGAAAGTTCTGAGCATGGACACTGTTTTTGTATGTTTTTTTATTATTAGTCCCTGCCGAATGTGTAGAGGGACTATAGAAATCACATATTAATATGTCCTTTTATTATTATTATTAGTCCTTTGTATTTGTATTGAAATTTTTACATACTGAAGGTTTAGAGCATTGACACTTTTTTTGAGGTGCTTGAATAGGCCTGACAACTTAAATGTTTACATAGCACGAGGTCCTGAAACAGGCCTGACAACTTAAATGTTTTCATACCGCGAGGCCCTTAGATAGTCTGACAGCCTTAAATGTTTACCTAAATAGGCTTCTCAAAGTACCTTTTTCCTCCAATTTTTCCATACAATGTTGCAGTGAATTTGGACAATATTGTTGTCCACCACCAGTTGAATAGGCATTGTATGTTTCATACTTCTTATATGCCTGGAATGCAATTTGGTCATCATTGAAGCTACATACATTGTTTACTGGTTCGGTGGGTGCTTCTCATTCGTTGGTTCATCGGTTGTTTCTTGTTGTTGTTTGGTTCAACTTCGCAAGGTTGAGGACCTGCACTTGCGGTTGAACCTGTTGGTGCTTGTTGCTTGATTTTGTTTACCTCAACTTTGCAGGGTTTGGGTCCTACATTCGCGGTTGGATCTGTTCTTTTTTTTACTTTGTGGGGTCCGGGTGTTGCACCCACAATTCGACCTGCACTTCTGTCGTTCATCATTTCAGAGTAAGTTTCGATGCCATAATTTCATTTTCTATTTGTTCTTTGTTTTTCATTGTTTGCAATTTGCAAGTAAGAATGTTTGATTATTTCTACTCAAATGCTCATGATATGTTTATGGTTCCTTTTGTGCTTCGACTGCACTTTGGTAATCGTTGGATATACATATGTTCTTTGTTGGTTTAGTGGTTGTTGCTTGTTCATTGGTTTGCTAGTTTGTCGGTTGTTGCTTGTTGTTGTTTGGATCAAGTTTATGAGTTTGGGGCCCTGGGGATGCAGTTGGGCATGTGTGTGCTTGCTCCCTGGTTTGTTTCTTCATGTTTTCTTTTATTTACTTCGGCTTTGTGGGGTTGGGGTCCTACGTCGACAGTTGGACCCGCGAGTGGACCTGCAGTTCTATTGTTTGTCGTGTCTGGCGAAGTTGAGATCTGGCGCATGTTTTGTGCCTGCCTATCCTGCTGTTAAATTTTGCTCCAATTATTTTTCCTAGTTTTGAACCATACCTACATGTATTTTTAAAATTTTCTTGTAGAAGAAAAGGATACTGAGATGGTTCTACCAAGAGTGGTGTTCCATGGATTGCAAATTGCAGTATTCAATTTCTATGATGCTTGGCATGCAACATTGCTAGCATAATCAATGTGTTCTGAAATGGATCACACCATTTACATTTGGATGAAACCATTATCATTATAGGATACTTCAGTGTTGACATGATACAAAATAGTGGCATAAGAAATTATTGGACAACTACATGTGAAATTACAATGTCCGTTGTCTTTTTATTAAGATAAAACATGTGCAAAACACACTTTTTAACCATATATGGTGAAATGTGCCCATATCACAATGCAACCTCTTTATCCTCTACACAGACTAGTGTGACTAGGATACAATTTGTCTTGTACTTGAAATACGATATGTACACCAAAGATACTGCAAAATTATATTTCCATGTCTCGAAGCATATCTGGGTACTTTGCCACAGAAAACCAAAATCATTTATCTATGGCCATGCAATTTCTTAATATTTTGTGGCTTGTAATATATTTTGGGCAGGAAAAAACTTTATATATTTACAACCATGGATGGAGAAAAGAAAAGGTTCATGTTTCTAACTATATTTTATTCTATTTGTTGATTCTCATTTAGTGTATGTACATATTACTTGTTCTCTATTGCATACCATCTTCCATTCATTTTCATTGTATTTTGTGCATTACCACATTCAAACAAACATAATAGCTGGAGAAAACGAAGGAGTCTTAACTGCAACGATGGAAGAGGAGATACAAAGGTACATGCTTGTACTGTTATTTCATATTCTGTTGTTTTGTATTTCATTTATTGTCTGTATATGTGTTCACCTAGTCTATTGTATGTAGATATTATGTACCTTCCTACATAATAACTTATCTTCATGTCCTTTGTATTTCTTGTGCCGCTACATAGGAAAAAATTTGAACTCTGCTTATTTTTTCTACATGTCTTCCTACATACTAACTTCCTTCATGTCCATTGTATTTTTCCTACATTTCTACATTTAAATAAATAGAGTGGCTAGAGAGGATGATGGACTCTTTGGCGCAAATGTAGAGGAGGAGTTACAAAGGTGCATACCTATACTCTTATTTCATATTCCAGTGTTTAGTATTTCATTTATTGTCTGTGTATTTGTTCTACTTGTTCTAATACTTTGCACATTTTTTGTTGTATATATATACTACGTATCTTTCTACATAGTAACTTATTCTCATGTGAATTGTATTCTCTTTCCTGCTACATTGAAATAAATAGAACTGTATTTCTTTCTTTTACATGTCTTTTTTCATACTAACTTGACTTCATGTCCACTGTATGCTTGATTTTGCTACATTGAAAGAAACAGATTGGTTGGATAGGAAGATGAATTCTTATATTCCACAGCAGAGGGGTCTATGGTACAATCTTCGAAAAGGTATACCAACTGCGCTAGTAAATCAAACATACAAAATGGGTGGGGGAATATAATATTGGAATGGAAAACAATGATTTGGCAACAATGGGCCTTTGTTGAGACTTCCCGCTTCCAAACATTTCCCTCCCCATTTCTAATTTTTCCACTTTCTATTATCCCTTTTTTTCCCCCTCTTCTATACTTAATTTTTCTCTTCTAATTTTTCTTTCTGGTTGCTTTGCTTAGTTGTTTTTCTGAAAATTCCTAGGTGCGTGGGTTGGCGAACTCATAGGTTCACATTTATGGTCATGCTTATACCTCATTCCATACTTACCCACTTTTTCGATCGCGGGTTCCTGGGATAGCACGTTCAATATTGCGCCTCTATATTAAGAGGTTTTGCAATATACAGATTGGTCATCGTACCCTCCCATCACGCCCTATTTACTATTACACATTTTTTCAGTCAAAAAAATTGAGGCATACAATTTAACCGTCCGGTCGTCATGTTTCCTGAGTATCCCTTGACACCCTATTTCATATTCCATCTCCTTCGACCTTGTATGTGACATTCAGAACAATTATGGACAATATACAATGCATATGCTTATTTAGTCCTTCTGATGTTCATCTACACATGCTTGCATTAGAAAACTTTGGACTAGTAACATGGCCATGAGTAGTCAATCATCACAAACATCAAAATACCAACAAGACCAAAGGTAAATATGCATACATTATGTTCCTCATATGTTTACCAAAAAAATATCCTTAGCTATTTATTCATCTATGCCATGGTGAATATGTTGATGTCATCTACAACACATACTTTGCAGTTCACAAGAAGTATCAACAAATGCAAGCGAGATGCTAAACATAGTGCAAGTTTTGCAGACTAAAATGTATGGTTGCAAAACTCTAGCTCCATAATTCATCAAAGTCGTGTGTCTACTTGTACATTTATGCCAAGAAAAAAGAAAACAAAAAAATAATGCACACTACCATTCACATTGCTTTTCCTATTCAAAAAATGTCACCGGATCTAAACTTGTAACACCCAAAATACTATCAATAGAGGGCTTGAACAACCGCTGAACTAGACAAGTCTTCATCGGGGACATATTGGTCGTCTATAGCACCTACTTAGACAAGGAAAACAAAACTAGATCCATTATGTGTGTTGATATGACAGACAATGAGGCCCTAATGAAAGTCACACTAACTATTCCCACACAACTTGTCCATAAACATGCAGAAAAGATATTTCCAGGTAATGGGATATCCATTACAAATTTTAATATATTTCCCAAAACAGTATATGACCATGGTGATTGTGATCAGATTATATCGCTGAACGAAACAAGTATTGTGGAAAAAACTCTCTCTATTTGTTCAGAATATTGTTTTGTCCCAGACACAACTATCAACCAACTTGCACAGAGCAATGACATTTACCTAATTGGAACCATTCGTGTAGTTTTCACACTCGCGAGAAAACTTGGCTCGCAACACATTCTTCATATAAAATATGGATAGTCAGAAAATGACAAGGCAATGGAACCATTCTCCATATCTAGTTTTGTCCTTTACTTTCACATGTCCATGTATCTCGGTTATGTTACACAAATATTTCACTGTTCCATGTTGTAGCTGCAATTTTTCGATACCTATTCAAATTTGTTTTCCTCAATGGAACAACAATTGCATAAAGGGAAATTTCCACTTATGCTCTTCAAAAATATAACAAAGAAAAGAGATGTTAAAGAAAGGATCTTTCGCACAACCCAAGCAACATTTGTAACAGAATTGTGAACAGACATAGTACATTATCTCAAGAAACTAACTAGCTCTACAACTATTGTTTGTATACATCTACAATTTCATCCTCACTTTGCTCATACAAATTTCCTTCACCAATTTTCTGTAGTTTTTTTCTTTTTTGTTATGCAGTTGTATATTATATTGTTCAATATATTAACTACTATGCTCATGTTCCCAGATTGAGGGTGTTTCAGTTGCAACGAATGTGTACTCAACCCCCTTCGAGCCTGTATGTGCCAAATGAAACTCTCCTGCTTATGCCTCTTCTTTCATAAGTGATGATACAATTGATTGTCTGTGATGCAGTAAAAAATGTCCTTACATATATAGACATTGTCTCAATGCTGCCATCCGAACCATGGGAAACACAATCATACATTGTAAAATTAGACAACCTCGGTTACAAGATGTGCTTCCTGGGTTAGCAGAATTTTCATATGAAGCATACCTACAGAAAAAGGCAAACAGTGTCTACATGTTGCATGACTTTCAGATACATAGCAAATTTACCTTAAATGAGGACAATTGATCTGGATTTTATGAGTAGAACAAAATGAATACAATTTATTAATAGGTGCTTAACACAAAATAATAGAGATACAGTAAAAATGGTTTTCTATTCAATAAGGAAATAAGCTAAAACTATAAAATGTAGCGGAAAACAAGTTTACTGAAATGGTGGCGGCTTATCTCTGAGAAGAGATGTGATAGCTGCGCTCATTCACAAGAATATGGTTACAATGAGGCTCTGAAGGCGTTTTTACAATAAACAGGAATGTCAAAATTCCTAGAAATCCAAAAACCCAACAGTAGGAGATGAAGCGCCAAAAGTCATGTGGGCCCCATTTGGGTAAGTTAGTACATCAACTTCCCGGGGTCGTAACTTTTGCATACAATCTCCGTTTGGGGCTCATGATAGCTCGTTGGAAAGGTATCTTCAAGGATATTCATTTTGGGGGATTGAATAGAGCCTTCATCTATCATTGAGAAGATTGATCCCAAAAAACCTTCATTTAGGCCCTCAAAATGGCCCAGGAAGTTAAAAACTACTAAAAATAGTAAATTACCAAAATTGCCAGAAAATTGTTTTGAGCCAGTTGGAAAAGGTGGGTGGCCACTGATATCCACCTGGATCAATCCTCCCTCCTTAGGAAGCAATGGTCTCCATTTCATTGAGTTCCCCCATTATATGAGAAAAGTTATGTTGAATTTGGCCCTGGTGAGCCACTTGTCTTGGTGCAAGAGCTACCCTGCTTTGACGACTCAATAAAGTTGGATCCTTTGTTGTCGAGTGCCCTTGATCTATGTGTCCACAATATGATCATTGGATTCATGATAAATGCATTCAGGGTTGAGCTTTATTGGTGTCAGATGTTCTACTACTTCTGAGGTGTCCAATAATTGTGGGAAATAAGGGCGAAGGAGATCCACGTTGAACACTGGGTGCAGGCCAAGGAAAGGAGGAATGTTGAGCTCAAAAGAATTATCCCCCACGACCTTAGTGATGGTGTACGACCCATAACAGAGTGGTAGAATATTCTGATGGGATCCTGTAAGGAGTTCTTTCTGCAAGTGCAACCAAACTTTGTCGCCCACCTGAAACTTATGTGGCAGCCGATGTTGATCATAGCGATGCTTGTACTTGTCATTGGACTTATGTAGGATATTCTGAAGCTGTTGGTGGATGTGCTGGATCCACTCAATGAACTAGGTGGCTTTGTTAGCTTTAGTTGGAGCAGGATATGAATCGGTCAAGGTGACCACAAAGGGGAGTGCAACATCTATGGGACCCAATGGTTGGAATCCCAACCCCATCTGAAAGGGGTTGTGGTCGGTTGAGCTATGTAGGATCGGTTGTATCTATGTTGGACATAAGGAAATCTCTCATCCCATGTTCAAGGATTCTTGGAATTATACATGCAAAGGATATGCACAATCATGCTATTTACAACCTCTGTTTGGCCATCTGTTTGGGGGTGGAAGGTTGTGGATTTTGTGATCTTGGTGTCCAACAATGACCAGAGGCTCGACTAGAATGTGCTGAGAAATTGATTGTCCTGATCTAAGACAATTGTTTGTGGGATTCCAAAATGTACCTAGAATTGGGGAAGTGGCCTCTACTGTGATGCTCTTCTTGCAAGCAAACAGAATCGTCATCTTAGAAGAGCAATCAACAACCAAAAAAACACAGTCATTTCTCCACTTGGTGGACGAGAGGTCTGACATGTATTCCATTGAGATGGATTCACATGGCCTATCAGGAGTAGGAAGAGGGGTGTACAGGCCCTATTTCTTAGTGGATGGTTTGGAAATAACATAGGCAGTGCAGGACCTAATATACTTGTTGATCTCCTGTCGAAGTTTTGGCCGGTAGAAATGTTTCTGTAGCATCACCACTGTATTTTTATTGCCGAAGTGTCCTGCCACCCGAATGTAGTGGGCTTCCCAAATCATATTTGCTCGTTCTCTTGATGGAACACATATATGGCCCAGATGACACAACAACCCATCCTGAAGATGGAAATTATTGACAACTATGTTTGCACCCAACATTTGGTAGGTGGTGGCGAAGTTTGGGTCTGTCTCATATAGTTGGGGCCATCCAGAGGTCTCATGGCTGCAAGAGTCTAGCACCGTGGTGAGTGACATGACTGACGGTCTGCTGAGGAAATTAGTGACACGGTTGGTGCTTCTTGTTTTATACTTGATGTTGAGGTGGAATTGTTGCAAGTATGTGGACCACTTTTGATGGCGGTCATTCTATAATTTTCCTTGTGTCTGCATAAACTGTAGTGGCTTATGATCAATGTGGATGACTATCTCCTTCCCAAGAATGCAATGTATCCACTGGCGGTAGGCTTGCATAATGGAGTACATTTATTTGTCGTAAGTAGGGTACATACATACAACATCTCATATTGTATCACTATGATAGGCCATGGGGTGGTCGTGCTGAGTGAGAATGACACCCACAACATAGTCAGAAGCATCTGTCTCAATATCAAAGGGATGTTGCAAGTCTGGTAGTGAAAGTATTCTGGCTGAGAACAAGAGATTCTTGAAATCATCAAACACTTGTTGTTGGGACCGGCCCCATGCAAATTTTTCCTTACCACCACCCCTCATTATTTGGCTAAGGGCCCATGCAATATGGGAGAATCCCAACACGAACCTGCGGTAGAAATTGGCAAGGCCCAAGAATCTCTGAAGCTCAGTGAGCGTGTTTGGGGCTGGCCAGTCATGGATGACTTGAATCTTGGCTAGATCCACATGTATGCCATGCTGATCAACGATGTAGCCCAGGTAATGGACCTTGTCCATGCCAAATGAGCATTTTTCCATGTTGGCGTATAGCTTGTGTTGTCGCAGGGTGTGCATAAATTGTTGAATATGCTGCAAGTGTTCGGCCCAAGTCTTGTTGTAAATGAGAATATCATACAGATATACCACTACAAAAGTATTGGTGAATGGTCACAGGATATCGTCCATCATCCTCATGAAAGTGGCTGGAGCATTTTTCAAACCAAAGGGCATGACCAACCACTCAAAAAGGCCTTCCTTTGACTTGAAGGTGGTCTTCCATACATATGTTTGTTCTATTGGGACCTGGTGGTATCTAGACTTCAGATCAATCTTACTGAAGTATTTGAACCCCATGAGTTGATCAAGGAGGTCATTGATTCGGGGAATCGTGTACTGGTTTCTGAATGTGATTTTATTCAGAGCCTGGTAATCAATGCAGAGTCATTGGGTTCCATCTTTATTATGTACCAACACGATTGGTCTTCCGCAAGGTGATGATATGGAACGGATGTGCCCCTTGTGGAGCAATTCTTGGATCTATCGCTTGATATCCTCATTCTCTAACAGAGAGCAGTGATAGATTGGCCCATTGGGTAGTGATGCAATGGAGGTCAGCTCGATGGGGTGCTTGACCTAGCAGTGCAGAGGTACCTAGGTAGGTGAGGATAATATATTTGAGTATTCTTCCATGACCTTATCTACTTGCTTTTGCTGTGTGGAGAGGTCAGCCACAGAAACCCTAGATGTGGTTGTGATATTTCTCTCATTCTGAGAGCGAATAACGAAGAAGACAAACTTCCACATCTGAGAGATGACCTTCCTCCATTTCTTAGTAGAGATCAAGGAAATAACACTAGGTGGGACTGCCTCAGGTATCCTATACAATTTCCTATTCAAAGTAATAATAACACTATGAGGCCTAGACTCATATACAACATGATGTTTCCATAAATAAGGTTGGCCCAAAAGAACATCCCAAACTTCGAGAGAAGAAAAATCACACAAAACCTCATCTTTGAAGGGCTTGATATGGTATGATAGTAGACATTGTTGGCTGATGCGGAGATCACTTCCTTGGTGGAGCCATCCAATGGTGTAGGTTTGTGGGTGTGGCATTGTCGGTAGGGCCAGCCGCTTGATGACCTCTACTGAGATGAGATTCTTTTGGATACCACTATCAATAATGAAGTGCAATGGGGTTCCTTTTAACCACATCTGTGAATGGAAGAGGCACTCTCCTTCATCTATCTCGTCTGGTTCACCAGGATAGAGCTTGGTGGTAGCAATGGTGGCACTGGGTTCCGCGTCAATGATATGTCTTCCCCTTTCTAGTTATGACTCAAAGTTAGAACCTACATCTGATTCAGAGGCTTTCACTTCGGCCACCATTGAATGCTTTGAGCGACAGTCAATAGTGTTATTCTAAGGGTTCTTATGGAAGTCGTACCACTTCCCGATATCTTTCTTCGTCTTTCCAGTGTCCTTATTTTCTTGCAGCTTGGACTAGTTGTCCTGATACTGTCCATATTTGATATGTCCTTTGTTCTGTGGTTTGGGGGCCGCCCTTTCTTGTCTTTTGCTATGAGGGGTTCCCAAGCCCAAATTTCCACGTCTTTTGTTTGAGCTTCTGCTCTATTTTGACGACATATAGGTAGGTCGCGCCTAAGAATGACATGTCCAGAAATTCCATTTCGGTATGGATGTATCTATGTAGGGCACCACAATACTTGAGCACCATATATCACTCTGAATATTTGATACCCAGCTTGGTGTGCAAGGTATGGAAGATATTTGTGAAATTTGGCATTGCTTGGTCTCTTTATTGCCACAGTGTGGTCCATTTGGTATACAAGTCATCATAAATTCTGACAGGGTAGTATTGTTCCTTAATAGCATCCCTAAAGGATTCCCAAATGGCCATGATAATAAATAATGATGGTTCCTCTATTTCCTTTTGCTCACAGAAAGTTTCCCACCAATCTTTGACATGGTGAACGTCTTTGAGGAGCACAAAAGTAATCTTTTCTCTATTCAAAAATTTATGGATAGAAAAATAACCTTCTAGTAGATTCAACCACTTGTCTAAAGCATCTGTTTCTATTTGAACTTCAAATATAGGAATATCGAAGTTTATTTCTACCTCGAAGGGGGCAACACCTCCGCTTGAAGAATATGTGTCGCCTGTTGGTAGTCGTCGAAGGATTTGCGCGAAACTATCCATCATCTCATTCCTCTGTTGCGTGAGGGATTCCTCTAGCAACATTTTGAAAGGATCTCCTGTCACGTCATCTTTATTTTCTCCTGCCATGAGAGGTCTCTTGGGAGTGAGAGAGATTTTTTCCTCAAGAGAAACAAGCTCGAGACCCAACTCTTTGTACTTAGACCTCATTGGGGGCATGCATTAAGACGACAAGGAGCAGACCGCTCTGATACCACTGATCTGGATTTTATGAGAAGAAAAAAAATGGTTATATATTATTAATAGGTGTTTAACACAAAATAACAGAGATCCAATAAAACTGGTTTTCCATTCAATAAGGAAATAATTTGAAATTGTAAAATGCAGCGAAAAACAAGCTTGTTGAAATGGTGGTGGCTTATCTCTGAGAAGAGATGTGACGGCTGCACTCATTCAGAAGAACATGGTTACAAAGAGGCTCTAAAGGCCTTTTTACAATAAATAGGAATTTCAAAAACCCTAAACATCCAAAAACCTAAACCTAGGAGATGAAGCGCCAAAAGTCATGTGGGCCCCGTTTGGGTAAGTTAGTACATCAACTTCCCGGGCTCGTAACTTTTGCATACAATCTACGTTTGGGATGCATGATAGCTCGTTGGAAAGGTATCATCGAGGAGATTCATTTTTGGGGCTCAATTAGAGACTTCAACTATCATTGAGAAGCTTGATCCCTAAAAACCTTCATTTAGGCCCTAAAAATGGCCCCGGAAGTTAAAAACTGCTAAAAATAGTAAATTACCAAAATTGCCAGAAAACTATTTTGAGCTAGTTGGAAAAGGTGGGTGGTCACCGATATCGACCTAGATCAACAATGAAATATTTCATATCGACTGAAAAAAAAAAAAAGTAAAAATCATATCAAGCTTTAGAAGGAAACGAAAAAATCTCATGTGTGTCTGTAATTTTTCTTCAACACCCAGATGAATGTTTGTCAGAATCGGGTTCTTCGGAGTTTACATCTATGGCTGTAAAATTTTCTTTCCAATATTTTGTCTCTTCTTGTGCACTTGAAACAACAACGAGAATCTAACTACAAATGCAATCGATGTTGTTATTTTCGTGTTTTTTTGCATCTCCCAATAAGAATTTTGCATATTTGTTGGGGTGTGCAAATGAAAAAAAAAATGGTGGTTGTTTGTGGCTTTGTTGGAGGATTCTGCACCTTTTTGGGTGCCCAAATTGGAAAAATGTTTTCCAACTATATAGCCATGGCAGGATTTCTGCATTTTTTTTGGGTACCCAAATAAATAAAAAATTGCTCTCCAACTATACATTTATGGTATGGTATCTACATTTTATCGATTCCCTAATTCAAAAAAAAGGAGTCATCATGGATTGAAACATGAGCTTGAGATATTCAGAACTCGCTATAGATATTGGGGAGTTCGGGCATTGGAATTCATACAGGCAGGTGCAGTTATTGGTGATGTACAAGCACATAAGATTGTTCAGTCCATAAATGGGAAGAATGAGGACAAACCCCATACAAAGTATCCAACTATAAATAACCCAAGAACATCCTTTGAACCGTCAAAATATCTTACTCCTCTGGGTAGAACCATCAGGCATTTCCAATAATATTGGAAATTTGGCATTGTTAAAACTGGTAGTGATAGAACATGGCACTATTAGAAGAAAATGTTCATAGTGATTTTTATTCATGGTAAAATAGTAATCAACAAGTTTCTTGTTGCCCATTTTGAGGTTTGGTTATATCTAGGGTACAATGGCGAAGCTCCACTGGTTTTGTGTTGTCTTGTGTTTGGCAGACTTTTGTTCATATCCCATGTCCCTGGTTATTTTCTCATGGGAACATATACCATATGTAATACAAAACCAATGCCACGTGTGTTTTTATATATATCAAATTTCTCAATGCAAAGGTCGATGTGTATTTCTCTATGGAACCTTGTGGGATTTCGCTCGGTGCCTTTTGTGTTCATGCGTTGTCTTGTGCCTCGACTTTCAATACATTTGGTGTTTACTTGGTTCTTGGTTGTATGATTCGTTATGGAAAATTAATAATACATTCAGGATCTTGGCATTTTTTCTATGATCTTAAATAATATACAGGACATGCTTTGCATTTTAATATAAGCTCTCTGATGCAAATGTAGTATGTGGCTCGTTTTAGCACTTTTCCTTGATCGATGAACTTAACAAAATTCATCTCCAAGAATAATTTGAAATAAAAGGATATATACTATGTGATGTCCAATGGAACTATCATATCAATGACATGACATTAAAATTCAAATCCTTCATTGTTATACTTGCGATGAAGTTGACAATACAATAACTTTACTTAAACATCACAAAATTGATTTTCTTGTGGCTTTTCGATGCTTCTCTTATACAAACACATCCTGGAAATTATAAGCATGGCTCACTTTAACTATTCCTTGATTGAAGAACATGTTCACATGTTTAATGCACTTCATATTTACTTTTAATACCATCAATGGGGATTTCTTACACCAATTCCTGCTTCCGAAAATTGCCATCCGCTTTCTCTTTTCCCTCTGCTTTCCCTTTCAGGTTACTTAGTCATTTTTCGGAAAATGTAAAAGGTGCGGGAGTTGGCAGATTCATGTCTTTAGATTTCCACTGATACTTTTATATCACTAGCTCGACTGACTGCTTCCCCATTTCATATTGAACAAACTTTTTGGATCGCGGGTTCCCAGATAGGCGGGTTCAACATTGTGTTTCCATTGTTCTGCCACCTAGAAACAACACACAAAATTCCCTGATCTACAAATTAGAAAATAAATTCCCCTTTTTATCGTTTGCTTTCACTTTCTATTTACTTGGTCCTTTTTCTGAATGTGTCATTTTTTCGAATGTCTCGTGCTTTTATATATAACACCCGAAGTTCCGCAATATACAAATTGACCCTCGAAATTCGTTATTGTCTCATGTTCTCTGTTACGCATTTTGCAATAAACAGTTGGGGTAGATACAATTTGACCATCAGACCCTCACATCTCCTGAGTAGATCTTGTGGCCTTGTTTTCAGTCCCATCAATATTCCCTATTCTGAGTATGTCTCATGCTTTTATATCACGAGTCCGACCAACTGCTTTCCCATTGCATACTTCGCCACTATTACCATCGTCAGTTCTTGGCCAGGCTTGCTCAACATTGTGCTTCCATTGTTCCGCTACCTCGGCTACGACCTCTGCCTGCCAATTTTTTTTTAGTTATATGGAACATCTATTAAAACCTCTGCTAAATCCTTTTCAACCAATAGAGGAGGTTGTAGTAGAGTTTTTATTTTATTTTTTCAAATTTTGTATTACTAAAAACTCTGCAAAACCATCTTCTAGAAGGTATTCTCCTTGTAGTGAAACACACCATTCAACACATTGAATGCACAACTTGTATTTATCTTATATTTCTACACCCACAACATTGGTGGCTCACTCTTACACAAATGGAAACTTAATTTCTCAACAATTCTTCCTCTTGTTGGAAGCTCCCTCTCACAACAACGGATCCTCTAAATGGATCAAAACTCATCATAATAATCAATGGATTTATCACTCCATAGTAGATTATATCACTCTCACGAATATTGTGTATTATGCTCACAGAGCATCTCTTCATCACAACCACTCATGCCAAGCTCTGATACCAAAACTTAAATTAAACACACACAACAAATGGTTATATGCAGAAAGAGTTGGTTCTCTATTTTATATGTTGAATAGGAAAATATACATGGATATATATAGGATTTATAGAGATCATTTATAGAGATCAAATACCTATCTAACTAAGTGTTCTTACTACCACTTATCTAACATACTCTATCAATTATTTTTCTACACTCTAACAACCTCAAAATTTGATGACAACATTGTAACAATTTCCAAGAAATTACATTTCCTTATTTATTTCTAACACTTCTTCCTTATTCACTCTTTTATTTATCATCTCCACATTCATTCTTATTCACAACAATTGCAACTATTATTTTTTTCATTGTCTATTGTCCTCCTAATCATATTGTTTTGACCAATCCTTCATCTCTAATGTTTTTTTCATAATCATTTTTTAATATCTTGTGACTACGCTTGGAGGGTGCTCCAATTAGGAAATATTATATCATATGAACTCATATTGGGGTTTTTAATTCTAAAAAATGAAAGAAATATATTTCCTAGTATATAGGGGTCAATGGCCATTTTTAATAGTTTAAAAACATCTACATATTAGGGGTTTTATAATTTGGTAATAGAAGTGAGGAGTTTAGAATTAATTATCATGTTTTTTGAATTATGTATTGAAGAGGGGGGGAGGGGTTGAATAGGTGGCTTCATCATGGAATGGACTACACCCTTATAGATCCATAGCAATGTATGTTTTCTCCTCAAATATTCTCCTTCCTCTTCCATGTTTCATAGAACCCTCTCTTTGGCACCAAGAACATCTCATATATACAATAGTTTATACATTTTCACAAGCAATAGAGGTATTATAATATCCTCCAACACTCTCATACCAAGATATTGT
>ML792801.1:415167-479877 GCA_009831015.1 Picea engelmannii
ATTATGGGTAAAACTAAAAAGGTTATTACAAATGTCACGAAAATAAATGGCCACCTTGGATATCTATTCAAAATATGGGGATTTTAAATTGGAAATATGTATTGGGAAGGGGGTTCATCAAAAATATTTTAAGACATTCTTTTGTATCTAGTAAAATTAAAAGTATTCTTTAGTATCCTATGTATGTAAATGATATTTCATAGATTACTAATTGTACCCGGTATAACCACATAATCGCATTAATCTTTGCTTTCAATTTTATCCAAAATTTCAAATAGTTAACCACTTGTTCTTTAAAGGTTTCATTTTCTCACTACTATCACAATGTCAATCTTTAAGCTATGTCTTCCACTACACCTCATTGTCATCCATTAGTGGAGTCCCCCCTCCAAGTATTCACACACTCAAAAGACATGTGAAATAATATGCTATATAAGTCCATTTTAAAATTAAGGAAATTAAAAAAATAAAATAAATATGTGTGCCATACCTTGCAAATTCCTACTAAGAGATACATGAATGCATGACACATCTGCATTAATAACTCGTTAGAGTGATCCGGGCTAGGCCCGAGATCAAAATCACTAGTTACCACTATAACCCAAGAGTATATCCAACAATTGGTAAGACAATAGTCCAATAAATTATGACTTAACAAAAGCCCAGATATTTGAAGACATGTCATCACCATTAAAAAATATGTTTAAATGTAGTTGATTCCCATACATCATTAAATTCCTTAAAATTAGTTCCTAGATAAATAATCACTCACCTAAATGAATAGGTAATATATTATATTTTGTGCATTTAATACACTTTATAATCTATGGTAAAACCTATACATGTCATGAATTAGACTGAACAACCAAACCAATTTTCACCTCATGGGTCAAACCAAAAAACCTAACCAATTTTCACCCTATAGCTAAGATCACACATACCAATCAATTTTCACATCATGGCTCTAGATCTAAGTAGATAATCTAGTAAAGCTTTTTTTTTTGACGTCTATATGCAATGTTCTCCATATTGAACTCAATATAGATATTACATTTATCATAATTTTTATGAATGTATCCCCTTCTTCCCCAAAATTTATATTTATTATATTATATATAAGATCATCTCCAAGCCTAAGACATGATTCTTAAAAGAGTATCTACATGTTTTATATTAATAATTGAAACATTTAGTCATATCTTAGAACTTTGATTAATTATCACCAATCATATCTAAGTAGGATTTAGATTATTTTTTATGTAATACAAGAGAGTTTATCTAAAAAAGGTTTTGATATTGATTTTTTTAGATATTGAGTTAACAATACATGTTTTTATATTTTTGTGGTAGTTTTTTTTTTGTTGAAATTTTAATATTTTCACAAGATCATCATGATTTAACTATAAATTCTCTTTTCAATGAATTAAAAAAAAAAAACTACAATAAAGCAATGAACAAAAATTTATGACTCTAATAAAGATACTTTTTTTTCCAAATAATTCAACATGCATACTTTACCATAACTTAGAATTAAGATTATTGCGTCTTAGAGTATTTACCTCTTAGAATTTGTGTAGTTTCAACCTCATGTTAAGGGGTTTGTGAAAATTGATAGCTTCCATCATTTAGTCACTATATGTGTAGTGTGTTTTTCACCATTCTTTAATTAATGTAATTTAATTTTCGTTATATCTTTATGTTATTTTTTTTTTATGTGAATGTTATCTTGCATTTTGTTGTTAACATAATAACATTTATGTGTAAATAGTTAATATATTTAAATTGTATGCTTTGTTAATGTTGGGTAAAATACATTTTTTATCCTAACCCTATTTTAGAATGCTTGTTAATATCTTTCTTTTTCTTTTTTTCATTATTATCTTAAATGATACTGATTATTTGTTTACTTATTTAAACAAATACCTAATCTAATATATTTCCATTTGATTTATTATTTATCTAAATATTTTAAATGTATCTAATATATATATTTTTTATGTATCTAATATATTTTATTTATTTATTTTTATTTTAAATTATATTTATTAATTTTTAAATACTTAAATTAATATGATTTTCTCATTTATTTATTTTTAATTTCATACATCTCACATAGTTCATATCTCCCATAGTTCATATCCAACAAGAATATATTACATATCCAACAAAACTACATTGTAATTATCTTAGAAACATGTCTTCTTTTTTTTAATCAAGTAAGCTAATAAACTTGTTCTAATGTAACATCGTAAGTAAGATAATTACAATTTCGACTGCTCCAATCATCTCCCAAATACAAACTATTATATCATCTCATGGACACTACTACCAACCCCAGCCTTTAATATTCATATGCTACGAACTATTATATCATCTCTTTTCAACGAGTTAAAAAAAAACATTTTGCAATTATTCCGTTAATTTAAAATTTTGTTTTGCAATTATTCAGTTAACTATTCAGTCTTTTTAATCTATAGGTCTGTGCAGTAATAGTTAAAAACTCTTGAATTATTTAATACATAGTGAATATGAATTATGTGGATTACTGTGCACAGCATCAAATATATGATCTGAATTTAACCTCATCCTAAACCTCATTGGATAAACATAAAACTTTGATTCTGTTAGAATAAAAAAATCTTAGAATAATCAAATCCTATATTAATGTACAGGAATAGGGAAGAAAGTATAGTGTTGAACACCACTACAGAAAATAAAAATAAACAAACAATATAGAAAAAACTTATGATATTTAGTTTAATTGGAACACCTGAATTTTATTGACTACCAGAACTGTAATATGATTATTAAAGAAAAGGCGTTGCACTACTTAACAAATTATAATTTGCTAAGCTCCAAATCTATCCTTCTAAGAGTATATCAAATACATTTTGATTATAAAGTTTAATCCTATCCATACTTCAATGATTTATGTGTTGTAAAATAAAATAAGAGGACAGGCTTGAATTAACTATTCAGCTATTGAGAAGAGTTCATCCCGGTTTGAATTGCCCTATTGAGTAAGGGTCGATGTAAATAACATCTAACTATTGTGTTATATATTTCGAAAGGTGAAACGCTCTCTCTGTCGGTTGGTTTTAGCAGCGATCACATTTCCCGTTCATCTTATGCAGACGTGATCGGCTCGGAGCTGCAGGGGGGCCTTCATAGCAGAAGAGCGAACCGAACGCCTCCGATTCCCAAATTCCATGTTCGTCACTGTTTAAACATTTATAATGGGCCATATGGCTTGGCTGCCCGACAGCGGACACATGCGGGCCTACAGCAGGATACATGGCAGGCCGACAGTGGGACCACTTGGCGGCCCGACAGTGGGACCACACTTGGCGGACGTGAACCTGGCGGTCCGACAGGAGGACACTTCGCGGACGTGAGCCTGGCGGGCCAACAGAGAGACACATGGCGGGTTTGATACCTGGCAGGACGACATAGGGAGGGTGTGACACCTGGAAGGCCGACACATGGCGGCTTTGACACCTGGCAAGAAGACACACGGCGGGTGTGACTACTGGCTGGCCAACAGGGGGACACATGGCGGCCTTGACACCTTGCCAGCCGACAGGGGGACACATGGCACCCATGACAGCTGGTGGACCGACACATGGCGGCCTTGACACCTGGCGGGTCGACACATGGCAGCCGTGATACCTGGCGGGCCGACACATGGCAACCATGAAACCTGGTGGGCCGACAGTGGACACATGGCACCCGTGACACGTGGCGGGCCGAAAGGGGGACACATGGCGGCCATGACACCTGGTGGGCCAACAGGGGACACATGGGGTTTTGACACCTGGATGGCCGACACATGGCAACCGTGACACTTGGCGGGCCGACATATGGCAGCCGTGACACCTGGTGGGCCAACAGGGAACACATGGCAGCTGTGACACCTGGCGGTCCAACAGGGAACACATGGCGTGCGTGATACCTGGTGGACTGACACCTACTGGACTGACAGGGGACACATGGCGGGCGTGACACTTGACGGGCCCACAAGCAGACACATGGAGTGTTTGACACTTGGCTGCCAAAGGGATACTTGGCAGGGGTGACACTTGGTGGGCCGACAGCATGACACTAGTGGACTGAAAGAATTTGTCAGGCTTTGAATGTGCCAGTTGGCCGTCCCTGAACGTGCCACTTGGCATGGACCACATGTCGGGTCCACATGGCCACTTGGCAGGCTGCCTATGGGTCACTTGGCAGGCCTCATTGGAACACTTGGCAGAATTCAAAGCAGCCAGTTGGCGGCCTCTCATGCAGCCACTTGGCGAGCTCAATCTCTTCACTTAGATGATGAGCGGCCGAGCTTCTGTCGAGGGAACACGGGCACAAGCCGCACAAGGAACGATTCTGGCCAGGCTCATGGAATTCGAAGTCGACTTGCGAAGAGCCGAATCGGCTTTAAACGCGAGAGAAGCCATCTCCGAAGGCGAGATCAGCGAGTGGAGTTTATGCATGGGGAGAAGGGGATTGTCGCGCCCTCTCAAATTCTTGGACGCAGTCATAGATCGCTATGACTTTCAGTAGATTGGACGGAACTTTGGATGAAACCCAGTAAATGTAATTGCCCATAATCCCTGTCCTTTTCCCCTGATTCTGGTATTCTGGTTAACGCTAATATGTTCCGTTTATCGGTTAAAGTCCGATAGTGACCATGCTGGCTCAGTGGAAAAAGTCAAGACGAATGCGCGTGTGACCAAGTGCCTTGCATTATGGAATCTGCAACTGGGCTGGTAATTCGGCGGTATCATACACAATGAACATAATACTTAATATCACTACACTTTTCAATTGAGTTCTCTCCGGAACTAAATATTTAATAATATTAATTACTTGTTGTAAATAAATTATTTTTAATTAAAATTATTTTTTTATTAAATATTAATAATTCTTTAAAATATTATAATTAAAAATTAATAATAGAATATTATAATTAAAAAATAATAATAATAATTTCATAGCTAAATAATATTTTAGTGCACTACTTTTCAGTATTTTCGTTTAATTTCAATATATATTAAGATTTGGTCTAAAATCACTGATTGCATATAGGTCTCTTGAGTATAATGATTAAAAATAATATTTATTTTAAATATTTTTAGTCCTTCAAAATATTATCATTAAAAATTATTATAATTATAATTTTCATAGATAAATATTTTAGTCCATTTCTTTTCACTATTTTTCTATTATTAACTACCACATAATGATAATAGTTGAATAAGTCTAACGAGCCAAATAATATTATCTCAAAATAGTTGAATAAGTCTCATGAGCCAAATAATATTCTTAGTGCACCCGTTTTTATTCCACTTAATATTTTAAATTATATATATTAAGATTAAAATAATTTACATGTTATATATGTGGTATGACATTGTGGATTATATCGACCTCGACCTCCATAACAACCTCTTATGGAGTGGCCTCCATCACCTCTTATTTGATAGCCTCTTCCCCATGGGGCCTAATTTGGATATGGTAGTTCAGTTTGTTCTTACCATTTAGATGTATTATGCATGGGTTCTTAGCAGATGGTGCACCATTGTTGTTTAGCATTCTTCATATTGTGTGGGAAATCTTGTGTAGAGTGGTTTGTCATGCATTTATAAATGTCATAAAAATATTCAGTGTGTATTATTTTGACATCTTGTTATTTGTTGGTCGACTCTCTATATTCGTAATTGTTTTTTGTATGACCCTCATTCATATAGATTGTGCACCATAGGTATGATTTTCTTATTACAAGGTTTTGAATCGATCTCTACATGATTTCTAGTTTTTCCTTCAACCTTTTATCAATCGACAAAGTAAATTAGTTGTCATTAGACTCGATTTGTTGTTCTTTCTTTAGTGCTTCTTTACAAATTTGATCTTGTGTATCCTCAATGGTATTCTAATTATTTGGAGCAAGCTGACAATGAACCATTGCACAAGAAATTCATTGTAAATTTTGCAGGGGATCTAGCTAAGCATATCCTAAAATATTTTATCATAATCTATGATCGACTCACTTGGAATTTGTTTGATCTCCTTGAGTTTTTGTGACGCCAAATGCTTGACATCTTGGATTTTAAAGAATTATAAAAATCCTTTCCTAATATCGTATTTATCTCTATTATGTCATTCTATCAAATTAATGAACTAGGTAGAATCTCTTCTTCTTAACACACCTGCAAATTGTGCCATCTGCTTTATCTTGGCCACTTGTGTTAGATTTTAAGCTATTATTAGGTTTCTTTTCAATTTAAGAGATAACCATAGCATAAATAGGATCACCAAGAGAAACAAAATCACAAGAGACACATCATTTATCCTGGGAAACCCTCATGGGGGAGAAAACCCAGCAAAAAATTCCTTAATATAGATAGCCAATACAATGCTAAGAGAATAAACCAAACAATACAGAAAGTCCTCTCCCAAGTAATGTGCTCTCTCTCTCTCTTCCTTCTTCTCCAACTGCAACTCCAAACTTGCGCTCTAGATGATCAAGTGAGTGAGTGAAAAAACAAGACATTGGCCTCCTTTATTTATACAATCTGGCAGGTGCTAAAACGACGTGTCTTTTCATTGGCAGGGATGACTTCTCATTTTTCATATTAAAATTAGGGTTTGACCAATCCGCAAAAGGGGATTTGGTCATTTACAATGACTGACATGATCAATCCACAAAAGGGGATTGATCTAATGAATAATACATCAATAATAAATAGAATACTCTTTGCAGTTACAATATTTCAACAGTCCCCCTTAACAAGAAGGGTATTCTACAACAATATCAAGCAAGAGAGAGGGCAACATCATCAACAACATCTTGGAACACTGACTAGCATATCTATAAATCATCAAAAGTTTTTCTCATCATCAATAGCAGAAACAATGCAACACAAAAGTTGGAGCATCATCAACATCAACACTAGGTTGAGAGTCTTCAACACGAGGCTGGCATCACAACATGAAGTTGGCTACACAATATCATCAGCACGGAGCTGGCATCATAGTACAAGACTGGAAACACATCATCATCAGCATGAAGCTGGCATCACAGGATGAGGATGGAAACACATCATCATCAGCACGAATTTGGCATCACAACATGAAGCTGGCATCAAAACATGAGGCTGGAAACACATCATCACAGCACAAGGTTGTTAACACATCATCACAACACGAGGTTGGCACATCATCATAGCACGAGGCGAGCACATCATCACAGCACGAGGTTGGCACATCACAGCACTAGGCTGGCACATCATCAACACGAGGTTGGTATCACAACACTAGGTTGGCACATCATCAACACGAGGCTGGCATCACAGCGCTAGGCTGGCACATCATCATCATGGGGTTAGCATCACAACACTACTCCCCCTTTCGAGGGAGGTCCTTATAGACTACACCAATTTTATTTCAAAAGTGCTCAAACTTTAGACGAGATAGAGGCTTGGTCAACACATCAACAACTTGTTCATCTATGCTAAGATACTGGAGCTTTATGGCTCCTCTATGCACCATATCACAGATGTAATGATATTGGATCTCTATGTGTTTTGACTTGTCATGGAACACAGGGTTCTCTGTCATTTTTATGCAGCTCTGGTTATCACATAGGATTAGGGTTGCTTCCATATCTAGATCAAATAGACTTGTCAACAACTTCTGAAGCCACATGGCTTCACAACTGGCAGAACATGCAGCAATGTATTCTGCTTATGTCGTGCTGAGAGCATTGCTTGATTTCTTCCTACTCTGCCATGAGATCATGGTTGACCCCAGACTGAAACAACATCCTGAAGTGCTCTTCCTGTCAGAGACACTTCCAGTCCAATCTGAATCAGTATAACCACTCAGTCTAAAGTCATGGTCTCCATCATAACTGAGACCACAATCTAATGTACCCTTAAGGTACCTCATCACATGTTTTGCAGTAGTCATGTGAACATGTATGGGCTCTACCAGAAACTGACTCAAGGTGTTCACAACAAAACATATATATGTCCTGGTGTTTGTCAGATACATCAATGATCCAATGATCTATCTGTACATTGTAGCATCAATCAATTCTGACGAAGTATCAACTAGGAGATTCAACTTTGTTTCCATGGGTGTATTCATGGACTTGCACTCCAACATATCAAATCTCTTCGGGATTTCAACTGCATACTTCCCTTGGTTAAGGAAGATCCTCTCTGGGCTCTGCTAGACCTCAAGACCTAAGAAATAGTGCATTAGGCCAAGGTCTTTCATCTCAAATTCTGCATCGAGCTTCTTCTTACATTCAGTGATGATATTTTCTTCTCCAATTAAGAATAAGTCATCCACATACAACAACAATATAACAAGCTCATTATTCATAACCTTGAAGTAAAGGTTAAAATCATCTTTACTCTTCATAAAGCCCAAGCTCGTCAGAAAACTGTCAATCCTTCCATACCAAGATCTACGAGCTTGCTTCAATCCGTATAGAGCCTTCTTCAACTTCCACACATGAGTCTTCATGTATTCAACTTCAAATCCTTGAGGTTGTTCTATATACACTTCTTCTTCAATGACACCATTCAAGAAGGTTGTTTTCACATCCATCTGGTGTAACTTCCACTTCATCTTAGTTGCAAGGGCTATGATGGTTCTGATCAAAGTGTATCTGGCTACAGGAGAAAATGTCTCTCCATAGTCAATGCCTTCCTTTTGTGAAAATCCATGAGAAACAAACCTTGCTTTATATTTCTCAATACTTCCATCAGCAACATGTTTTATTTTGAAAATCCATTTGGAAGATACCACATCCTTACTCTTCGGTCTGGGAATTATTTCTCATACATCATTCTTTATGATGGATTGGTATTCTTCTGTCATGGCATCTGCTCATTATTTCTTTTGAATGGCTTCTTCAAAGTAGGTAGGCTCATTCTCTAAGAGATCACACATATATAACTGGAGAATGGCTTAGGCTTCTTCACTTGTCTCATGGTTCCTTTGGGGACACCGTACTTCTCTCCATATTGAATAAGTTCCCCTGCCCAGGCTGGCTTTATCTTGTGGGAGATCGTCATCTAGGGAGGTTCTTGAGATTCTACTTTGTCATGATATTCTAGAATATCCTCGTCAGGGGAAGTTATGACATCCCTCACTGGTTCTGCAACTCTGGGAGATACAGGTTCCTCTTCATATACTTCTTCAAGCTGGCATCTTCTTGATTTCTTGAGTGTTGCATCTTCATCAAAGGTTACATCCCTGTTGATCTCAATATGATGGTAAATTGGTATATAAACTCTGAAGGCCTTGGAGACCTCACGGTATCCAACAAATATTCCCTTCTTTCCTAAAGAGTCCATCTTGGTTCTCTTCTCTTTTGGAATATGTACAAATACTGGGAATCCAAATATTTTGAGATGGATTACTTCTGGCTTCTTTCTGACATCTCTTCAGGAGTCTTGAACCCAAGTGCACTATGGGACAATCTGTTTTGTACATATACTGTTGTTTTTGCTACTTCTGCCCATAAGCACATTGGAATATCTTGATCATGGATCATGGTCTTCACTACTTCCATTATAGTTATGTTCTTTCTTTCTGCTACACCGTTTTGTTGAGGATTGTAGGGAGTGGTGAGGTCCCTCTTGATCCCGACATATTTATAAAAGTTTACAAATTCTTTTGAGGTGTATTCTCCTCCATTATCTGACTTGAGTATCTTGATCTTTCTTTCAGAAAGATTCTCTATCAAGGCTTTGAATTCCTTGAATTTACTGAACACTTCATCTTTTGATTTCAAAAGGTAAACCTGAGTTTTACAAGAATAGTCATCAATAAAAGATACATAGTATACATACCCACTGATAGAGGATGATGGCATTGGGCCACACACATCTAAGTGAATGATCTCTAGGAATCCTTCTTCTTTACTATCTCTCTTCGAAAAAGGGCTCTTGATGTTCTTCCCTTGTGCACATCCATTTCACACACCTTCATGGTCAACCTTGAGTTTTGGTAGACCTGTGTCTTCCTTGCTTACATATATTAATGCCTTGTAGTTGATGTGGGGTAATATTCTATGCCAAAGTTCACATGGGTTCTCAATGGAATGGGTCATGGTTGCTTCTGAGTGACCCTTTAGCTTATACAAGCCACCTTCTTCTTTTCCAATAACAACTGCTTCTTCCATGGTTATTCATTTGGCCCACATAAGCACTTCGCCATCTATAAAGGAAACTCTGAAGCCTTTCTTTTCTAAAGATGAGATGGAGAGTAAGTTCTTTTTCAAACTCAGTACATAGAGTACATCCTTCATCTTCATTGGGGTCCCTGAATTAATCTTGTAATTTGATTCTCCTACTCCCATGATAGGATATTGATAATCATCCCCAAGTGTAACTTTCTAAGAAAACTTCTTTTCTAAAAGGCAAGAGAGAATGTTTCTTTGACCTATCATGTGCTTGGAAGCACCACTATCAACGAGCCAAGTGTCCTCACCATGTGATATTGATCATGAGAGGGAAAATATTAAGACATAGTCTTAAATTCATTCTTTTATCATCTTTGTGGGTGGCTCTTCATATTCAACTGCATGGGCATGGTACCTCTTGTTTTTATTCTTGTATTCTTCTCGTCTAGCTGGACAATTTTTCACAATATGTCCCATCTTGTCACAATGGTAACATTGGTAGGATGAGAAATCCTTTTCTCTTCTTTGTCCTTTTTGAAACTTATAGAATCTCCTTGGTTGAGATTCTTTATGTGTGAATTTTTTGGGGGGGGTGAGACTCCTTATGAGTTTCTTTATCGAATTAAGACTTCTTTATTCCTCATTTAGTGTGAGTAGCTAGGGCTTGATCTTCATCTCTTGATAGCAAAGCTTCTCGGTTAGCTACTCTTGATTCTTCTTGAATACATTCTTCCCAAATACTGTCAAATTGTAGTTTTTCCTTTCTCGCACAAATAGTTTGGATGAGTGCATCCCAAGGTATTGTGAGACCATTAAGGGATGTCATTATGAGTTCGTCTTCATCTATAGTATCTCCAATTGCTTCTAGTTGTTCTTTGAATTGTGATATTCCAGAGAAATATTCCTGGATCATTTCTCCTTTTTGCATCCTTGTATTCTTGAGTTGAGTTCTTAGATTCATCTTCCGATTTATGTTCTTTCCTTCATATAATATGGTTAGGGCATCAAAAATTTCTTTTGGATTCTTCTTTGAAGACACTTGAGGAATTAACTGGTCTTTGATAGAATCTGCAATGATTATTTTGGCCCTAATTGTGTCCTTTTAGTGTTTTTATTTATCTGCAGCATCGACAGGTTATGGTACATCTTCTTTAATGAATCTTGTTAGTTAATTCTCTTCAAGAATGAGTCCAATCCTATACTTCCAAGCACGGAAGTTTTCCATACCTTCTAGCTTGTCAACAAGATTAGTTCTTGCAGACATCTTTTACCTGGAGTTGGGAAAATGACCAAAAAATGAAAATGCTCAGAATTGAATTTTGAACTTACCAAGAGGTGTGCTTGGCTGAGGCGAGTATCCTGGTATGGTTAGATTTCATAAAATCCAACATTTTCCCCTTCAAACTTGACCAGTGGATTTCTGGACTGGTGCTTCTGGTTTCCTGGTACTTCTGGTTTTTTAGTACTTCTGGTACTAGTGAAAACTAGGGTTTCACTTTTCAAGAGATCTAACCACTGAAAAGGTGCGTTGAAGGTTCCAAAGAGTTGCTTGAGGTAGGGTGCACTCTTCTAGATGGCTCTTGGGCTGAAATTCCTCTTCAATAAAAAACCTTAATTTCCATGTACGACAATAGTGACATTTTCCTTCTTCTTGTGAAAGATGCTCTCTCCAACTTAGCTCTGATACCATGTTAGATTTTAAGCTATTATTAGGTTTCTTTTCAATTTACTAGATAACCATATCATAGATAGGATCATTGAGAGAAACAAAATCACAAAAGACACATCATTTATCCCGGGAAACCCTAATGGGGGAGAAAACCCAACAAAAACTTCCTTAATATAGATAGCCAATACAATGCCAATAGAATAAACCAAACAATATAGAAATTCCTCTCCCAAGTAGTGTGCCTCTCTCTCTCTTCCTTCTTCTCCAACTGCAGCTCCAAACTTATGCTCTGGATGATCAAGTGAGTGAGTGAACAAATGAGGCATTGGCCTCCTTTATTTATACAATCTGGTCGGTGCTGAAACAAAGTGTCTTTTCACTGGCAGGGCCAACTTCTCATTTTGCATATTATAATTAGGGTTTGACCAATAAACAAAAGGGGATTTGGTCATTTTCAATGCCCAACATGATCAATCCACAGAAGGGGATTGATCTAATGAATAATACATCAATAATAAATAGAATACTCTTTGCAGTTACAATATTTCAACAACTTGGCCACTAGCGAAGGGGCCACTTGGCTACTAGTGATAGGGCTATTGGCAGTTGTTGATGGGGACACATGATGGTCTATAAGGGATGGATACTAATAGGCGTAACGAAGATGTGATGTTGTGTACAACCCCTCAAGCTATCGGGGATGCTAATTATTCTTATTATTTTTCCACTCCTTCCAATGATAGAAGTTTTAAGATCATAGATATATGTAGGATACTTGCAAGGCCCTTATGGTGCCACCTGAATACCTTTCTTATCCTTTCTTCCTTTCTTCTTCTTCTTCTAGACCCTCTTTTCCTTATATATTCATCTACTATACATTTCATCATCAACAGGTCTCTGAGCTTAGGGTTGAGGGTTATTCATGCCTCAGAATTGATCTCAGTCTCTACCTTATTGCACTTTAATTTATTCATTTTTCCTTTTATAGGAGACATTTTGGTAATCCCGCATTCTATTGACATCATTATGCTCAACAGTCCCTTTAACCTACTTTTGTGGTCATTAGTCGGACATTAATAAAAATAGCAGATCTTATCTTGTCTTATCTTATAGCTCACTTGCAGTGGTGGCTCTCTATGGGCCCACTTGGCTAGCCTTGATTGTGGCACATGGGAGAATCTAAGCCATTTGGTGGGCCTTAATTGTGCCTTGTCAACATGGCCACTTAGCAGCTCTTAATTGTTCCACTTAACAAGTTGACCTAAGTCAATCGACACCATGGAAGACATTTTATGGGGCCTCTTGGCATCAATTATTTAACCCACTTGGCTTGCCTTACAAAATCACATGGAAATGGATTGTCAACCCCATTATTTGCACTCTCAACAAGCCGAGGTGTCCTGCAAGACTCTTCATCTTGGAAATTTCTACTATATTCACATTCACCCATTTTTTTGTGATGCAATAAGAAGGATTCGAGCATTAATGTTCCTATTTTTTTTATCCATGCAACTTCAATAGTGGTTACAATATTCGCATGGGGAAATGACAACTTTCGAAATATTCATGAATCGAATGATAAGCATTTGAATCATGCAATTTCAGATGGGAAAGGAGCCTAAGGAATGAAATTAAATGAATCATTTAAAAATAAAAGAATAATAAATGGAAAAGGAGGATATATTTCACGTAGTAAATAAAAATACTAATATCAATATTGTTTCATTCATATTTTGAAAAGGACAATTGTGAAGGAAAGGTCAAATGGTTTTGGGTAATGATGAATTGCAAGCACTAATTGCATGATCCGTATTTATGAGCGAAATGAAATGAATAACATATTGAATACAATAACACAAAGATACATAGAACAACAACATATATCCAGTGAACAATAAATTCTATTGAATAAATGAAATAGGTTGAAACTGTAAAATTGCATAATTGAAAACAACTTGCTCAAATGGTGGTAGCTATATCTGAGAAGAGATGTGGATTCTACACACATATGTATGATAAGAATTATTACAATGAGACTCCATAGACCTTTTTAACATTACTCATGAATGCCAAAACCCTAGACATCCAAAAACCTAACCTTAGGAGATGAAACACCAAAAGTTATGTGGGTCATGATGGGTAAGTTGGTACCTCAACTTCTCAAGGTTGTAACTTTTGCATACAACCTTCGTTTTAGTCGCGTGATATCCCATTGGAAAGATATTTTTGAGAAATACACATTATGCCATCAAACATTGACTTTGTCTATAGTTTGACTATGGCAAGCCAAACAAACATTGTTTAGGGCCCCAAAACAACCCTTGAAGTAAAGAAATATGTTCTAACATGAAAACATCCAAAATAATCCAATTGGATTTGCTGGGAGGCCACCAATCTCAACTTGGAATATGTGTAGGGCTTTAGAAAACCCCAAAAGTGTAGAACCCGCAATTACAAAGAATTACAGAAGAACGTGTTGAACTAAAAATTGTCAATAAGATCCAATTGGAATAGGTGGGTGGCCACCAATATCCACCTGGATCAGTCATCCCCCTTAGGAAGCAATGGTCTCCATTGCGTTGAGTCCCCCCATCAGGGGAGGAAACTTATTCTGAATTTGGCCCTGGGTGAGCCACTTGCCTTGGTGGAGGAGTTTCCCTACCTTGACAACCCGATAAAGCTGGAGCCTCCATTGGTGAATGTCCTTGACTTGTGTGTCCACTATCTGATCAGTGGATGTTTGTTCCATGCAGTTAGGGTTGAGATATGTTGGTGTCAAATATTCTACGATCTCTGAGGTGTCCAATAATGGTGGAAAATATGGTCGAAGGAGGTCCACATTGAACATTGGGTGAAATCCAAGGAAGGGTGGAGTGTTGAGCTCAAAAGAATTGATAACCACAGCCTTGGTGATAGTGTAAGGCCCATAGCGAAGTGGGTGGAGCTTCTGATGGGGCCCTGTCAGATGTTATTTCTACAAATGTAACCAGACCTTGTCTCCCACTTGAAACTGGTGTGGTACCCAATGTTAATCATGCAGTTGCTTGTACTTAGCATTGGCTTTCTAAAAAATCTCATGGACCTATTGACGAATGTGTTGAATCCGCTCAATGAATTTGGTGGCTTTGTCAGCCTCAGACTAAACATGGGAATAATTTTTATGTGTTGTTGCAAGAGGTAGTGCAACATCAATGGGACCCAAGGGTTGGATTCTCAGCCCCACCTAAAAAGGGGTTGTGGGTGGTGGAGCTATGGAGAACCTTATTGTAGTTGTGTTGAACATAGGGAAGAATCTCATCCCATGTATGGAGATGATTAGAGTTATACATGTGAAATATGTGCACAATCATTTGATTGACAACCTCTGTTTGGCCATTCGTTTCAGGGTGGAAGGAAGTGGATTTAGTGAGCTTGGTGTCCAAAATGTGTTGAGGAACCCGATGTCCTGATCAAATATGATGGTTTGTGGTATCCCAAAATGGACCCACACTTGTTCAAAGAAGATATTGGTAGTATCTATCATTGTGATGCTCTTCTTGTAGGCTGTGAGAATGACCATCATTAAAAACCGATCAACTACCACACATACACAATCATTGCCTTACTTGGTGGATGGAAGGCCAGACATGTAATCCATTCGATATGGATTCCCAAGGCCTCTCAATAGTAGGAAGAGGGGTGTATAAGCCTTACTTCTTGATGGCTAGCTTGGAAATGGCACATGTAGTGAAAGGTTTGATATAATTAATGACATCATGTCGAAGTTTTGGCCAATAAAAATGTTTTTGTAGAACGACCATAGTTTTTTGCATGACAAAATTTCCTTCCATCTGACTGTAGTGAGCCTCCCAAATCATCTTTGCACGCTCGTTTGCAGGAACACAGAGATGGCCCAGATGGCATAACGGTCCATTTTGAATGTGAAAATCGATGACATTCGTGTATGTACCCAAGAGCTGATAGGTGGTCGGGAATTCTGGATCTTGCTGATAAATTTGGGGCCACTCAGATGCCTCGTGCCCATAAGAATGGAGCACAGTGGTGAGTGAAACCACGATAGGTCAACTGGGATAGTCAATGCCATGATTTTTTCTCGCTGTCTTATACTTGATGTTGATATAGAACTACTGCAGGTAGGTGGACCACTTCTGATGGTAGTCATTTTGGAACTTCCCCTGTGTATGTATGAACTACAGAGGCTTATGATTAGTGTGGATAATTGTCTTCTTTCCCAGAATGTAATGTTTCCATTAACGATGGGCTTGTACAATGGAATACATTTCCTTGTAATAGGTGGGGTATTTTCAGACAATATATGAGAGTGTCTCACTATGGTATGTTACCGGATGACCCTACTGAGTGAGAACTATACCTACAACATAGTCGGATGCATCGGTCTCAATCTCGAATGGTTGTTGTAGATAGATTAAGGAGAGTATTGGAGCTAAGCATAAGCAATGCTTAAAATAATCAAATGCTCATTGTTGTTCCTTCCCCCACGTGAACTTTTCCCTGCCACCACCCTTGGTCACTTGGCTGACATCCCGTGCAATATGTGAGAATCCCAACACGAGTCGTTGGTAGAAGTTGGCAAGTCCCAAGAATCTCCAAAGCTTGGTTAGTGTAGTTGGGGCTGGCCAATCATAGATGACTTGGATCTTAGTTGGATCAACATGTACTCCATGTTCATCAACAATGTAGCCCAAGTATTGGACCCTTTTCATGCCAAATGAGCATTTTTCAAAGTTGGCATATAGATTGTGTTGTCGCAGAGTGCTCAAAACCTGTTGAATATGTTGCATGTGCTCCCCCCAATTTACGTTGAAGATGAGGATGTCATACAAATATACCACCACAAAAGAGTTGGTGAAGGGTCTCAATACACCATCCATCAATGTCATGAAACTGGCTAGTGCATTTTTTAAGCCAAAGGGCATGACCAACCATTCGAAGAGACCTTCTTTAGATTTGAAATTTATCTTCCATACATCAGTTGGTTTGATGGTAACCTAGTGGTAGCTAGACTTTAGGTCAATCTTGCTGAAGAAATTTGCCCCATTGAGTTGGTCAAGAAGGTCATCAGCTCTGGGAATTAGGTACGAGTTCCTAAATGTGATTTTGTTTAATGCTCAGTAATCAATGTTGTTGGCCCTTGACCAAGTTTGGGGAGATACTTGGTCATGTTTGACCATTTTTGGGACTTCGACAGCCTGTCGAAGATGGAGCGCCAGACGAAGCGAAGATTGTGGAATCTCGACCCACTTTTGGGCCCCTTTTGGGTTTTTGGGATAATGTAATGGGAATGGGATGTCAGCCCATGGGCTTTGCCCATGTTTGGGCCTATTTTGTATGTATAAATAAGTAAGCTAGGCGATGTAAGTAGTAGAGTACATCTATGTGATGGTAAATATTTCTATGTGCAAGTGATCTATGTGATTGAGTAGGCTCTATGCTTATTGTTGAACTTGCAGTGTTAAGTGCAAGTTTTTGTAAGAGACTGGGTGCTCGGATACTTGGGAAAGGAGGATCTAGCAAGGTGCGTAGATCTTATGTCCTATGCAGAGTAGTGTTTTGGTGGCTTTGTGCTTGTAACCTATTTGACCGAAGACAATAAAGAAGAAGAGTTGGTGGGAGTAGCCCCAGGGTGGGGGTGAACAACATAAATACTGTGTTATGCTTTGTGCTTCGACTTGATGTGTTTGTCCCTTATTTTTCTAAGTGCCTGGACATGTTTAGATAGATCTACTTATGATTTATGCTTATTAGACATGTATGAATGTGCTTAGTGCTGATCTACCAGATCTGATCTGTTTTAATATGGCTAAATGTTGAAATACCTTAGACCTAAATGAATGTTGTGATGCTCTGTGCTATCTGTGAAGTAGAGTAATGGTTGAGTATTGATAATCTATCGGTGCTAAGTGCTCTGTAAATGATATAATCAAAGATTTGTGTCCTGGCTAAGTTTACAGACACTTGAGTCATGCAACAACCCCTACCTCTACCTCGGGTGAGACTTCATATGCTTCGTAGGTGTTACCAAAAGGGCCCATAGTTAGGGATTTGTTTGTGTGCTCTTAAGCATTGAACCCTGGGTTTTCCCCTGTGCCAACAAATGGTTCCATTGTCGGGACCTGAAGTTGTGATTTATGGGAACTAAGAAAGAAGAGGCTTGTGCAAAAGAAATCTTTGTGAATAGATATCTTCCCTAGTGCGCAGTATCCTACTCGGTTTATAAGCTTTGTGACAAGAAAGAAGGTCAGATCTGAAAGAAAGAAGTAAGATCTAGAAGCTTTGTGCCAATAATAAGGTTAGATCTAAAGAAAGAAGGTCAGAAGGTCAGATCCGAAGAAAAGAAGCCCGATCCGAAGAAAACAGGTAAGATATGTAAGCTCTGCTCTCTGATAAAGGTAAGAATAGTTAAAGAAGTCTAGATCTGAAAGCTTTGTGCTTTGTAAAAGTAAGATAAGCGAATTTTTTTTTTTCTAGAATATGAATTTAGGTATGTTTGATAGATTATGTCCTAGCTTGAAAACTAGGGCACTAATAGATGAAATAATATTTGATATAAGTAGATATGATAATGAAATATATGTTATACCTATGCATAGAAATAATGTTTGGACTAACAAATGCATGCAGGATCCTAGAAAGAACTTGTTGTAGGGTAACTCCTATAATCCTAGTGTGCAGTATAAAGGGACCTGGGGATCATTTAAAAGAAAGAGAGGATTGAACCTCTATTACAGTTGCAGAAGACCAAGACATCTTGCTAAGGAATTCCCTAGAAGAAGACCTAGTTGTCTTTGTTGTAAGGCTATGGACCATGATGTGTTGGATTTCCTTAGAATGATCGCTAAGCTTGAAGGAATGGATCTGAATCAAGAAAACCCTAAGGCAGATCCAAAAAAGGCAGAACCCCAACAAGAATCAGAGAAAGTATTGATACAAATGAAAGAGACCCTGAATGACCACTGACATGTCAGATTATCAGAGAGTTTCAAAGAAGAAGAATTCATTGAAGCAAGAATAGGGGATTTCGACATTGATTGTGTTCTTGATGAAGATACACAAGTGAATATTATGCCAGAAAGAACCTGGGAAGCTATAGGAAGACCTGCTATGATCCCTTCCCTAGGAGGAATAAGTTTATTCAGAGGAAATCTAGTAAACCTATGTGGAAGGCTCGCCCGGATACCTATGACTGTCAATGGAACTTCGACAGAGGAAGATTTTGAGATTATCAAATGTATTGAAGATAGCACCCCATTTACCATGTTACTAGGGAAACCTTGGATTGAAAGAGATCAAGCCAGATGAAAAGAAGAAGAAGAAGCCTTGGAATAGAAGAAATGAGAGTTAAAAGATTTCATGACCGGAAAGATCGCTCAATTGATTAAAGAACAGGAGAATGGATCAAAGCTATTTGACCCTAGATACTTCGATGTCGAAGCTACAAGACCACTAGAATACCCTCAGAAGACTAAGGTACTTACTCTAGAGGTAGAAGAGATGTTAACCATGAAATATTCTCAACAGCGCGTAGTAACTATATCTAAAGCAAATAAGAATCAGAATGGAAAGAAGAATATCGGGACGAATCTCACTGGAAAGAAGGCTAGGAAGCTAAGTAAGAAGAGGGATAAGATTGAAAAATTACAGAAGGATCCAGAGGGACCCTCGTAGAAGGAAAATTTGCAGAATTTGAGCTTCGCCAAGATATCAGAACAGAGACATAGGTCACTTCATCATGGCAAAGCAATATAGCCGTTGGGGATGATATATCCGTTCGACTGATGCTCTGAACAGCTGGAAAAAGATTTATGGCTCACCACCTAACCATTGGACCGTGCCATAATGGATAGAACAAGAGTTAATGAAGCCTCATACATGTTGCAAGCAATCCATTGCTGAGTTTCCTATTTATCCCATCGCGCCATGCACGAAGAACACTCTTGCCAAATCGAGAATTGGAGCTTGCAACCTTGGTTAATATTGTCGAGTGATCATTACGCCCTTACTTTCCATCTTATTTTCATGTCTACATTATTTCATGAAATTGATATTATTAACCCCGAGCGTGTATGTCCAAGGATATTAGCACACTTGAAGAATCTGCGAAGGAAGTACTCGTTGATCTCAGGACCGAGAAAGTCATGTCAGAAAGAAGGATGTCTGCAGGTGTGCAAGCATCATTGGCAGGAGGAGTCCAAGCTTCTCCATCGACTACTCGCAGAGAAGGAACTTCCATAATCATGAAAGAGACGAGAATGAAGCATAGAGACGATCTCGCAAATGCTAAGTTGATTCCAAGCATCTTACCTACGTATATACCTCCTCTTACCGGTGCAGTGAACAGAGATAGTGTACCTAGAGATTTTGACTATGTCTTGGTCACTACATACCTCCTAAAAGGGATACACGCAGTTTGCATAGACCAGGATAAGATAGCAAAGCTGAAGTTTAGTGACTTCAATCTTGGAGACGGTAAAGCTTACAGTATGCTCACCCCGCATAAGTATCTGACCAAGACAAAAGGCAAGAGTTGAAATACTATCCCCCAGCCTTGGACCCATAACCTCGCGCAGTCTACCCTACTTAATGTTATGAAGATACCACACTTTGGACGACATCAAGAAGTGAATGCATGTGTTAAGTTGTTTTTATCCTCTTACCATGGAGGATATTTATGGCTAAACCGACGTATCACAGTGGATCCGACCTTGATCCATCGGATCACCGGGATGAGCATGCAAGGCCACGACCCACATGATTTTTACCTTGGAAAGACCACAGACCAAGACTTAGCATAGAAGATAAAAGAGACTTATGGTGATATCGAGAAGGGCACGCGAGGCTACAAGGTAGCCTCTATTCAGAATGACGAAGTACGCCTCGCTTGTCAGCTGATCGTAGGAAAGTTAGTTTGCAAGAACCGACCAACCCAAGTCACTGGATTCGTAGTAGACCTCACAGGAAAGTGCACAGAGGGCCTACAGATGAATTGGGCACAATACTTGGTAAACCATTTGGAGCTCGACTACAAAGAAGCCAAGGACCAAGGTTATGAGTTCCATTTCAGTTGGCTCCTGATCTTGATTGCTTTCATTGCATGGGAGATGCCAGAAGGAGCGACCTTCCTGGACTTTGAGCCATTTGCACCATTGGCCGCGAAGTTCAGTACCCTGTGGTACTCGAATGATATGAATACGCAATGGGAATCAAATGTCGTGTTTCATTCATATTATAATCATTTGAAAGTAGCTATCGATTCTACACCACGCATCACTCTGAACACCCTCTACAGGTTTTGGCCCCTGATGAAGTTCAGCGTAGACAGACACTTTCTCTACATCACAGCGTGCACTGACAAGAAAAAACAACAGTTACAGTCCTATTATAAATTAACAAAACAAGATCTGGAGGAGATCACAAAGGAATGGTCGGCAAACCTCCTTGTTCCAGCTAACCCTGCGGAGATATCTGATGTAGACAGTCCAGAAACTACGCAGGATCTACCCAAACCTAGCATGCGATAGAAGATCAACGAAGTGAAATACTTAAGAAGTGCCTCAGTGAAGACTGCTTCCATCACACTAGATCAAGAGGGTGATGGTGAAGAGTTAGAAGAAGTCGAACAGAAGTGCAGAGATGAAGCGAAGATTTTGAAGAAGAGGAAGGGTTCACCTCAGAAACCTTCTTCCTGAAAGAATTCCAAAGCTCCTGTGACTAAGCTGCAGACCACACTAACCCCATACGACTTAAAATTCATCATCACAGCTCTGAATGATGCTGCGATGGAGATAGTAGAGAAGCAAGATACTAAACAAGAGGAGATGTAGATTCAGATTGAGATAGAGCTCCAAGGAGTGCAACAGACACTTCAGTCGAAGCACGCAGTCTCCACTGCGCCCCTGTCAGTTGGGACACTAGAAGTAGGATGTGAGCCAGCTCAAATCCACCAAATCACGAATTCAGTCAAGGCTCGACTTCGAAAAGAACAAGATGAAGCAGAGAAAGCCACTCAGGCTTTGACACAAGTACAGGGAGTACTTGTAGAACAACAGAGTGTTGCAAAAAAAGAAAAGAGTTCTCTCCAAGCAAAGTGGAATGACGAGAAAGAACAGCTATAGCAAGGAAAGGAGCAGTTGTTGGCAGAGAAACTGGAGGTAAAGGAAGCAGTCAACAAAGAACCTCACTCTGTGATAGTCATTGAGGTAAAGACCAAAGAAAGAATCCCACAACAGGTGGCACAACTCAAAGAAGTGATCCAGAAGCTCCAACAGTGCATTGCAGATCTAGATCTTCACACAGTACCTGAGACTCCGTAGGAGATCAGAGACCAAAGAGAAATAACTACTCACAGCGCAGTTGAAAGTCTGAAATCTCTTTTGTTGGAGTGCAAGCAACTGAGTAGCCGTAGCACCCATACATATGAGAACCTCACCGAGAACCCAGAGTTATATAAATTGGAGTCGTAGCTCCAGGAGGTGAGCTATGAAGCTGAAAGCCTACTGAAATAACTGACATCCCTATCACCCGTAGAAAGAATGAAGAGATCTCATGAGTAGCGCACGACCCAACAGCAGATCCATACGATCCAGAGAAAAGTGATGGATGTGACTCAAGGACTTCAATTGGTGCAAGATAAGGCATGTCAGTTGTTCACAGAGGTTGAAAGCCGAGGAGAAGAGCTAAAACAGGTTGTGAGTGCAACAGAACAACACCTAGAGGGACTCGCCAATGACTCACTCATCCAGGATTTTGTTGACCAAGAGGCTGTAGCACAATAGCAACTCGAGCCAAGCTCAAGGCATTTGAGGCAGAATTGATCAGACCAGAGTAACTCAGGATGAGTCACAAATGAGTGTTGGGGACCTGTTGTCCCTTGATCAAGTTTTGGGAGATACTTGGTCATGTTTGACCATTTTTGGGACTTTGACAGACTGTTGAAGATGGAGCGCCAGACGAAGTGGAGATTGCAGAATCTCGACCCACTTTTGGGCCACTTTTGGTTTTTTGGGATAATGTAATGGGAATGGGATGTTGGCCCATGGGCTTTGCCCATGTTTGGGCCTATTTTGTATATATAAATAAGTAAGCTAGGTGATGTAAGTAGTAGATTACATCTATGTGATGGTAAATATTGCTATGTGCAAATGATCTATATGATTGAGTAGGCTCTGTGCATACTGTTGAACTTGTAGTGTTAAGTGCAAGTGTTTGTAAGAGACGGGGTGCTCAGATACTCGGGGAAGGAGGATCTAGAGAGGTGCACAGATCTCTTGTTCTATGCAGAGTAGGGTTTTGGTGGCTTTGTTATTGTAACCTATTTGACCAAAGACAATAAAGAAGAAGAGTTGGTGGATGTAGCCCTAGGGTGGGGGTGAACCATATAAATACTGCGTGTTATGATTTTTTCTTTGACTTGATGTGTTTTTCCATTCTTTTTCTAAGTTCTTGGACATGTTTAGATAGATCTGCTTATGCTTTGTGCTTATTAGACATGTATTAATGTTCTTAGTGTTGATCTACCAAATCTAATTTGTTTTACTATGGATAAATGTTGAAATACCTTAGACGTAAGTGAATGTTGCGATGCTCTATGTTATCTATGAAGTAGAGTAATGGTTGAATATTAATCATCTATCAGTGCTAAGTGCTCTGTAAATGATATAATAATATATATGTGTCCCAACTAAGGTTGCAGACACTTGAGTCCTGTAACCACCCATGCCTCTACCTCGGGTGAGACTTCATCTTCTTTGCAGGTGTTGCCGAAAGGGTCGGTAGTTAGGGATTTGTCAGTGTGCTCTTGAGTGTTGAACCCTGGGTCTGCCCCTATGCCAACAAATGCAGAGCTACCAGATCACGTCTTTCTTCTGCACCAGTACAATCAGGCTTTTGCAAGGGGAGGAGATGGGTATGATGTGTGCCTTTTGAAGCAACTCTTGGATTTGACACTTGATTTCATCATTTTCCATAAGTGAGTGATGATAGACTAGTCCATTAGGAATAGGTGCATCGGGGGTTAGATAAATTAGATGCTTGACTTAGCAAAGCGTTGGTACCCCAGTGAGTGAGGAGAAGACGTCTTTGTACTCTTCCACGATCTCGTCCACTTTCTTTTTCTACAAAGACAAAATCCATGTACATGCCATAGATGTGGCAGTGGCCTTCTTCTTTCTATGAGCATGGATCACAAAGAAGATGAAATTCTCGGTCTGTGAAATGACCTTACTGCATTTCTTAGAAGATATTAAAGAAATAGAGGTAGGTGACGCTACCTCTGGTATCCTGTAAAATTGTCTTCCCAAAGTAATAAAAACATTGTGGGGTCTAGACTCATACACAACATGTCGCTTCCACAAATATGGTTGTCCTAAAAGAACATCACAAACTTCAAGGGGAGCAATATCACACAATGCCTTGTCTTTTAAAGGCTTGATGTCATAGGGCAGATGACACTATTGGTTGACACAAATATCTCTTCCTTGGCAAAGCCAGCTAATGGTGTAGGGATGTGGGTGCAGTGTCATCGGAAGGTCCATCCGCTTGACGACCTCTGCTGAGATCAGGTTCTTCTGACTACCACTATCAACAACGAAATGAAGAGGATCCCCCTTTACCCACATATGTGAGTGAAAGAGGCATTCCCCTTCCTCTGGTTCTTATGGTTTTCTTGTCTGGACTTTGGTGGTAGCGACAGTGGCACTGGGTTGAACATTAATAATATGCTTCCCTCCTTCTGGATTTGATTCAAAGTCAAAATATACTGCTGACTCTTAATCTTTAAGATCGACCACTAATGACTACTTGGAGCGACATTCTTCGGTGTTGTGCCAAGGGATTTTATGGTATTCACACCATTTTCATGTGTCCTTCTTCAACTTCTCATTACCATTCTTGTGTTGTGGATTGGACTGGTTGTCCTGAGAGTGGCCATATTTTCTCTATCCCTTGTTTTGTGGGTTGGGGCTTCCTTTTCCCTGCTCTCAGTATGAGGAGTTTGCAGATCCAAACTCTCGCCTCTTCTACTTAAATTTTTGCTCGATTTTGACATCATATCTATAAATCATACCCAATGATGTGATGTACATAAAATCCATTTCTGTTTGAATGTATCTATGTAGAAAACTATGATATTTGAGCACCAAATGTCGCTCAGAGTATTTTATACCCAATTTGGTGCACAGGGTATGGAAAATATTGGTGAAATCTAGTATTGTTTGGTCCCTTTCCTGACGCAAGGTGGTCCATATTGTGTGTTGATCCTTGTAGCTTCCAAAATGGTAGTATTGTTCTTTAATGGAATCCATGAAGGAATATTATGTGGGGGAGAATGAAAATATTCCATATTCTTCTATGGCCCTTTTCTCAGAGTAAGTATCCCACCAGTCCTTAACATGGGGGACGACCTTCAGGAGATAAAAAGTAATATTTTCCCTATCGAAAAAATTGTGGACCGAAAAATACCCTTTGAGCAGATTCAACCATTTATATACAAAATCCTCATCTACCAGTCCTTCAAACAATGGAATATCAAAATTTACCTATACCTTGAAGGGGGTTGCATGGCCTCTTGATGAAGATGCATCTCTTGTGGACACCCACCGAAGGATCTGTGAAAATTTGTCCATCATTTCGTTCCTTTGTCGCGCAAGGGATTCCTCAAGAAACATTTTAAAAGGATCTCCTACTCCATCACCCTTATTTTCATCCCCCATGGGTTTTTTTCAGGCTCAGCACGACCGATATTGAAAAGGCTCAATTGGTTCAAGTCCCAACTTCTTCTACCCAAATCTTGTCAGGGACATGCACGAAGAAAAATAAATGTAGAGCAGACCACTCTGATACCACTGATTTATATTTATGAGTGGAACAAAATGAATAACAGATTGAATATAATAACACAAAGATATGAAGAACAACAAAAGATATCCAGTGAACAATAACTTCTATTGAATAAATGAAATAGGTTGAAACTGTAAAACTACAAAACTAAAAACAACTTAATCGAATGGTCGTAGCTATCTCAGAGAAGAGATGTGGTTGCTACATGCATCCATCTGAGAAAAGTTATTACAATGAGGCTCGAGAGGCCTTTTTAACATTACTCATGAATGAAAAAACCCTAGACATCCAAAAACCTAACCCTAGGATATGAAACACAAAAATTTATGTGGGCCCCAATGGGTAAGTTGGTACCTCAACTTCTCGGGGTCGTAAAGTTTTCATACGACCTTCGTTTTAGGCATCAGATGGCACGTTGGAAAGGTAATTTTGAGAACCACACATTATGCCATCAAAATATGACTTCGTCTACAATTTGACCATGGAAAGCCAAAATAACATTGTTTAGGGCCCCCAAAACGCCCTAGAAGTAAAGATGGATGTGCTGACATGAAAACATCCAAAATAAGTCAGTTGGATTAGGTGGGAGACCACCAATCTCCACCTGAAAGTTGTGTAGGGATTCAGATAGCCCCAAAAGTGTAGAACCCACAATTACAAAGAATTACAAAAGAACGTGTTGAACTAAAAACTGTCAATAGGAGCTAGTTGGAATAGGTAGGTGGCCATTAATATCCACCTGGATCATTGCATATGAGATTTTCCTTGTGGGTGAGACTGAATTTCTTGTGTTAATATTTTTGGTGTAACTTCAGAGGATATTCTTGTATAGTTGTTTCGTTCAAACCTTTAAAAGGTTATTATAATTATATTGTACAATTCGACTCAACATAAATTATTATATTATTGGTATTTTACTTATAATTGTAAAAGGCCCCATTGTGGCTAGTTGACCCTATTTTATGGGTTGGTTAGGTCAAGAGTCATGTCTCTTCAAGAGACATTGTTGTGTATAAATAGAGAATTGGTTCCTCTCATTTGGTCACACACTCACACACTTCTCTTGTGCATCTTGGAGAAAATAAGAAGGTCTATCTCACAAGTCTTGGAGACTAGTTCTTTTGGTGTTTTGGTCTTGGTCTTTCTCGGAGAGCTATAGCGCATCATTGTATTGTTGAAGTAATCTATATTGAGGATTTTGGTTGCTGGTTTTTCTCCCCCACAAGGGTTTCCCAAGATAATATTTGTGCTCTATTGTATCTGTGATTGTCTATATTTCAGTGATCCTACTACAATTTTTATTGGATTAAGTAATTTTAATTGTGTAACAATAAAATTTAAAATTACAACATGGTATCAAAGTAGGCCTGAATAGAATCCAGTTGCAGATATAGAATCCTAAAAGGGAGTCATTTTCAGTCTAGAGACATTTTTCGGACAAACCAAAACCATCAAAAGGTAGGATGACTACCGAAACAAATATTGATGAGAAGCTAGATGGAGTTGATAACTTCATGGCCTAGAAGTACATAGTAACCCTCTTTCTTGAATAAAATGAATTGGATTAGTTCATTATAGAAGAGGTTTAAGAACCTCAAGGAGATGAAGCTAAGGAAAAATATAAGAAGGACATGGTGAGAGAAAAAAGGATTATTGTAGACTCCATTAAGGACCACCTTATCCATCATGTATCATCATTATCTTCTCCAAAGAAAATGATGGACACCTTAACTTGTATGTTTGAGGGAAGCAACATAAATCAAAGAATGACTCTGAGATCTCAGTTGAAGAATGTGAAAATGAAGAACTCAGAAACCATTCACTCCTACTTCTCAAGAGTGAATCAAATCAAGGAGCAAATAGAAGCCATTGGTGACTCAGTAGAAGGAGAAGAGATGGTGATGACTATTTGAATGGCCTCCCAAGGTCATGGGATGCATTCATACAAGGAATTTGTTCAAGAAATAATATTCCCAAGTTTATTAGGCTTTTGGAATATTGTAACCATGAAAGAAGCTAGGATAGTTGCAAGAGAAGAAAATATGGCAGATCAAGATCAAGCCCTAGTCTCCCACACTAGTAAAGGAAAGAACGAGAAGGAGAATTATTTACCTAAGAAGTTTAATATGGGTCAAAGAGACAACTCAAATATCATATGTTACTGTCTTCAGGAATTGGGACACTTTGTTAGGGATTTCCCCCTCATTATGTAAATTAAGAATAAGAAAGGAAGTAAGAGGCATTAAGCTCACATAGTTGAAGATGATGCGCCTCCCAAGAAGGTTGCAAAGCAAGATGAATCAAGTGATGAGGATTATGTTCTTATCTCATCCCTCATAGGTATTGTTACTCATGGAAGTGACACTTGGTTGATAGACAATGGTGCTTCCAAGCACATGACAGACTATGAAGAATCCTTATCTAACCTTATTCATAAATATTTTCCTCACAAGGTGAAATTGGGTGACGACTATCAATATCCAATCAAAGGTGTTGGAGAAGCTTCCCACAAGTTAAAATTAGGAAAGCCAATGAAGATGAAGGAAGTTCTCTATATTCCAGGTTTAAATAAGAATCTTCTCTCAATTTCAGCATTGGACAAGAAAGATTAGAGTAGCATTTATTGATGGTCGTGTTCTTATGTGGCCTAGAGGGAAGACCCTTGATGATGAAGTAGTGATTGGAGTTGAAGAAGGAGGTATATACAAATTAAAAGGAAATTCAGACTCCACAATGGTTTATGATATTGTGAATCCTAGTGAACTATGGCATAGAAGATTTTTTCACCTACACTACAAAGCTCTTCCGTTTGTGAGTAAAATTGTGATAGGTCTTCCAGAAATCCAAGCAAAACCAGATGAAGTGTGCAAAGGATGTGTGCAAGGAAAGAAGATGAAGCACTCCTTTTTCAATAGTGATAGTAGAGCCAGAGGAGTTTCAAACATCGTGCATTCATACGTGTGTGGACCGATGTTGGTAGCTTCACTAAGTGGGTATGTATATTATGTATATTTCATTGATGATTACTCATGCAAAACTTCGATTTATTTTTTAAAACAAAAGAATGAAATTTTTGGAAAATTCAAAGAGTTCAAGGCTCTAGTAGAAAACTTCACAGAGTGGAAGATAAATACCTTGGGATTACACAATGGAGGTGAATTAAACTTAGAAGAATTCAAGAAGTATTGAAAGGAATTTGGGATTAAGAGGGGGATTTCTACTCCCTATAAACCTCAGAAGAATGGAATAGCTGAAAGGAAGAGCTGGACAATCATTGAAGTAGTAAATGCCATGATCCATTATCAATATCTTCCTATCGATCTGTGGGCAGAAGCAGTGAAGACGACAGTGTACGTGCAAAATAAAAGTCCCCACAAGGTGCTTGAAAACAAGACACCCGAGGAGATGTTTTCAGAAGAGGAGCCAAAAGTCAACAATTTTAGAATATTTGGCTGCCTTGTATTTTTTCATGTCCCCAAGGAAAAGAGGACAAAGTTGGACCCTTCCAGACAAAAGGGAATATTTTTTGGTTATAGTGACACATCAAAGACTTACAAGATATACATTCTCGGTCACCAAAAAGTGGAGATCAACTGAGATGTAGCCTTCAATGAGAATGCAACTTTCATTAAATCCAAACAGATCAGTGAAAAAGAGGTACATGAAGAAGAGAATGAAGTTCCTAAAGTTCCAGAGGTAGTTGAATAAGATGAAATCATTCCAGAGCATCATGACATAGTAGAAACTCAGAAACCAGATGAGATACCTTCTCTCAAGAGAAGACCAGCTTGGGAATAAGATATTATTAGAGATGTAGAAATAATTGGTGCCCTAGAGAAATATTTCAGGGAAAGTAAGAAGTTGAAGTTGTATGCCAGCTATGTGGAATTCTTGTATGACATAATGGATGAAAAAACTTCTAGTTATGAAGAGGATGTAGAAAATAAAGTATGGAAATATTCCATGGAAGAGCAATACCATTCCATTATGCAGAATGATATTTGGATGTGGTTCCCAGACCAAAGGAAAAATATGTGGTAAGTTTGAAATGGTTCTACAAGACGAAACACACAACTGATGACAATATTGAAAAATATAAGGCAAGATTTGTGGCCTGAGGTTTCTCTCAGAAGGAAGGGATTGACTATGAAGAGAGTTTTTCTCCTGTAGCAAGATATACCTCAATTATGACTATACTTTCATTGGCCACTATGATGAAATGGAAGGTGCACCAGATGTATGCAAAGACAACCTTCTTGAATGGTGAAATAAAAGAGGAAGTTTATGTGGGACAACCACTTGGATTCGAGACACATGACATGGAGACTCATGTGTTTAGTTTAAATAAGGGTTTGTATGGATTGAAGTAGGCACCCAAAGCATGGTATGGTAGGATTGACAATTTTCTTATGAACTTGGGTTTTACCAAGAGCAGTGTAGATCCTAACCTTTACTTTAAGGTTGATGATGGTGAATTGATGATTCTACTTCTATATGTAGATGAATTGTTTCTAACAGGTGCAAAAAATCTCATCACTGAATGTAAGAGAAAATTATCTGCAGAATTTGAGATGAAATATTTAGGAATGATGCACTACTTCTTGGGACTAGAAGTTTGGCAGATATCAGATGGGATTTTCCTAAATCAAGGAATGTATGTTGTGGAAATATTGAAGAGGTTCGATTCGATATGTTGGACTGTAAGTCCATGGCTACCCCGATGGTATCAAATATAAATTTGTTGTACGATACAACTTCAAATATTATGGATTCTACCTTATACAAGAAGATAGTGGTCTCGTTGATATATTTGAGGAACACAAGACCGGATATATGTTTTTCTGTGAACACCCTGAGTCATCATTTGTAGCAGCCCATACATGTTCATTTGGTTGCAACAAAACATATGTTGAGTTATCTTAAGGGTACTCTAGATCATGGTCTCTGGTATAGATCTAACCATGAGTTTGGATTGTATGGATACTCAGATTCAGATTGGGCCGACAGTATTCCTAACCTGAAGAGAACTTTAGGATACTATTTTAGTCTTGGCTTTAGTATGGTCTCATGGAGCAACAATAAGCAGTCTTGTGTGGAACTCAGTACGACTGAAGATGAGTATGTGGCAGTATGTGCAATGAGAAGAGAAGTAGTGTGGCTTCAAAAGATGTTGTCTAGGTTATTTGGTCTCGGATTGGAGGTGACTTGAATTTGGTGTGACAACTAGAGTTGCATGAAGTTGTTAGAGAACCTGATGTTCCATGATAGGTCGAAGAATATCGAGATCAGATACTACTATATCAGGGATATGGTACAGAGGGGGGAAGTGAGGCTCCAGTTCATGACTATTGAGGATTAGGTTGTGGATGTGTTCACTAAACCATTGTCAAGGATGAAGTTTGAGTACTTCAGGGACAAGCTAGGTGTGGTACCTCTTCAGAGGGAGTGATAGGTGGAACTCATCCAACATGAAAAAGGGCTGGCATTGAGTCTGGTCAATATCATCCAGAATGAAAAAGGGTTGGCACTAAGACATGAGTGCACATGATTAGGTATTGATGCATCGCAGGGAGTGGATGTTCTGGGAACATGTTGTATCTATTGAGAGCTACCCACAAACCTTGGATGCATGGGGTGAAGTCATGTTTCACTATGTATATCTAAAGATGTATATATTTGCATGTCCAACAATCAATGGATGTGAGCTCATGTTGTATATGATTTGGAGTCTGTGTCTGGAAATAATACCTTCCTAGTTAAGAGGGAGTGTTAATATTTTTGGTGTAACTACAGTAGATATTCTTGTACATTTGTTTTGGTAAAACCTTTAAAAGATTATTATAATTATATTGTACAAGTTGAATCAACATAAATTATTATATTATTGTTATTTTACTTATAATTGTAAAAGGCCCCATTGTGGCTAGTCGACCCTGTTTTATGGTTTAGTTAGTTCAAGAATCATGTCTCTTCAAGAGACATAGTTGTGTATAAATAGAGGATAAGTTTTTCTCATTTGGTCAGACACTCACACACTTCTCTTGTGCGTCTTGGAGAGAATAAGAAGGGATAGCTCACTAGTCTTGGAGACTTGTTCTTTTGGTGTTTTGGTCGTGGTCTTTCTTGGAGAGCTATAGTGCAATATTGTGTTGGTTGAAGGAATCTATATTGAGGATTTTGGTTTCTGGGTTTTCTCCCCCACGAGGGTTTCCCAAGATAATATTTTTGTTTTATTGTATTTGTGATTATGTATCTTTCAATGATCCTACTACAGTTGCTATTGGATTAAGTAATTGTAATTGTGTAACTAGAAAATTTAAAATTACAACATCTTGTTCTGGTTGAGCAGTTAGAAAGTGTTGGAGAGAAAGGTGCACAACAAGAATTTTTTTCCTAAAATAGACCTCCTAAGGAAAATATACTAGTATAGACCCATCTAACTATGGTTATACAAAGAGTCGAGAGGGATCAAATCCCTTAAGGTACAAACCTATTTGATGCGATGCTTCTAAATGTTTTTTATTGAGGTACAAACCTCTTTGACGTGACGCTTTTTTTTTTTTTTTTTAATTTCATTTATTTAATATTATTTTGGACGAACAGACACATCCCTCCCACCCAGGATGTAGAAATGCCCCTCTCGACGAAAAAATAATTAAATTGTATGTCACATCACACTAAGTTAGAGGTGTACATAGTGAAGGTTTATTTATATTTATCCATTAATGTTGTTTTCCATGTAAGCTATATTGATATAAAGTTAAGAGGTGACAATTAAAAATAATAATGAGAATTTTACATTTTGATGCACACACAATAAATGATAATTATCATTTATTGTGCACATACAAGAAATGATAATTGGTAGTGGATAAAAGATAACTTACATGCCATAAATACATTATTTTTCTTTTTGAAATTCATATAATCTTAAATGTATTATGTTGCACAACTATTTTTTAATATATAATAATAGATTTTAATTTAAATAATATATTAAAATTTAGTCAATAATAATTAAAAAATTAATTCAAATAATGATGTAAACAAAATAATATTTATTATTATTATTATCACTTTTATTATTATAATGATGATGATGATGGTTAACGTCTACTGAGACCCAAATTGGTCTATTCGACTTACCTAGATTTATTTAAAATTTTATTTCGATGCTTGAAAAGTATTAAAAAAAGTGTTCCAAGATCACTAAAGTTTTGATGACTTAGAAGGTTATGAAGGTTGGTATTGTGACAAAAAATGGAAATTGGGATCTAATTTGGGTATACGCGGGGCATTCTAGGAGAAAGTGGTTTTCATATTCAACTCTCACGATGTCACAAAGGTGACAGATTCTTTCTTGCCATCATTTTTTGGGGATTGTCCAATGCCAAATTTCATTACGCAAATCATGAGAATTAGATTATTTTAGAAATATTGATTCTCTTCTTTATGCTAGTCAAAATAGAGAGATACTTTTGATCTTCAAGGTTAGGGTTAACCACCTTGTTGGACACACAATATTTGGAATTGTGTTATTGTAATAGTAATGTACATATAAAGAATCGTAGGCAATACGAAGAGTCATTTGTTAATGAATAAAAATAGTCATTTATTATTTTATTTATGTACCTATCATGTTAATGTGATCGACATCAAGTGTGGAGTTACCTTTCTTTCATCCCTTGCCTGACATTGGTATCAGATTCATGGTCTAACTCCATGAATCTCTTCCCTAGGTATTTCATTTTTGTTTGTCCTTGCACTCTGTCTCTCTGCCTGCCATCCCATCTTTTGGTTCTTTGATCGACTCCTATGAATGCACTCCACCAAGATCTCTCCACTAGGGAACCCTTGTAACACTCCCAACCACCTTATGGGCAATGTCATTTGAAAAATTTCTTTTCATTAGCTTCAATAACATTTTATAATATCTCAATTACCAAAACATCAATAGAATATCTCTGATAATAATTAAAAAATAAACATACATTTTTCAATGCATGATTATATGCATATTCATAACATAATTATACACAATCATAATAGAATTATACATGCAACATCAATAACAAAAACCCATGAAAACAATTGCAAACATATTATTACAAACATGATTTAACACGCAATTTGTCACTTATCTTTGAAATAAAGAAACCAACTACAGGAATAAATTCCACGTTCCTCACAGCCTTAGATCACATTATTCATAAATCTCAACAGTGGGTCACCCCCGATCTAGGGATAAAATCCACTTGGGTAAGGGTTCCAAACTAGGATAAAGTATCTCACTCAATAGGAGCTTAGTCACAGGTGACTCGATTACTGGAAAGTCTGTCACAGATGTCGATTCACACTGACATCCTACAACTTCTCATTCCCCACATGCTTGTCCCACCCCAGGAAGTGTTCCCCTTCTCTTATCAATGATCCTTTGTCTGCCCCACTTCCCTTCTATAGCTTCAACAACATGTCGTACAAGAATTCCTAGAGCCTTGTCGTTGCAGTTTAGCACCATGGGAAATAATTCCCAACAATTCTCTTGCCTGGAGAGAATGAAATCTTCCATGGGCCTGAAAACCCACCTCTTCAGTCCAACGTCCTACGAGCCTAAAAACCTGCCTCTTCGGTTTAATAACCCACGGGCCTAACAACCCACTCCTTCAATCTAGATCTTTAGGTTAATCCATATACATATATCTACAATAATATTCAACATCCTGGTCATAGTAATAATTGGGCTCATTGACAACAAAAATCGGGTTCACTCACTAATAAATTCTATGACAAAACAACCGGGTCTTGACAGAACAATCGGTTCCCTCAAATCTCATGATGGTTGAATAATTTTTCCCCCGATGATTGAATGACATAATGGATTAAGTCCAAACCATTTGACTGCATGTTCCCAACTTAACATCTGTCAGGTTGAGAAATGTCTTCAATCCACCACATGTTCCCAACTTGACACTTGTCATGTTGAGAACTTCCTTTAGCCACTTGTCCCCTCCTTATTACCTAGCATATAATAATATATCCTAACTTTACACTTTTTAAGAAATATTAATAAAATATTATTTTCTGGGTTTAAGCCCTATTGACCTAGCCCCCTTGACCTCAGCTAGTGGATTTTAAGACCCTCGAACTATTTTACGTGGTCAGTCTGTCGTAGGGATGTATTTTTCATTAATTTTCATGTGATTACATTTACATATCAGTACAAACGTACTTATCTTTTGCATCCAGGCTCACTGACCTCAAAATATACAGTTCACGCACTTAAAACTAGTGTGCGCGAAACTTATGGGATGCATGCATTATTTCCTTATTGCACCAACCTTTCTCCCTTTAACAGGTGTGTGTTACATCATAAATTATATACAAAATGCTTCTCTGCCCTTCAAAAACATGTGCACTAAACCAATGCATGTTGAATCCAGGGTTACACGCCTATTCCTTCAGTGCACCATCCTTTTGCACTAACTCTCATGCATGCTACATTTCATTAAGTTGTTTCACTTTCAATACATCATTCTTGTGTACTTACATAGGTGCACGCCAAACATTAAACTGTGACCTGTATTATTTTATAACTGTGTGCTCTCCTTTGATGTGAGATCCACATGCACTAACTTAATGTGCACAGAATGAAACCAACAAACTTGTTACTTCAAATCACCAACTTATAAGTAAATTATAGTTACAATTATATGTACAATTCTGGGGTTCATCCTATGGGTATTACAATCCCCTCCCCCTTATTTATGCACTATCCTCAGTGCAATATATACACATGTACAATCAAAATGAAAAAATGAAAAAAATATGCAGGTATTCTTCCCATATAACATATTCATGTTCCCAAGTTGCATCATGAGGGTCATACTAGGTCCATTGGACCTTCACTAGCCCTATGGCTCAATTCTAGATCTACTTGATCTTATGATCCAATATGTGCACCAAACGCACTTGAAAACCTCCTCCTTGCTCCACCTGAATCACATTCCAATCAATGACATGATCAGTATAAGGTATATATATTTAAGAAAGGATACATGGAATTCATTATGAATATGCATTGATGCAGGAAAGGCAAGCATATATTCCATAGGCCCAATCCTTTCCAGGATTTCAAATGGCCCACAAAAATGTGCTGCCAACTTTGAACAATTTCCCAACTTAAGGGAAATTTTGTTTGCCTTTACTTTCAAGAACACATGAGCTCCCACATTAAATTCCATGTGAGTTTTTCCCTTATCAACATAATTTTTTTGCCTATCCTACGCAACCTTTAAATTTTGCTTATTTTTTATCATCTACTCTTCCATTTCCCTGAGTAGTTCTAGCCCAAATACTGTGTGGTCTGTTGGGTTGTTCCAGTTGACTGTTGTATTACATTTTTTTCCATAGAGTACCTCAAATGGTCTCATCTTCAGAGATTCTTGGTACCCATTGTTGTAGGAAAACTCCACCAAGTGTAGGTAATTCACCCATTTGGATGGTTTATCCATGACATAGATTCTTAACATATCTTTAATTACTTGATTCACCCTTTCTTTCTGCCCCTTTAACTCTGGATGATAAGTTGTGCTAAAATGCATATTTGCTCCAAATCCCTTGAACAATCCTTGCCAAAATTTTGAAGTAAATTTTAGATCTTTTTTAGACACAATTGTCTTGGGCATTCCATGCAATTGAGCTATCTCTCTCAAATAAACATCAACTATGCTAGATACCTTTTGAATAAGATTTACTGGAAGAAAATGGGAATCTTTGGTAAGCTTGTCTACTACCAAAATGATGGACTCATGCTTCGTGTTAGTTCTAGGTAGCTTAGTGATAAAGTCTATTGTTACCACTTCCCACTTCCACTCAGGAATGGGCAATTTTTGTAGCAGTCCAGCTATATGTCTATTCTCAACCTTGACCTTTTGACATGCCAAACACTTGGCAATAAAATCAACAACTTCTTTCTTCATCCCTGGGCAATAACCTTGACTCTTAACAACTGCAATAGTTTTATCGTAACCTAGGTGTCCAACATAAGGTACATTATGAATTTCTCGAAATATCAGATTATTCAATTCCCAAGAATTTAGCACATAAATTATTCCTATGTATCTGATAATTTCATCACCTTCCAACTTATAGTCTTCAACTTTCTACTATAAATTACCTTGTTGAAGTTTTTCTTTTAACTACATATATTTCTTATCTGATTTTGCAGCTTCTATAATTTTCTCTTTCAAGTTTGATTGACACATGCTAATGGTGGTAGCATGCATCTCATGCACTCACCTATTGAGTGCATCAGCCACCTTGTTCTCTTTACCTTTGATATGCTTTATATAAAAATCATATTCACTGAGTAAATTTAACCACCTGCTTTTCTTGGCATTTAGAGTTGGTTTTCTAAACAATTGTTCCAGAACACAGTGGTCTATCCTCAAATCAAATATTTTTCCCATGAGGTAGTGCCTCCATATATTCAGGGCATGCACTATAGCTTCCAACTCCAAATCATGAGTTGCATAATGTCTTTCATGCTCCTTCAACATCCTTGATTCATAGCATACAACATAACCATTCTGACTAAGGACTCCACCCATTCCTTCTTTACATGCATCAGTGCATGCAAAGAAGTATTAAGTTGGATCAACAATCCTTGGTATTGGATCACTTGTTAATAAATGCTTCAAGTGTTGAAAACTTCTTTCATAATCTTGTGTCCATTCAAACCTCACATCCTTATTCTGCAAGGAAGTGATTGGATGTCCAATTTTTTAGAATCATTTAATAAATCTCCTGTAGTAACCTACAAGGCCCATGAATAAGCTCACTTTTGAGACATTTCTTGGTGTTGGAAAACCTTTAATGGCCTTTATATTTTCATGATCTACTGTTATACCCTCCTCGGAGATAATATGGCCCAAGTAGTGGATTTTCTTCTAGTAAAATGAGCACTTGCTCAACTTAGGATGCAATTGATGCTCCCTCAATATCTGTAACATGATTCTCAAGTCTCTCATGTCTTCTTTAGAATTATAATATATCAAAATTCCATCCAAGAAGACAATGAAAAACTTATTCATGTAATTCCTGACTACACCATTCATGAGACACATGAAGACAACTGGTGCATTTGTTAACCCAAAAGGTACCACTGTGAACTCATAATGGCCATACCTTGTTCTGAAAGAAGTCTTTTTGATGCATTATTCTTTAATTCTTACCTAATGATAGCCTAAACAGAGATCAATCTTGGAGAATATTTTTGCATCTTTCAGTTGACAAAAAAGGTCATTTATCCTTGGCAAGGGATACTTGTTCTTTACAGTTACTTTGTTCAACTTCCTAAAGTCAATACAATGTCTCAATATTCCATCCTTCTTCTTTACAAACAATACTATGGATCCCCAAGGTGACACGCTTGGGCGTATATACCCCTTTTTTGGAAGCTCTTCTAGCTACATTTGTAATTCCTTTAGTTCGAGTGTACTCATCATGTAAGGAGTCTTAGATAATGGAGCTTCTTCATGTACCATATTGATAGAAAAGTCAATATCTCTCTTAGGTGGCAATCCTAGTATCTCCTTGAATACATATTCAAACTCTTTTAGGATTGCACACTCTTCAATGTTTGACACCTTATTCTTAGGTGTATCTTCCATCTGCGCAACTAATATTTGACATCCTTTTCTGTAACTCTTCTTCAACTGCAATGCTGAAATTTATTTGATAGTCATTTCTATGGGAATCCCTTGTATTGTCCTTAAGTTTCCTTCCTCATCCAAGCAAGTAAATAATTTATTATAATAGTCTAATACAACATGGTGTTGGTCCAACCAATCCATACCAATTAGGAATTCATAGGAACCTAAAGGTATAATGTTCAAATATGTGTTGGTGTCCATTCCATTCATGTTCATTGGATATGCCTTGACCATCTCATTAATATTTATTTTATCTCTTGTAGATATCTACACCATCCAAGGTTTTCCAAGTTTACTTCTTGGAAAATGAAACCTTTCCACCATCTTGGGATCTATATAACTATGAATAGCTCCTGAATTAATTAAAATGACAATGGGTTGATTATTGATCTTACCTTCTACTTCAATAACATGCGACTAAAACTCATCTTGCTTGTTATCCAAGGTTGTGTATATATTATTTACACTTCTTTATATGTCCTCTATTGTTTTACCTTGTTGTGCACTGTGAACAATCCTTACTCTTTCACTTCAATGAGGGAAATATCTATACACATGATCTCCCTTACAACCCCAACATTGAATAGGTTATTTCCTTGGTATTTTCCTGAATGATTGTGCTATTTTGGATTCTTTGATAGTTGGGTGTTCCTGATAATTATTTGTGAATAATAGTGGTTTAGTTCCCTTCTTCCTATGTTCCATATTGCTTTTATTATTGTCTTCCCAAGCTTTCTAATAAGATTATTTCCCTTTTTGTTGATCATAAAGACACTTATCCCTTATTATAGTATCCTCCAATGTTTTGGGATCATCATATTGTATTCTGTCACTGATAAATGATGGCATCCCACTCAAATATCTCTAAATCTTAACTTTCTCATTCTTGATGAAAGAAACATATTTCAGGAGTTCTTAAAACCTTATTTGATACTCATCTATAAGCATACTCCCAATCTCGAGTTCAAAGAAATATTTCATTTTCTTTTCATAGTACCTCTTAGTCAAGTATTTACTTTGAAAATGCCTCTTGAATTCTCTCCAAGTCATCTTTTTCTCATCAATATGTTGTACCTTCACATATTGGTCCCACAACATTGATGCCTTTCCCTTGAGCTGATAAATAACAATTCTACCTTCTGTCAGTGAAGAGTAGTTATGCAATTGAAAATACTTTCTCATATTTAGAATCCATGTCTTTGCATCCTCATCCTTCTTATGTTCACCATCAAAAGTAGGAGTCTTTATTTTGTTCATTTCCCCCCGTAGTTCATCCACCCCAGTCTTCTTAGTTTTCTTGACAGGACTTGAACTACTGCACACTCTCCTAGTGGAATGTCTTGGAGAGTGATGTTGTTGTTTGGAAACACTTCTGATGTGCATTGATCTTCCCCTCTTATCATGAGACTTATGGCTTCCTGATATGCTTGACTTAGTCTACTTATCCATCTTCCTCTCTATTCTATCCAAGATATGCATCAACTTAATGTTGAATTCTTCTTGTTTCTCATTGGATTTCATAAGCCTCTCATTGTCATTTTTATGACTCAAGACATCACTTTGCAAAATTTTTATGGTTTCCACCAAGTTCATGCTTTCTTCCTTACCTTCTCCATGTCCAGTTGAATTTGTACCTTCATTACCCATATGGAAATACATTCCTCTGATCTCTTCTTCATGACTAAAAATCCCCTACACATATTCCATGATTCTAAACTTGTGTTGATCCTGCTCTGATCTAATGTTGTTAACTCTACAAAATGTGCAGCCAACAAAATTTGTTAGGCTAGACAATTTAACAAATCATGAAATGATGTACAATTTTTTTTCATAAAGTTTTAGAATCCTCTCTTCTAATTTCTTGGGGAGATTGATCACCCAATTGACTTCGCGCACTCTGGTTCTCAATTATTAGCATGCACCAATTTTTACATACACCATGATAAAACATAACTCATTTACCACGTGCCACTATCCAATGTGCGTACATTTATGTTGCGCACCAATCTCTGTTGAGCACAACCTTTGCATCACACATCCACAGTACAACATTGTGTTCATTGCAAACACTACACTACACAGCGTTGATGTTTAATGTGTTTACACCGTGCACCAAACTTCAAGCGCATGCCACATATTATACATGACACAGTGCCAACACTTAGTGTACATATCTTGTGTGCCCTTTAACTTCTATGCAACACCAATTCTTAGTGTGCATGCCTGCACAACATCACTTCTCCATGCCACTGACTTCACATAGTGCAGTACTCAATTTTCAATGCACTCCTATTCACATATTCATCTTCTACGTATAATTACTACTTAGCGCACTCACTGCTCTTGACACTTAACTAATTTTCCCATAATTTTCATTGCAGAAATTGGAGCTTTTTCCCAATTCTCAACCAATTTCCACCATGGACATTCTTCACTAATGAAATTTGTTCAATTTCACTCTAGTACATCTAAATTCAACCTCTACAAAAACAATGCTTGTGTGTTTTTGTTGGTTGTCATTCCAATGTGATTTTTCCCAAATTCCTGTTGATGTTTGGACAACATTGGGAAGACATTCTCTTAGAATAATAATTAATAATATAATTATTGATTATTAAATATCATATATAATAAGTAAATGATAATAATAAATAGTTATTGATTATTCAAGGGATGCATCCTTTCATGAATGGTCACGATATGTTCCCTATATATGGAACACTCATCATTGTAATAATATATCGATCATATTTCATATGAAGAAAAACAACATGGTATCAGAGCAGGACTAAGCTAACTCCCTCATAGGAGGGCCCATGATCCTGAAAGAAAGTTGCTTCTTGTTTTAGCTGTGTGAATTATTCAGCATCAGCATTGAAGTTTTGGAACGAAGAAGATAAAGACATGGTGAAAGCGGTTCTTGGGCCGAATGCCTTCGAGCATTTGAAAATGAGCTTTATTTATTGTGAAGGACTTGTTGTTGGTGTCAATGATAGTGCATTGTAGCAAAAGATTCAATACTTGGTGGAATTATCTTCATCCATTAATTGGACCTATTCTATTTTTTGGCAACTCTCAAGATCCAAAGTAGGTGATTATGTGCTTGGGTGGGGTGATGGTTACTTTAAAGAACCAAAGCATGGGGAAGAAATGGATTGAAGATTTAATGAGTCTAAAATAGAGAAGTGGATGAAGAAAAAGGTACTTCAAAAGATCCATATTTTCTTTAGTGGAGGAAAAGATGATGATTTTTCTATGGGATTAGATAATTTATCTGATATAGAGATGTTTTATCTAACTTCAATGTATTACTCATTTCCACAAGGTGTGGGAGTACCTAGCAGGGCTCTTGGCTTAGGACAATATATTTGGCTTAAGGATGCACACATAACGTCAAAAAATATCTCTTGGAGGTCTTTTGTTGCCATATCTGGAGGTATCCAGACCATACTTTGTGTGCCAACTGACACTGGTGTCGTAGAATTGGGATCAATTTATTCTATTAAGGAAAAATAAAGAAATGTTGTCGATTCAAAAATGTTATAACCACAAATGCCTTCACTCTTGACACAATCTTTACAGCGTAGAGATCTTTTGGCGTCAATTTTCCATGCTATCTTAAAACCATGGCATAGTAAAATTTCATCAATAATGATATCAAGGGAATTTCGCAGATACTCGTTGCTAAATGGTAGTTGAAGATGCCTTTTACAGGAGCATGTCTCATCTTCTGGTGTCTGAATAGTGTAATACCAATCATCGCCACATAAGTGATGATGTTTTAATGGAGTCATTTCCTCATTTCATTGTCCCCAAAGTGTGATATGGTATATGTATCGACGCTGATATGAAAATGAGAGTTGGACCACTAGAATCGAGAGTAGTTCCATGAAGGATTGAAAATTCTCCGCCAACAGATTGTCGCTAACGATTGTCATCTTGTGATCGCTATTATTTCCCAAGAAAGAGTTCTCCAATATGTGATATTCGTTTTCACTAATATTGAGTCGAAGATGGTCATCGAAATCACAATAGTCTAGCTAAAACTTCGGGTCGCCACAGTCACTGCCTTTTTTTTTTCTTTTCAAAAGGGTAGTTATCTCCAAGAAAATATTGGTACTGATTGTCGATACATGATCTTGAGAAGAGAAGGATGAGAAGAGTAGATGCAACAACAAGATGGTCAGATGAAGGAACCAAGACATTGGTTTCATGAGGAAGCCTCGATATGTCTTGGGGGACATTGGCTCCATGAGGGAACCTTGATATGTCTTAGACATGTGTTCCTTGAGGGAACCACAAGATGTCTAGTATGGACAAAGTTCATGAGTGAAGCCTGAGGTTGGACACTTTAGTATATTTGGGTGTCCAATATACATTTATGCACCCAAGGAGAAAAGGATCAATCTATACCCTTCAGGAAAAAAGGGCACATTTGTGGGGTACAATGAGTATTTGAAGTAATGTTGGATCTACATCCCTGGTCAGAGACAAATTGAGGTGAGCATAATTGTTACCTTTGAGGAGGAGGTATCCTTTAAAGAGATCTAGAGGATATCACATGGAGTTTGATGAAATTGATCCCATTGATCATGTAGCTCCAGTTAATGTTTCTAGAGATATTGCAGTAGGTCAGAATATACTTGCATGGGCTCGTCAGACTCTGCAGGAGGTAGAAGGAATTACATACCCTCATGGTACCTTCCGAGTGATCCAGGTGGGTATTGATGGCCACCCACCTATTCCACTTGGACCCACACCATTGTTTCTTTCAATTTTTCAATTTCCTTAATTGTAGCACAATTTACTACTTTTAGCAGTTTTTCGGGTTCTGAACTTCCGTAGTCGTTTTGAGGCCCTAAACGACGTTTTTTGGCATCAAGTGTTGCGGTGAATATGAGTCTATTCTGGACTCAATATTCAATGTCAGCAATGTAGTCCTTGGATAGATCTTCCTAATGATGCATCATGTGCGTCAAACAAAGATAGTATGCCAAAGTTATGACCTCGATAAATTGATGTACCAATTTACCTCGACAAGGCCCATATTCTAGTGTTTCATCTCCTAGGGTTAGGTTTTTGGATGTTTAGGGTTTTCCATTATTTCTGAATAATATATAGGCCTTTGAGCCTCATTGTAACACAGATTTCAGAAGCTAGTAGCCACCACATGTATTCTCAGAGATAAGCTACCAATGCCCTAGATATTTTATTTCCATTATGTCTATAAGCATATTTTAGTCATTTGTTGTTAATGAAATGAATTTTTATTTCCACGACATCTCTATGTTTATGTGTATTTATGTATTTCATTGTGTTCATGAATAAATATGGATCACTGAGAGAGAAAGATAACTCAGATATATTTGTGTTATGCTCCATCTATGAGCCACATCATTGATTCTAAGCCTTCTTGTTATGAGGCATATAGTCAGCCAGTATGGAGATATGCCATGATGGAGGAGTATCAATCCATCATGAAGAATGATTTGTGGGATATTGTTCTGAGACATGAGGGGAAGTTTGCAGTGACTTCCAAATTGATCTACAATATCAAACACATAGTTGACGGGAGCATTAAGAGGCACAAAATGAGATTTGTTGCTAGAGGATTCTCTCAAATGGAGGGAATAGATTATGAGGAGACATTTGCTCCTCTTGCTCGATACACTTCTATCTAGATGATTATTTCACCTGTAGCATCCATGACTTGGAGAGTACATCAGATGGAGGTAAAGACAAACTTTCTCAATGGAGAGATTGAGTAAGACATATACATTGAGCAGGCAAATGGTTTCGTGATACATGAGAAGGACTCTCATGTATGCAGGTTGAAGATGGCCTTGTATGGAATCAAGAAAGCACCTCAAGCTTGGTATGAAAGGATTGATGGAAACCTGATGATTTTTGGGCTTTAGCAAAAGTGTTGTTGATCCCAGCCTATACTACAAGAATTTTAATGGTGAATCCCTGATTTTGGTCCTCTACGTTGATGATTTATTCATCACCAATACAGAGAGACTTATTGTTGAATGCAAGTATGCATTGGCCTCTAAGTTTGAGATAAAGGACCTTGGTATGATGCACTGCTTCTTAGGACTAGAGGTGTGGAAGAGAATTGATGAAATCTTCCTGAGTCAGGGGAAGTACACAATTGAGATATTGAAGAAGTTTGAAATACTGAACTTGAATCTTGTGACTACACCAATGATGACAAATCTAAAGAAACTAAGTGTGTCTTCTTCCGATGATCCAACTCTATACAAACAACTGGGATAATTGATGTATCTGGTTAACCCCCGACCAATTATTTTCTATGCAGTGAGTGAACTTAGCCATCTTATAAGACAACTAAGATATGTAACACTCATCATTTTAATAATATATCAATCATATTTCATATGACTAAAAACAACAATTCCTTCACGAATTGTGAACCGTATTCAACAATTCCATTCAATATGTTGCAATTTCACTGTAACTTGAAATTCGACCACTTCTGAATTCAATTTGCTACGAAAAAATGCTTTGACATGATGTTAACCCAGCCGATCCAGGCTTAGTGTTGTAAATTGGGCTATGATACCAATTTCTAACACCCCCACCCACCTTCTAGGCAATGTCACTTAAACCATTTATTGTCATCAGCTCTGATACCATTTTATAATATCTCAATTACCAACAAATCGACATAATAGCTCTGATAATAATTAAAACATAAACATACATTCTACAATGCATGATTATATACCTATTGAAAACAAACTTATACACAATCATAACAGAATTATACATGAATCATAAATAACATAAATCCATGACAACTATTGCATAAATATTATTACAAACATGATTTAACACACAATTTGGCACTTATCTTTGAAACAAAGACACCAACTACAGGAAGAACTTCCATGTTCCTCCCAAACTTAGAACGCACTGTTCATAAATCTCAATAGTGGGTCACCCCTGAGCTAGGGATCAACTCCACTTGGGTAAGGGTTCCCAACCAAGCTAAAGTCTCTCACTAAACAAGAGCTCAGTCACAAGTAACCAAATCACAGGTGACTCGATTACTGGAAATTCTATCACATATTCCAATTCACACTGACAGCCTAGAACCTCTCATTCCCCACATTCCTGTCCCGCCCTAGGAAGTGTGCCCCTTCTCTTCTCAATAGTACTTCAGTTTCATGACTTCCCTTCCATGGCTTCAGCAAAAAGCCAGACAGTAAGTCTTAGAGTCCCGTCACTCCAATTTGGCACCTCGAGAAATAATTCCCAGCAATTCTCTTGCCTGGAGAGAATGCAATCTTCCATGGGCCTAAGAACCCACCTCTTCAGTCCAACATCCCATGGGCCTGACAACTTGCCTATTCAGTTTGATAGCCCATGGGCCTAACAACCTGCTTCTTCAATATAGCTCTTCAGGATAAACCATATACATATATCTGCATCAATATTCAACATTGTGGTCATAGTAACAATTAGTCTCATTGACAACAAAAATCAGGTTCACTCACTAAACAATTCTATGACAAAATAGTCGGGTCTTGTAAGAACATTCGGTTCCCTCACAACTCGTGATGATCAAATCATTCCCCCACCCCGCCGAATTCCAGAATGGACTAAGTCCAAACCATCTGACTACATGTTCCAAACTTGACATTCGTCGGGTTGAGAATTGTCATCAGTCCACCACATGTTCCCAACTTGACACTTGTCATGTTGAGAACTACCTTTAGCCACTTGTCCCCTCCTTAGGACCTAGGATATAATAATATATCCCAAGTTTATACTTTTTTAGAAATATTAATAAAATATTTCTTTTTTGGTTTAAGCCCCTTTAACCTAGCCCCCTTGACCTCGGCTAGTGGATTTTAAGCCCCCCGAACACTTTTATGTGGTCGGTCTGTCACATGGATGTATTTTTCATCAATTTGCATGGGATTACATTTAAATCTTAGTAAAAAAGTATTGATTGTTTGAATCCAGGCTCAGTGACCTCAAAATATACAGTTCACGGACTTAAAACCAATATGCGCGGAACTTCTGGGATGTGCACATTCTTTTCTCTATGCGCCAAACTTCCACCCTTTCACAGGTGCACATTACATTATAACTTATATACAAAAGGATTCTCTTCCCTTCAAAAACCTACACACTAAACCAGTACGTGATGAATCCAGGGTTCCGCACCTATTCCTTCAGTGCACCATCCTTTCACACTAACCCTTGTGTGCCCTGCATTTCATTAAGTTGTTTCACTTTTAGTGCACCATTCCTGTGTAGTTACATAGGTGTGAACCAAACATTAAACTGCACGTTGTATCATTTTATAACTGCACACTCTCCTTTGATGTGATATCTTTGTGCACTAACTTAATGCGCGCAGAATCAAACCAACAAACTTGTTACTTGATCTCACCAGCTTATAAGTAAAGTATAGTTACAATTATATGTACAATTATGGAGTTCAACCTTGGGGTGTTACAACTCTGATTCATGCGAGAGTCTCCATTATTTGCACACTTGAATTGAGTTACATATTCCTCAACCCTAACTTTTGTTTCACTCTCTCATTAACCTACTTTCCTCACACCAATTTGATGTCCTCACGCGACCTCACACTATATCAAAACCTCATAATCACATTTGTATGGTGACTTCATACTCATACTGGTATCACACCATAAATATATATATATATATAACACTTCATTTAACACTACACATACTCAATACATAGCATATACCTACATCTAATTGCTATCACTCTTCCCATGTTTGATGTATAACCTACATTCGAATTTTTAACCTTGCGTGGACCATACAAATGACACTTCCTCCATCCTCACCCACCTAAACATCAATTCTACACGGCAATTCGATCATAGCGTTTGCTACAAAGCTGGTGGTATTCTCCAGTGGGAGATGCTCTTGTACCCAAAACTCATTTTGTCTAACACAATTTAACAGTGTAGCCTGATATGAAACAAAATTATTATCATTTCCTTTGTTCATGTTCACATTGGAATTATTATTATTGGGTTTTATTTTTCTTTCTCTTTCATACACCAATACAGGATTTCCATCATTACTCCAATCTGAAATCTATGCCTGACTATATGTTCAACCTTACACACCTATGTTATCCATTGCTCGATTGGGGTATTGCTTGACAGATTTGGTATTTTGAGAAAGATGATAAGATGGTGTAGGGTTTTACTCATTACATTTCTCACCCTCAACACACCTCCCACACATGGGGTTTAGAAGAACTTCTTCCATGCATCTCCCACACATTGGTATCCATTCACCAAGGTTTGAACCATTGTTGTGGTAAGAGAAGCATGATGGAAGGTCCAACATTGATCTACATATTATTGTTCTTGTATAAATTTCGTTTATAAAAATGAATTCTAATGAATCAGCAAGTGCATCCACTTTTGGGGTTTTTATTACTCCATATTTTGGATAGCATAGAGGTAGTAAGAGAAGACATAGAAAAAAGAAGCTTATATGGGATGGCATTGGCATAATCCCCATGAGAGATTTGACTTGCATTGTGTCCACTACAGAAACAATGGACATGAAGCGAATACATGCACAATGAAGATCGGTGACAACCAATATTAGGTAGAAAACAAAGATAAAGACTTGACGAAAGGTAAATCACATGTTCAATATGTAGTTTCCCATTGCAATATAGGAGTAACTAAATATTTTTTTAACGCTTCACCTGCTTCTTAGGGAGATTCATGGCATATTGAAAAAGGCACAACCTCTCACATGAAATCTCGAAGATATTCTTCGAGGACTTCAATGAAAATGTAGATGTTGTATGTTGGCCCTGCATGCAGTTTGTAAGATCCTAGGTTTGAGTTATCTTTGACCAACAAAACCCACCAGACACCGACCCTTTTGGCATCACATGCTTGTGTAGATGAAGTCTCACCCGAGGTATCTATTGGGACTATAGGAAGTAGTTTTCTATAGCAGTGAGAGACAATTATTCTATTCATTCTTAATTATCTATTCTTTGCATGTTATTATGTAGTTTCTCTTATTCTAATACTTAGTGGATACCAGGTTCATATTACCATTATATTCCATATTATTTCATAAGATTATTACTATAACAATCATACTATTGTGCAATGAATACACATAAGATCAATCTACTCTAACATGCATCCGAACAAATTCCATAAAAAATCACACAAAAAGACAGTGAACACAAGATTTAACGTGGTTAACCCAACTCTAGGCTACATCCACAATGACTGGCTTCTTTATTATGCATTTGGTAATTTCTTTAGGCTTGTGCACTATGCTTACAAATATATGTCAAGGTTATCTTTCTCTTCTCCTATCCTACCCATTATGTAGTGCTAACCTCTCTATCTATGCATCATCTCTTAAATTCAAACATCGATTCTCTCCCTTCTCATCCTATCCTATCAACCTTCCTACAGATAGGAATTCTCAACAGTTTGGAACAGACTCCAAAACACCACCCGATAATAACCCCATGGAGGAACCAAATTATCTGGAACAAACCCAGGAGAAACCCCTATTATCCCAACCCATTACATATGTATACATACAATCTAGGGCTTAAAACCCTACTTGGTTCCTCCCAAAACCTTATTACAATGCATGACTACTCTAGTTAACTGGTTGATCGACTGTTTTTACTTTCTTTTCCATCTGCATGTTTCTTTTCTTATTTTATTTCTTCTTTTGTGCATCCTTCCATCTTTAGCATGTTGTGCTCTCATCCTTTCCTTTTCATCCACTTTCTTCTCTTGCTTTCTTCTCTCCTTTATTCTTTTCTCTTCTTTATTCCGCTTACTGTATGTTTTAATTATGGTTGCACCTCAACTTCGCACTCCCTATTCTTCCTTCTTCTTTTGTGCGCCTTTGTTGTGTGCTTCTATAATACTTAGGACTTTTACCAAAATTGTATCCAAAAACTACCTGTCGAACAGGCTCCCAATTCTCACCTATGGCTCGTCCCAAGCCACTTAGCCATGTTTCATGCTCCTCCATTCCTGAATGATCTTTTGGGAGGCTGCCCTTGCTACCTCCACTTCTTTGAGTATTGCTACCTCTGTTTCTGCAATCTCTTTTCCCCCTACATAGTCAAGGACGTTAGTTTTTCTTCCACTTCATAGGATTCATGCTTTACCTTGCCCTGTCCAATGGCTAGTTCATCGATTACCCTCACTACTTTTTCCTTCATTGGTTTGAGGAATTGTTGAAGGATCTTATGTTGATCCCTCATTTTATCCACTTCCAAGTATGACTGCCTCTGTGCCAAAATTTTTGTCATACATTTAGCTAGTGGAAGTGTAGTGGTCCTCTCTAAAGCTTGTTGTGCCTTTTCTTGTGCTTCTCTTAACTTGTCATGTAAAACCTTCATATTTGTATCCTCCACTAAGTTGGTATAGATCTGTGCACTCTCCTCACAAAGTTTGGCAAACTCTTCTCCTATCTTCTTAATGTTAGCGACTGTTGTCATTACCATTCTTTCTCTTCCTTCTCTGACTTCGAGTGGCATGCCTAGCACAATACACAATTATAGATCTTCTATTTTCAATCAAAATCCCTTCATGACTTCACCGATATTCAACACTTGTTCTTCCATAGTATATTATACTACTATGGGGACTTCCATAATTGCCTTGTTTAATTTTTGGAGAGATTCTTGCATTTTATGCACTATAATTTCAACTTCATCATTTTCCTTGAGGGATTTATTTACCCTTTCCTTGGTCTCAATTTTGTCCTTCATTACCCCCTGCACTTGACCTTCAAATTCCTTCTTTTGTTGGAGCTCAATGTTGTACTAGTGTTGTAACTAGGCTCTTTCATTCATCATTTTTATCAGCTTGATCATTGTGATGTACTCGACATATTGTCCCAAATGCATGAGGACATGTTACCAATAAGTGTAACAATTACATATTGGTTGCAATTTGATTATTGTGGACCTTTACCTTGTCACTTTTTATATGACAATGGGTCTCTTATTCATATATAATAAAATGGGTTTCTTATTTTATTTCATTGTCAAATGTTGTAAAATATTGTGTTGTTGAATAATTAATATGTGGATGGTTTACATTGTTACAAATAACATAGGTGTAATTCGTTGGATAACACATTAATACAATCATTATATCAAAATGCAATAATAATAATATAAAACAATATTATTATAAAAAATATTTGATTTTGAAATGATTAATTGAAAAATTGTAAAATAAACAATTAATTAAAATATATACATATCAATGCATTGTATTATTTTGAACTCACTAGAATGTGCATGTAATATTCCAGATATAAAAAGTATGCAGAACATAAATAAAATGCTATAAATGGCAGATGAACAATAATATAACCATAATAACGCCACAATAATACTGAAATGATAACAGAATAACACCAAAAAGAGCACTTCGATTACTGAGAGCAATGTTCAAGGGCCTCTTCGAGGGGGCAACCTCCAGTCGAGCAAAGATCTATTACAATAATATCCAAGCTAGGGTTCTCATACCCTCAACTCCTATTTATACTAAATATGTCTATCAAAAGAACCATCTAGAGGAAGATCCTTCTAAAAGCGGAAGCTTCTATTAGGTCTTCTTACATTCGATTTATTCTACTTTATTGCAAGGCCTTATTAATATTGAACTTTATTACATCCGAACATATTGTTATACCTATGTGAGGGTTAGGTCTCTAACATGTCCTCCCCCTTAAAAACAACCTTGTCCTTAAGGCTTGAGATGTGGAAATTTCTGTAGAATGGTAGCTGGTTCTCAAGTGGCATATGTTGGAGTTGTATCTTTCCACTGGACTAACACTTCCTTGATGGTTCATTGATGCAAGCGACGCTCACGCTAGTCCAAAACGACTTGTGGTTGTAGCCAAATAGATCCTTCTTCGTCCAACTCGGGAAGGTTGGTTTGAATTTGGCACTTAGTTCCAATCACCTTCTTTAAGCATGAAACATGAAAAATAGGATGTAGCTTAGAATGATTGGGCAAAGCTAACTGATAGGCCACCTGTCCCACACGCTTGAGAATGGTATAAGGACCACAAAATTTGGGCACCAACTTCTGACAATGCTCGACCTTGAGGTATTTTTTCTTGTAAGGTTGCAGTCAAAGAAACACGTGATCCCCTTATGCAATTTGACGTTCAAAGTGACCTTGATCTTCTTGTTGCTTCATGTGATTTTGTGCCATTACCAAATTCTCTTTGAGGGTACGGAGAATAGCCTCTCAAACTATAAGCGTTTGGTCAACCGCCTCGACCTTTGAGACACCTGGTAAGTATGAGAGAACTGAAGGTGGATTTTGTACATATACCGCTTCAAAAGGAGTCATGTATGTAGATGTATGGTATGAAGTGTTGTACCACCATTTAGCTAGGGGTAGCCATTGAGCCCACTGATTTTTCTTTTCCGATGAAAAACACCTCAAATATGTTTCCAAACACTTGTTGACAAATTCAGTTTGACCATCAGTCTGTGGATGATAAGTTGTGCTTAGATGCAATTGGGTGCCTTGTAGCTTGAACAGTTCTTCCCAAAAATTGGTGGTGAAAGTTGGGTCGCGATCAGAAACAATAGAATGCGGCATGCCATGAACCTTGAAGACCTGATCCATGAAAATTTAAGCCACAGTGGATGTTGTAAAAGGGTGTTGAAGAGCATAGAAATGAGCATACTTGGAAAGGCGATCAACAACCACCATGATGATTGGTTTATTTCTCGATTTGGGTAAGCCTGTAATAAAATCCATAGAGATATCCCTCCAAATAGCAGGTGGAATTGGAGGAGGTTGTAGTGTGCCATGAGATTTGACTGTTTCTCCCTTGTTGTGTTGAAACACATCACATTCAGCTACAAAATTACAAACGTCTTGTTTCATACCATCCCAGAAAAAAGAATGTTTGACCCTATCATAGGTTTTGGTAAACCTGGAGTGCCCAACTGTGGGTGTAGCATGAAGCTCAGAAAGTAGCATGGATTTAAGTTTTGATTGTTTACTTAAATAAAAATGGTCTTTGTATCGAAGCTCATCATGGAGCCAACAGTACCCTAGAGAAACTGGAGAATTGGACTGCAATTGTTGTATCAAATGTGAACTTTTGGGATCTTGTAGCCATTCCTGGCAAACGTCTTGGAGCCAATCTGGTACAATGAAGGAGAGAGAAAAAAAGGATCCTTCATCTTCATATTTTTGGGAAAGTGCATCTGCAACCACATTGTCTTTACCTTTCTTGTAAATGATCTCATAATCATATCCAAAGAGCTTAGTCACCCATTTTTGTTTCTCTGGGGAGGAAATGTGTTGTTCCAGAAAATACTTGAGGCTTTGATGGACTGTCTTAATTTGGAAGAGTTTCCCCAATAGATAAGGGTGCCACAGATCAATGGCATGCAGAATAGCCAACATTTCCTTTTCATAGATTGATTTTCCCAGATTTCATTCAGACAATTGCTTGTTGGTAAAGGCCAAGGGTGACCTCTCTTGCATAAGGACAATGCCAATTCCTTTCCCTAAAGCATCACATTCCAAGACAAAGGTCTTTGTGAAATCAGGAAGGGCCAAGACTGGAGTTGTGCACATGGCCATATTCAAGGTTTGAAGATCTTGAGAAGCTGTTGGAGTCCAAATGAAAGAGTTCTTTTTTAGGAGTGCAGTGAGAGGTGCTGCAATCTTTCCATAATTCTTGACAAACTCACGATAATAACCTGTTAAGCCTAGAAATCCACGCAATATTTTGAGAGTATTTGGTTGAGGCTATTCTTGCATAGCTTCAATATTTTTAGGATCCACCCTGACGTCATCTTTTCCAACCAGATGACCCAAGTACTCGACTTCTGAGGCGCCAAAAGCACATTTAGAATGTTTCAGGAAAATTTGGTGTTGAGAGAGTAGATGGAGAACTCGATCCACATGAGCAATATGGTATGTCCTGGTTTTTATATAGATGAGGATATCATCAAAGAAAACTAAGAAAAAATGACGGAGAAAAGGATGAAATATATGATTCATGAGGCTTTGGAAGGTGGAGGGGTTATTACACAAGCCAAAGGGCATGACCAAAAACTCATAGTGGCCCTCATGAGTTCTAAACGTAGTCTTAGGAATATCTGCCTCTTTCATACATATCTGGTGGTAGCCAGAATGAATATCAATTTTATTAAAGAATTGGGCACCACTCAATTGATCCAACGGGTCATCAATGACAAGAATGGGGAATTTGTCTTTAATGGTGAGTTTGTTGAGGGCACGGAATTCAGGACATATTCACCAAGAACCTTCTTTCTTCAGGACCATTACCACAGAAGAAGAGTAGCGGCTCTTACTAGGGAGAATAATGCCTCTGTTAAGGAGTTCTTGAACCATTTTCTCAATTTCATTTTTTGGGGAAAAGGGGTGATGATAGGGATGAATATTGGGAGGAAGGCTTCCTGGTACAAGGGGAATGGAATGATCATGAACACCATGGGAAGGAGAGAGTCCCCAGGGAGTGGAAAATACCACTTGATGTTTAGAGAGGATGGATTGGATTTCTTACGACACCGATGGTGTCTCAGTTTCTTGTATGGCATGGAGTTGGGAAATAACGCCAGAATGACCTTTTTTTTAGCAGTTTTTCCAAGCGATGGGAACTAGTGATCTCAAGTGAACCAGTGGTGATGCCTTGGAACTTTTATTGTTGGCCCTCCTATTTGAATTGCATGGTTAATTCCTTAAAATCCATGAGAATGGGACCCAAAGTCCTTAGCCAGTATGCACCCAACACAATTTCACAACCGCCCATGTCGATAGGAAGAATATGAGATTTCAGGTGGTAGTCACCAATTTGGAGATGCACATTTTCACAATGCCCTCCACATTTCATGGAGCCTCCATTGGAAATCATGATTTGGAAATTATTGATTGCATGGATATAAAAATGAGTTTCTTTGGCAATGAGGCGATGGATAAAATTATGGGTGCTTCCACTATCAACCAGAATGATGACCTTCCTATGCTTGATGTAACCGATTATCTTGAGGGTTTGGGGAGTAGAGAAGCCAGTGAGAGCATTTAGGGAAATGACTGGTTCTACTTCAGGAGGGTCTGAGGGAGGGGTTATGTCAGTGGTTTCAGGTGACTTAGACACAAGGGGAGTTTCAACATCCTCTTCCGAAATATCCTCCGAGATGGACATAAAAATATTTTGTTCCTTACACTTGTGGCCCATAAAATATTTTTCATCACAATTATAACAAAGGCCTTTGAGTTGGCGTTCAACCATTTCAGCCCTGGTCAATTTTTGGATCTTTAGTGAAGAAGAGGGGCTAGTGGGATTGACTGGTTTAGTGTGAGGAATAAAGGGGGGTTTCTTGTTTTGAGAAGATACAACCCATTGTGCTTCTTTTTCTCTTTTAGTAGCCTCCACAAAACTCTTAGGCCGAGCCATGAGGACATGGGCACGAATATCATCCTTGAGGCCACTGATAAAACATTCTCAGGAAAAGGCATCAAACATGCCCTCTATCTGAAAATCCAAGTGCTCAAAAGAAGTTATAAAGTCTTCCATTGTTCTGGATTGTTTCAACTTTTTCAAACGGCCTAAATGGTTGCTGTCAGTGTCAAAGCGTTCATAAATCTCTACTACAAAGTGTGTCCAAGCAATATACCCTTGACGAGATTTTTTCTCCATTGCCAACATTCTTGATCTATATTGAGAATAGCATATCGGAGTTTGTTCAAGTCATCTGTAATGTCGTATAAAGAGAAATAATGCTCCATTTGGGTTACCCAACCAGTGGGATCCGAGCCATCAAATTTGGTCACATCCACCCGCTAAAGGTGTAGGTCACATTGAAAGTGATGGTGCTGAAAATTATGGGAATGAGAGGAAGTTTCAGCTTCAGTATGTGGAGGTGGGTCAGATAAAGGGTTATCTATAGGGATATGCATCTTGGTGAAGATAATTGAAATGATAGATTCAAGCTGGGTAGTCATGTCTTGTTTGAGTTCCTCGATTGAGGCGATGATGGAGGATTGCATATTTGTATTGAGGGTGGAAACATTAGCACTGAGTTGTTTCACTTCTTGTTGGGTATCAGTGAAATTAGAATGCAAGGTATTGAAGTGAGCTTCCAGATCTAGGCTACAGGTATGGGCCATGATGACTAGGGAATCGAGACGTGGCGGGTGGTGTCAAAAACATTTTTTGCTTAAAAATGATATGTATGAATGTGATAAGGGAGAAGAGATAAATCCAATGGAATAGGTATCAAATAATGGTGCAAAAATTTTACACTTGCGGAGTTAGACTGGTCTAAATAATATTACAGTGATGAAATGCCCAAATGCTTAACCAGGAAGAAATGTGTAGTGATTTGGCAACCCGAACACAGTTGCGTGGCAATAGATCTTGTCTGGTTTATTTTTTGTTTTCGTCCCCAAGGGTTAGGTCTTTAAGGGTTCTACAGACAAGGGTTTTCCCTGTGCTATAGCTCTCTGATATACATTCAAGGTCCAACAATAGTACTCGGCCCAATATCTCAGGGCACTGACTAAGGAGGCTAGATCATTCCCTTAGTCGTACTACCAGACTACCCAGGTACTAGAGAGTATCTTCTTCAGTGTTGTTCTCGATGTAACTATAGCAGTCAGGTGGTCGATCAGTTTATCTAAAGAGGGCTTAAGGAAATCTAGGTCGATCCATACATAGGTGTTGTCTGATGTGCTACCACTCGAAGGGGTACCAATAGGGGTTACAAGAGTGGCCAACAGATGTGCGCTTAAGAACCACTTGTATTTCCTAGGTGTATGAATCCATTAACTGTGGGTTTATCCACGTAACAATGGATCTCTGTGGCTTAAAGATACCAGAATATGTCTCTACCTTGAAAAAAAATTAACCCACAATTTTCTGCCAAGGAAAGTGCTCTGATACCACTTGTAATATTTCAGATATAAAAAGTATGCAGAACAGAAATAAAATGCTAGAAATGGAAGATGAAAAACAATATAACCATAATAACACCACAATAATACTAAAATGATAATAGAATAACACCAAAAAGATCACTTCGATTAGTGAGAGCGATGTTCACGGGCCTCTTCGAGGGGGAAACCTTCAGTCGAGAAGATCTCTATTACAATAATATCCAAGATAGGGTTCTCATACCCTCGACTCCTATTTATACGAAATATGTCTATGAAAAGAACCATCTAGAGGAAGATCCTTCTAGAAGCGAAATCTTCTATTAGGTCTTCTTACATTCGACTTATTCTACTTTATTGCAAGGCCTTATTAATATTGACCTTTATTACATCCAAACATATTGTTCTACCTACATGCGAGTTAGGTCCCTAACAATGCATGCCATAATATAGAAATTTGTGCATTTTGAGGAGTCGTATTTTAAAGGACATTTTAAATGATATTTTAAAATATCGTTTAAAATATGGCATTAATGTATGATACTCATGTTTAAAATATCGTTTTAAGGAGTCATACGCATTATCGTTTCAAAATTGTATGGTGCTCATGTTTAAAATATACACCAAAGCACTAAATATAATGTATGTATTGGTGAATTACATTTATTATAGGCATTGGGGCTCTAAATACAATTTACACATCGGTGCATTTAGTATAATATATGCACTGGTTCTTAGTGAAAATAATGGTGTCAACATCTCACCTCAAATATTCAAAATTTCACTACACTTCTATACATATGGTAAAATAGAAATTGGTATGTACTAATTATACAAGCACTGGGCACATGCTATATTAAACACATCGGGTCTCAAGATAAATTAAGCACACCAATTCTCACTATGTATTAAATGCATCGGTGCATACAAAAACTAAAATGCATCGATGCTTCATACGCAAGTAAGGAGGAACCGTTGCATATAAATTATAAGAGCATCGGTGCTCTGCATACGAAAGAAAAGTTGAAATAGGTGCACAATAATTATATCATCAAACCAAGTAATTTGTATTATGTTAACACATCAATTTGGGTTTGTCAATACCACACCGTCTTAGAAAAATAGGATCATGGAGCAATAAAATAAAACAAATACGGAAATAAAACCCAAAATATACACAATACAATAGAGACACAGTTATACATGTGTTACACATCAAAATTCGTCACTTCGACAATGTTACATTCTCATTGTCGCAAGTAACATAAGTGTCACACTTTTGTTGCAATTTTCTTAAGTGTCACATCGTGAATGACACCATGAAAACACTTGATACAACCCATAAAACATGCTAGAAGAAGAAGCCCCTTCATCTGACAGTCGGAACAAATGTTTTCCTATGTTAATTTCTCATCTTAAAAACTTTTGGGAAGATTGTCGCTCCCATTCTCATAGACAAATAGTGCTAGCACTCTTTTCCCATATCACAAGGAGAGTTGTAGCAATCTGCTACCCATTCTAAGTGAGTGTCGAATTGGTTGAGCAAATCTTGGAAGAAATCTCATTTTCTTCTAAAGAGTGTTATGGATGGATCGAGTTGGTTTGGATCAAATCTAACCCCTAGGATGAATCTAAGGGAGATATCACAACTATTGGAGCAATATTCTCAAATAATTCCAAATATACCCAAGATGGTTGAGCCTCTCAAATCCTATAAATGGATGCATTCTCATGGTGAACAAAAGAAGAAAAAAATCAGCAAAGCATTGTTATTTTGATTGTGGATCTTGCGTGCAAGGGTTGGATGAGGAGGACTTGGAGAGCATGTTGTAACATCATCTGAAGATCATCTCATTACATTGCTTGAACCCCTTTATATAGTACTACCATCACCTAAGAACATTCTAGAGGAGGAATCTTCTAGAAGTAGAACCTTCTAGAAGTCATCTTACATTTATTATATCTAATTACCCATTTATTATATCTAAATACCATAGTAGGCCTTATTTAATAATATAGTGGACCTAGTCCACCTTACAATGAATGACCTCCACTATTATCACTATGGGCCCTCTAAGTCCCCCCACTACCTCTCTAGCTACCTTACATTCCATCCCCCTTATGAAAGCGTTGTCCTCAACGCTTAATGTACAACCATATACCAGGGTCCCATGGATAATTGTGGACCATAATGTTGAAGAAGACTGGAGAACCAAGGTCTCATGTAGAAAGGAAAGTCACCATGCTGAAGTAGTCCAACCACCATTGTAATCCCGGGTCTCATGTTCAAGTGCTCATGTGAACTCCCTGTGGAAGATTTTGGAACCCAATAACCAACTCAAAATGATGCTCCAAAGAATGACACCTATCATGTGGATCCAAATAAGAATATTCATCCACATAGTGGAAAAGGGTCATAGTAGAATCTGGAAGGAATAATACCACTGTAGAATATGCAGGATGGACACTGGTAATAATCATTGGCTCTTGATTTGTCACATCGATGCTCTCTACAGAAGGTGGATTAGAGTCATCAAATAAAATATGAAAGTGGTTGTCATCCCAGAAATGACAACTATCCATATACCAATCATCATAGTCGGCCTCAAAATCATACCAAGCATATATTTCTTGATTATATTTATCTTCGATGTCTGCCATAAGAAATATCTATTGCATGTTATCCAATGAATCTCGAATACTACGAAAACTATCATTGAGGCCATTTGCAAGGTCATGCAATCTAGCATCCAATGTGTCATACAATTTGGATTTGAATGCTTCAAGAATTACCTTGAGGGTTTGAGAGGAAATAGCCATCTGAGCACCCTACGAACTCTTCGGTCCCACATCTGTCATGAAAAAACCCAAAAAATAGAACAATAATTTACTGCAGAAAATCGCGGCGTTTTCCGAAAAAACCCTGAAAACCCGCTCAATTTAAAATGCTCATAACTTCACTTTCCAGACTCCGTGTCGGCTGATTTGTTTTTTGAAATTGGGTGAAATTGTGAGAGAAACTTATATCTGTAATTTATTTGGGCAAATTCGGCCTCCAAATTCTACAGAAATAAAAAAAAAATCGCGTCACCGTCTGCGGAAAAAACCCTGAAAAATTACAGATTTTAAAACTTCAATATCTTGACTTCCCGGACTCCGTTTCGGACGATTTTGTTTTTCAACTTGGGTGTTTTTCTAAGAGAAACTCATATCCACAACCTGTTTCTGCAAATTTTTCACAAAAATATACTGAAAATTTATGGAATGTCGTGGCTCTCTTTTTCTTCTCCGAAAAACAAATATGCAAAAATAAAAAATATTTGTCCACAATGTCTTCCAAGGAAAGTGCTCCGATACCACTTGTTAAGAACCTGAATAGATCTACAAATATAATCACCACAAATACTGAATACACAATAGATCCACAAAGCAAGATAGAAGAAACCACACTTTATTACTATCAAACCCTTGAGGTAGGGAAACACCATACAATGGATCCTATTATGGAAGAGATCCTCTCATGTTCACTTGCCTCTTCGAGGGGGCATCCTCCTATTGAGCTACCACTCTAAATACAATAATTATCTTCATATCTCATTACATTTCTTGAACCCCTTTATATAGTACTACCATCACCTAAGAACATTCTAGAGGAGGAATCTTCTAGAAGCAGAACCTTCTAAGAAGTCCTCTTACATTTATTATATCTAATTACCCATTTATTATATCTAACTACCATAGTGGGCCTTATTTAATAATATAGTGGACCTATTCCACCTTACATTGAATGACCTCAACTATTATCACCATGGGNCCCCCCCACTACCTCTCTAGCTACCTTACAGAGGAACACAAGGAGTGCGGGAATAATTTATTTCGAGAAATCCTTCGAAATGAGTTATAAAAATCCTAGGAACGCAAGGAGTACGGGGAAATCAAAATCTTCAAGGAGATCAATCTTAGAATAAATAGGGATTTTCATAACTGCAGACAAGGTCCAAGAGACCAACTCGTAGAAGGAGCAAAGGTTGAAACCTTTGAACACTTAGAAAATATTCTAAGTTAGAAGAAATCATAAGCTTAGGAGGAGGAGCAAAAACAGTCATTGGATCAAAGTGTAGAGGACCAACAACCATCTAATCAAAGCAAGGTCCATGGACCTTAGCGCTTTGCACATGCAGAAGAGTGAACTTACCAAAGTTATGAAGTCCCGAAGTAATTTGGGACCGTCCATCATCAAGAAGGATAGGTGGCGCAAGATTCACAACTCTGGAAGTTCGTGGACCAGGAGGAGGTGAGGTAGCTAAAGTAGATCCTAACCATTGATCACCAGGCGATATGTGTCAACAGATCAGTGGATTCGAGGAAATCACTTAGAGAGTTTTAGTTGAGAGTTGAAACTCATGAAACCCGAAGTCCGAAGGAGATCTCAATCATCTTATCCAGAGGATAGGTGGCGTGAATCAGTGGACTCCGATTAAAGACCCTAAGTAATTCATAGCCGCCAGATTTAAGGTGAGACGTGGTGCAAATCCATGGACTCTAGGTAAAGAACCGAAGTAAATATCAACGGTCTAATTCAAGTGGACACACGACAAAAATCTGCAAACTTTGAGGGAAAGTGAATGTTGAGAATTGAGAAATCCGAATTCCAAAGACACAAAGGGACTGCAGCCATCAGATTAGCGGGAGACATGCGCCAGTGTATTACAAGCTCTGGATAAAAGTAATTGGGAAAATAGTTGATATTTGAGATTTCCAAAGGCTAAAATCCTGAAATGATCAGAACCGTCGATTGAAGAGGGCATGTGGCAGAAGATCTGTCATTGAGGGAGAAAACAAGGTTTGAGAGTTGAAAACTATGAGTGTTGAATCACAAAGCAAATCATGCCCGTTGATTTGAAAGGGTTAGATATGATCCACATACTTGGAAGGGACAGATCTCAGCTGCCAGTTCAGAAGAACCATCAAGATCGTGAGATCGATGGTCACCTCGCATTTCAGGGATAGAAGGTTCTCGAGCTTTAAAAAGTTGAGGGCGGGCTGCAATCGATGCCACGGTATTGGTAAAAGGACACGTGGTGGCTCAAGGTTAATTGCGGGGTGAAAAGTAGTTTGGTTCCAACCCACTCTTGGGCACACCCGCAATCATGTGTTTACATGAGGTCATCGCCCAAGGTCACATCAAGGAGGGGATTATCAAAAAAGGAGCTAGCATCCAAACTCTAAGATTTCGCAAACGCGAAGAGGAAGGTCGTGGGTGCCATAATACCTGCACCAGAAAGCTGAAAGGGATTGTTTTTATATATAGAATGAGACCATCAAGGTTTCAAATATTTGTTCAACTTAATAATCAGAGATCCTTGACCTGGAGGTCGTGTAGCTCTACGGGGGAGTAATGGGGCTGCATCATGTGGTATCAGAGCCTTATATTGATATTTTTTGTAGACAACAGACAAAGGAGAAAGGAGATAAATTGGTATCATTTGCGGTATCAAAAAAAAAATGGTTTATGTTTGTAGGCACCAGAAGGTAATGCAATGAAATCATGTCACCCAGAAGGTGTAGAGCGAATGTAGAAATGGAAGAAGAAATGTGGCGACTCGGAATGAGACTGGATGCCATGGAAACAACACAGAGGAAAGCACCAGACACTGTAGATATCAATGAAGTTGAAAACGAAGAGATAGAGGTCAAAGAAGATGCAAAAGAGGATGCTGCAAAATATCTCTTATTGAAAGTTGTTTCAAGAATAGGAGCCAAAGAAAAAATAAAGGTACCAATGTATGAAGGAAAATTATAACTTGAATAATTGTTGGATTGGGTACGATCTATGGACAAGTACTTTGGTTACGAAGATATCGAAGAAGACAATATGGTGAAGCATGTAGTGACAAGACTGAAGGGTCATGCAACACTATGGTGGGACGAACTGCAAACCGATCGTAGATGCAAGGGTAAGTAGAAAATTAAAAGATGGGATAGGATGGTAGCCAAGATAAAATAAAAATTTATCTTGAAAGACTATCAAATCAATATGTTCAGACGATTACACAACCCGAGACAAAAAATATTATCAGTGAAGGAGTACACTGAGGAATTGTACAGATTGAACATAAGGGTTGGACAGAAGGAAAATGAAGATGAAAAAACAGTCAGGTATATCAATGGGCTCAGATATGAAATACAAGAGGATAGCATCATGATGTCTATTAGTAAATTCATGGATGCTTATCAAGTAGCCTTGAAAGCTGAAGATAAATTGGCCAGGAAACAAAGCCAATGAAACAGAGGAGGAAATTCAAGCAGAGGTAAGGGAACCAGTAGAAAGAAGTTCCAGAAGCCAAAGCATGAAGCTAGAAAACAACATATTCACCTTGAGAAGGGTGGAAGTTCTAAGGAATGACAACATGGAGGAAGAAGTTATTTTTTCAGAGGAAGAGGAAGATCCAGAGAAGGTGAAGTTAGATTTTATGTATGTGAAAAACCAAGGCACGAGTCTTAGGAATTTCACAAGAGGAAGAAAGAAGGAGGAGGAGAAGCACACATTTCTGAAGCATAGAATCATGTTGAAGAAGAAGCAATAGAAGGAGGAAAGAACCTCATGATGAGGAAAATTATTTTTAAATCAGAGAAGGAGGCAGAGGAACCAGTTCAACAAACAAGTTTATTCAGAACTGTTTTCAAGACGAAAGACAGAGTTTGCAAGGTGATCATATACAGTGGGAGCACTAACAATCTAGTATCCATGGAGATGGTGGATAAACTAGAGCTGAAGAGAACTGCACATCCAAACCCATAAAAGGTATCATGGTTGCATAGAGGACATCAAGTAATGGTAGGTCAACAATGCCAAGTTGAATTTAAAATAGGAGGTTATAGGGATGAAATATTATGTAAGACATACTAATCTTCAGTAAGACAAAGGGAGAACACTTAAGACACCTAACATCAGTGATGGAAAAGTTGCAGCAAGAAAAATTGTTGATAAATCTGAAGAAAAACTCTTTTATGAAGAAAGAAATCATATACTTGGGTTTTGTGTTATCTTCAAATGAATTGAAGATGGATCCAGAAAAGGTGAGAGAAATCAAAGAATGGTCATCTCCAGGAAGCATATTTGAAGTAAGCATTTTTCATGGATAAGCAAGTTTTTATGGAAATTTTATCAGAAATTCCAGTGGTATATGTATGCCCATGCTGGACACTTTGAAGAAGAAACACAAGTCTTTTAATTGGACAGAGGAAGCTGAAAAAAGTTTCAAAGTGTTGAAGGAGAAGATCACAAAAGAACCTGTTAGCGATATTTATTGTCTCAGGATCAGGCGTACCCATGTCTGCAGTTGGCGCGGGAAGTACCTGAGCATATCGCGAGGTAATCCCATTTTTGTAGCAGCAAGTCAAGAAAGCGAGCGGGCAAAGTTTCGTCTTCAGCAGTCGAGAACCATCCTCAAAGCAAATCAACGGTCAGAATCTTACAGGGGAGATCGGCGAAATCTCGTCAACCATTAGATCTCAGGAAGTTGCGCCGGGGTTAGCCCCTAGTGTGCAGAGGAGGAAAGTCGGGGTTCAGTTCATCGGAGAATCGGAGTTTTCGAGGGCAAGAAACCCTTACATGAGTGAATCGTGATACGCGATTTCCCGACCTAATCAGAGCCGTCCGTCAGCAGAGGTACGTGGCGAGAGATCCTGCATAGTCGGGGATCGCGGAAATAAAAGTCCTGAGCACATGGCAACAGAAATCCCAATATCCCGATGCCCAATTTCCTGATATCGGGGGCAGATTTCAATAGTAGAAGGCAGGTGGCAGGCTATGCACCAAGGAGCTGACCATCAACGAGTCAACGGCCATAAGCTATCGGGTTTCGGGGAATCACAAGTTTAGTGGACACAAACATTGTGTCATCAAAAACGCCGAAATCCCGATGGAAAGTTGGACCACGGTCACATAGGGATAGGTCATATGGACTATGGACTAGCCGGTAGGGGCTAATTCCTGGGAGAAGGAGCTCATCGCATATCGGGATATCGGGGTTTCCAAAGGCAAGGAATTCGTGCATTCCAAACTCGCGAACCTCGATCCCCGAAAATCCAAAGCCTCATCACATGCCTCCTCGTCGCCACATCTTATTCCATCGTCACGCCAACTCATGATTTCTTCCCGGTCCATGTGTCTCTTACACCCTGCTCTTACACCCCAAAATTCATGAATTCTGCCACATGTGTTTTCCCTATCGCCTTCCTTCTGTTATCCTTTCGCGTGGCCTCTTCTCACCCCGTATCTGCATCTAGTGTATCTAGCTTTCC